>CM018680.1:120557655-121111727 GCA_009363875.1 Mikania micrantha | reverse complement strand
GAATCTCTTTGATGTTAAGGGTTCCCCTTACCTGCCTGAAAACAAGAAACAAGCCATTTTTAAGGCTCTAAGCTCTAATGCTAGGGCTGTAAAGGCTAAAAATATGGCAGCCTGGTCTGTGGGGGAATGGGTTTATTTCAAGGCTCAGATTGAATGTCTGGGCATTGATTTGACTTACGCGGTTGAGGATGTGGAAGATGAGGAGAATGGGATGGCTGCCTTCATGGCAGGCCAATTCTAATTCCTTTGTGCTGTTGGGTTTTGGTTGCAGCCTGTTTTGTTTTTTGTTTATGGCTGTCTATTCTCTTCTTTTTTTGGGTTTTGTTGCTGTAGTGGTTCCTAACAGCTTTAGGGCTGGGATTGAGAGGGGATTCCCCTTGTGTTTTTGGTTTTTGGCTCGCTCTGTTGGGAGGCTTTTGGCCCTGCTTGGTTCCCATGCTGTGTGGTTATTTATTTTTTTGTTTAGGGGCTGGTGCTATCTTTCTTGGAAAGGAAATTTGAGTAGCCATGGGGAAAGTGTTTTCCCTGTTATCTGGTCCTTGAGGGTTATATTTTTTCGGATTTATGGCCAGGTCAAGAGACCCTTTTGTGTTGTCTTCTGGTGGTTAATTCTTAGTTGCTCTGTTTGGGTTGATGATCCTAGCTCTCTCTCAGTTATTAGTTTTGGGTTAGATCTCGGATTCATCAATACTTGGGCTGTTTATCCTACTGTGTTTGGTGGTAGCTATATTGGTTGGGGGCTCTCCATGATCTGTGTTCAGTTGTGGGGCATATTTAGGTTGGTTGCTATCCTTGGTTCAGTTATGATTTGCTGCCAGATTGGGAGGCTCGGCTGTAGGGTGGTTGTTTCTAAGCTGGGTCTGATGTGGAGTCTCTTGATTTGGTGGTCCTTTGCGGGGTATTGGGTTCTGTGGCCCTTTCTTTGGACCAGGCATTGTGGCCGCTGGGCCCATCCTTCTTGGCTGCTTGGGTCCTTCTTGGGGGGTTGGGTTGGCTGCATGGCCCTTTGGCTCCTTCTTGTTGCTCTATGGCACCTTGGTGGCCGGATGATTGCTGCTGATAGGCTGAAGATTTTGTTCTGCCTGGTGATTTTGGTTTGGCCTATGAGGGCCCAGCTTGGCCTGGTGAGGCCTTGTTTCATTGGCCGCTGGCCTATGGCCTGGCCCTGCTGGTGTTGGCTTGCGGCTAAAGATGTGGGGAGTTATGTTTGGATCATGGGTGGTTGGGTTTTGTTGCTGAGTTGTTGTTTCTGGGCCGAGAATGGGCTGCTTTGTTTAGATTTTGATGGGAGTGGGCTGGCCCCTATGAGAGCTTATGGTTATGTTTGGGCCTTTGTCAGTGGTTGGCCTTTGCATTTGGTGGATGATGGGGCCTATTTTCTTTATTGGACTTACTTGGAATATTGGGCTTGCCTAGACTATTGGGCCTGCTATGGTATTTGAGCTTCATTCGGTTACTGGGCTTCTCTTGGGCTTTGCTATAATGTTGGGTCTGTCTGGGATTGTACCAGTTTTTGGGCCACCAGCTTGGTGTGCTTATTCTGTTTGTATTTTAATGTGTTTTGGGCCAAGCCCGCTGTCTGTATGTACATGTCTTGTATTAGTTGGCCCTTTGGGCTCAGTATGTTTTTGGTGCCTTCTCTGGGGTTGTCAGAGTTGTGCTGTAAAGGGGGGTATGCCCCCCTTGTCGACTTGTAATTCTTTTGTTGGTTGGTTATACATTTTTCCGGGCTTTGCCCTTTACCCAAAAAAAAACCCTAAACCCTAAACCCTAAACCCTAAACCCTAAACCCTAAACCCTAAACCCTAAACCCCAAACCCCAAAACCCAAAACCCAAAACCCAAAACCCAAAACCCAAAACCCAAAACCCTAAACCCTAAACCCTAAAACCCTAAAACCCTAAAACCCTAAAACCCTAAAACCCTAAACCCTAAACCCTAAACCCTAAACCCTAAACCCTAAACCCTAAACCCTAAACCCTTTTTCGCGAGACTGGTATGTCATAATATCCGTTTATGACTGCTGGATGGGATGGGATGGGAACTTGGGGAAAAATTCTCAAAGTGTGAGGCCATTGGGTCAGGTAGGGTGGGGGTTTGGTACACGATACACACGATACACCACCTTTCATAAGAGTGAGTGCTATAAGAAGAGAGTGAGTGACATAATTTCTCAACTTCGGGAGCCATTTTTGGCAGGGAAACCGGTTGGTACACCTTGCACACGAATGACTCTGATTTCGAGAGGTCATCATCACACATATATTGTGAGTGATGATGGGGGGCTGGGAACTCATGGGTTGGGTCTTTTACTTTTGTGGTGGCTATGCAGGTTACGTAAACATCTAAAAGTTGTTGGAAGGGGCGCATGTTTCGACAAAAAGTGGGCATGGATGGGTGTGATGGACTATATAGGAGCACGCTATGGTCAAGACCGGGCTAGCATGATGTTAAAAGCCTTCCAATCCATGGCGGATTGTACGGGTTTGGGCTGGACATGTTATCGAAAGATTCTATACTTGAATGACCAAATTGTGGCCTATGGGGAACACAATATGGATGGTATAAAGCAACAAGAAAGCAGCAAGGAGAGATGCATGGACACGAGAACCAAAGAATACCCAGGGTACATGGGAAAGGACCAACTACAATGGGCGGCTGATCAATGGACTATCCACAAGGAGCTGCATGGTTGTAGCGGGTCTGCATGCATGGAACACGTTACCATGCATGGAGCACACGGTTCACATATGTGGAGCACGTAGTCATGCTTGGAATATTAGAAGAGGTGTTACACGATTATTGTCTACATGAATCACCAACATACTCTCTCACATGACATGAAGACAACGAATGACACATGTGGTTGGATAAGGGCTATAACACTTACATGGGTTGGGATGCTAGTCTCTTTTTGTTATTGTTTAGTGGCTATGCTTTTGTTATGGACATTACGTAGTGTGTTTCTTTTCTGGGTAGGCCCCTAGCTTCGTGCGGGACCTATGCCGTTTCGTTGTACATTTTATTCTTTTTAATAAAGTTTGCCTAGGCTCTGCCTTTTTCAAAAAAAAAAAAAAAAAAGAAAACCCTAAACCCTAGGATTCTCATTTGTTCAACTTTTTTGTGTGTGTTTTCATGGTGCGATTTTAGAGAGAGCCGGATCTTTGCTTTCTTCACCAAAATTCCGATCAAATCTTCTTCTGTTCAAACCGCATTCGGTGTTCCTTCTTGCTGGAATTGATTAGCAAGACAAACCTGTGGTTTTCTTTTCATTAAATCATGGGAAAGTCGAACAAAGGGACCAAACTAGGCACGGCGGAGGGTAAAATTCCTGATCCGGGAGTTATGGGCAAGTTTTGGGCTGAGCAATCAGAAGATGAACAAGAATGTGGAGTGGAAGAGGGACGAGTAACAAGAAGCAGCCTAGAAAAGTCACTAGGTATTCAGAACCCTAAGAAGAAACGTGGTGGATCCAAGTCCGGGAATATTAAGGATAAACAATATTATCTTCGTGATTTCATGGGGAAAGAGAATGTTGCGGTGAATGCTAATACTCAAGGTGATGCAGATGGCGAATTTCTTGATGATACTACTAAAGGTGCTACGGATGGTAATAATAAAGGTATGAACTTGGAAAACAATACGTGCATGAATAGGGATACATATGTGAAATTGCCTGAGTACACACCGACAGCTATTGGAAAACCCTAATATTCCTCAGATGGGACAAACTAATCCCCTGATGGAGGAAACAGCCATGCACGACGTGGGAACGGTTGTTAATGGCTCCCCTATTTGCGTCTTGAACAAAAATCCAGTGGAGCAATCGAGTTTAGATCTAGTGGATCTCCGAGGGTTAATCATAATGATGATGGCCAGCTATCGGGAAATGAAGCTGGAGGAAATGAATATAATACAGCAATGAGTGGAGAACGATCTGGATTGAAGAGTCGGGGCCCGAAACCTATTGAAATTATTCTTCCAACGGTGAATGATGGATCCAAGGGATTGAAGAGGAAGAATTATGAGGATGATGTTGTTACTAATTCTTATAACCAGACGATTACACCTCTAACACCAACAATCTGGGAAAGATGGAATTGAAAAAATCTAAGGCCACGGCTAAGCTGGATGATGTCAACCCTGGTGCTGCTAAGAGGCATGCGAATGAAAAAAAAGCTCACAAGATATGGTACTCTAGAAATCGAAGCAACTGGAAGAACATGCCTAAACCAAAATTCAACTCAAGTTTTACTCCTATGAAGATGCTGGAGCACATGCCGATCCACTTCAACTACCAACCAGGAGTGTCGACGAGGAGAGTTAACAGGAAGATCTCAAAACGGAAAATGACACTCAAGACTCTTCAAGGAAGGTCTACTGGAGAGCTTATTGATCAACAAGCAGCGTCGGAACATTCCAGGTTTAACCACTGATTTTGCTCTTCGTAAGTCCATGCTAAATGTCAATCCTATAAGGTTGATTGAATTCAAAGCTCAAAAGAGTAGCCAATCTGAAGATAGTCTGAATAATCATCAGGAAAAGGCTAAAAATACTACTGATAAGGAAACGAATCAACCAGTTAAACAAAATAATGTTTCTTATGTTGACATGCTGAATGGTCAAGCGCACAAAGATATTCAGTCTAAAATCCAGTATTATCAGCCTGTTATAACTCATGATGGGCAAAAAGTTGTTGTTATGGAACCTAAGGTTATTCAACAAGCCACGATTACTTACAAGAACCTTCTTTATGGATATTTTGTTGGTGCTAACCCAACGCTTGCTTTTGTGAGATTCAATCTAAATAGGATGTGGAGGCAGTATGGGGTTCAGGAAATATCATACAATGGGGCGGGAATTTTCCTATTTAAATTTGAGACGGAGATGCTGATGCAAGAAGTTCTTGAATTAGGACTCTGGATTGTTGGGAATATCCCATTATGTTTGAGGAAATGGGAAGCAGGTCAATGTATGCTGAAAGAGAACCCTAAATCTATTCCCATATGGATCCTTTTGAAAAACCTCCCTCTTGAACTATGGAACACGGAGAGTCTTTGCAGAACTACTAGTTGTGTGGGAAACCCTCTCACTTTTGATAAAATTACCAAACTGAAATGTAAATCCATAGATGAGATGGGCGGTTTTGCCAGGATACTTGTTGAAGTTAATATTGATTGTTCCTTCCCAAAAACAATTAAAGTGTGCTATCCTATGGTGGGCAATATGCCAGGGAAAAGCATTGATATTGAAGTTGAATATCAGGTTAAGCCATCCACTTGTCAGTTCTGTAAGGTTTTTGGCCATACACAGGATCAATGCTCAAAGTTCAAACCTAAAGAGCCTGCTAAGAAGAATGAGGAGCCTATTGTGGATGCGCTGAATCTGTTCAAGAACAAAATCCCCCCTCAACTTGCAGACCATATGGTTAGGGAAATTTCTACGGAAGAGGTTAAGGAGGCGATGTTTAGTATTGATAATGATAAGGCCCCGGGACCTGATGGGTACACCTCTAAATTTTTCAAAGCCACATGGGACATTACTGGGGGAGAAATAACGGAGGCTATCAAAGATTTCTTCTTTAATGGCCAACTGCTCAAGCAAGTTAATACGTCTATCATTTCCCTGGTCCCAAAAATACCACAACCTAAATTGGTTAAAGACTACCGGCCAATTGCCTGCTGCAACGTTCTCTACAAGTGCATCAGCAAAATCATTTGTGAACATATCAAAATCGGTCTAGATCACATCATTAATGACTATCAGAGTGCTTTTGTTCCTGGGAGAATGATATGTGACAACATTTTACTCACACAAGAATTGGTGAGGAATTACCATCGTAATAGGGGGGAGCCAAAAGTGGCATTGAAAATTGACATCCAAAAAGCCTATGATACAGTCAACCACAACTTTCTGCAACAATGTCTTTTAGGCTTTGGATTTCATCCTTGCATGACGGACTGGATAATGACGTGTGCCCGAACAGCTACATATACTATTAATGTCAATGGGAATGCTCATGGGTTTTTTCGGGGCTGCCGTGGCCTTAGGCAAGGTGACCCAATGTCTCCTTATCTTTTTACATTAGTTATGGAGGTTCTGAATCTTATGCTGAAAAGGAGAATAGAGCGCCACACTAGCTTCAAATATCATTGGCGATGTAAAGATTTGGAGATCACTCATTTGTGTTTTGCGGATGATCTTATGATGTTTTGTGGTGCCACCCCAGACTCTGTCAGAACCCTTCAAGAGGGCCTTCTTGAATTTGGAACAGCTTCTGGTTTAAAACCAAACTTGGGGAAAAGCACTCTCTACTTTGGTAATGTTAGGCCATCGTTGCAACAACAGATTCAAGACATTCTTCCCTTCCGTGTGGGAACACTTCCTGTTCGTTATCTTGGCGTTCCTCTTCTGGCCAAGAGGCTTTACTCTAAGGATTGCTATGTCCTTGTTAACAAAGTAAAAAAGCGAATAAACGATTGGAACAACAGATTTCTCTCATTTGCAGGTAGATTGCAGTTAATTAGATCGGTTATATCCTCTATGCAAACGTACTGGGCCACTGTCTTTACACTGCCTTCAAACATTATTGATGATATTGAAAAGCTGGCGAGGAAGTTCCTTTGGACCCAAATGGATAGTGTTAAAGGGAAAGCTCGAGTATGCTGGAAAGAAGTTTGTAGACCGAAAGACCAAGGGGGTCTAGGCATAAAATCATTGAAGGCCCAAAACATGGCCTTAATGTCCCGGCATGTTTGGAATATCGTCACTGGAAAAAATTCAATATGGGTGCGTTGGATCTCACAATACAAGCTTCATGATCATAACTTCTGGGAGGTCAAGATTGATGATGGTTCTACTTGGAGCTGGAGAAGTATTCTAAAATATCGAAGCAAAATCAGACCTCATGTTAAGAAAGTGGTTGGGGATGGTTGTAACACATCGATCTGGTATGATAATTGGCACTCGCTTAGCCCGTTGAGTGAATTTATCACTCCACGAGACATTATTCGTACCGGATCTACTTTGCAGGCTAAAGTGGCAGATATTATTCAAGATGGGCAATGGAAATGGCCAACTGAACTCCTTAATAAGTATAGTTGCCTATGTGATTTTCCTCCCCCAATCCTTATTGCAAACAAGGCTGATGCTACTATTTGGAAAACTAGTGAGGGTAAGGAGACTGTGTTTTGCACAAAACAGGTCTTTGAGGACATGAATAGAAGAAATTTGAGTGTCCCGTGGCATAAAGTGATTTGGTTTAGCCAAAACATTCCTCGACATGCCTTCATATTGTGGCTCGCTATTCAAAGACGCCTTCTCACACAGGATAGGATCAGGACATGGGAGACTAGAACTACTCTTAAGTGTGCCTTTTGTGAGGCACAACCTGATAGCCATAACCACTTGTTCTTCCAGTGCAGCTACTCGAGAAATATATGGAGGGATGTCAAGCAACTTGCGAAAATGGGAAGAACTCCAGCCCTATGGATAGAATGCGTAGAGTACATGGCCTCCCTTCCAAATAACTCCACAGCTGATAGTGTCATTCGTAGACTGCTGATTGGTGCTACTATATATTACATCTGGCAAGAAAGGAACCTCAGGATGTTTCAAGGAAAGAAAAGGAACAAGGATAACCTTCTTCGAGTCATAAAGGATGATGTTCGTGCAAGGCTCCAAGGTCTTCGATTTCGAGTTTCTCCCCAGACTATCCAGGCCAGTAAAGAATGGGGATTTGCTGTTATGTCACCAAACAAAAAATCTTGCTTTATAAAGGAATGATGATTACAAAGGATGGATGCAATAAACCCATGAGGATGTGGACTCTGGGCTACTTCAGGAGGTGCTCTTATATTGGCTATTTATTTGTTAATTCTGTGCAGGTTATTTCAGGTACCCAAGTACACGTTTGTGAGAGCTGGACTGAAAATGATCGAGATAATAACTGGGCTCCGAAGATTGTTGCTTGGACCCCCATCACAGTTCCTCATTGCATAAGAGGAAATCAGGATCACTCTAGAAGGGGTGACAACCATGAGCATTTTTGGATTTTGGTTTGGGAGGGAACTCCGGTTGGAACTATATGCACACACTGCACCAAATCTTTAATTGTCTTTAAACTAACCAATAATCTCTACAGCTTGGTGGGATATGGGCTAAATGGGAACCACATTCTGTTGGTGAGATGGATGGGTTTGGTAGGGTGGGGGGCTGGTACACTTTGCACTCACCTCACCACCTTCAAGAGTGTTAAAATATATCATATGAGAGCGTGTGTTATGATATATATTGTCCGGGAACCTTCTTGTGGGGGGATTCTGGTTGGTACATATTGCACACTAGGCACACTGCTTTCGGGAGATCTTGATCCTTTTACAAACCATTCTAGATCAGAAGGGTTTGGCTATAAGGGAATCACCATTGCTGGAAATTGCTGCATTATGAGACACAGATGTGAGGGTGTAGGATGGAGGGGAAAAAACTTTAACCTTATGGTGAGATTTGGGGAAAAGGTAGGGTGGGGGGATGGTACACTTACCACACGAGGCACCTTCTTACTGAGTGTTGAGCAATACCGTATGAGTGCTAGAGAGAACAACCAAAACTTTTGGGATCCATTATTGGGAGGGAGCCAGGTTGGTACACTGAACACACTGTGCACCCAGCTTTCGAGAGGCACACACTTTGAGATTATTCTTCTTGGGAGGGGTCAACAGGGCGGGCTGAGATATTCTGGTGAGAACTACTTTCGGGAACTACTGTGGGAAGGGAATCCGGTTGGTACAAATGTCACACCATGCACCACCATCAAGAGTGTGGGATTGACTAACATGAGTGTTAGAGTGCCAATTGATTATTTTGGGACACATCTTTGGGAGGGATACAGGTTGGTACCTTTTGCACACACGTCACATTGCTTTCGTGAGGTTCTTTTTTTGCAGGGGTACATCCGTGATTTGGATCAGAAGTGTAGATTGTCTCAATCTACAAATTGGATTTGGGATAACCATATGTTGCATGGGAACCGCCAAAGGCAAGAAGATTACATGCATGGAAAGGAGCGATCTGGCAACCGTGTTCAAGGTGGATGTTATGGTCCGGCTAATAGCATATATGGCGCCTATGGGATGTCTTTTAACATTGATGCACATCAAGACTACTCAAGGCAACGCATGAGGTTAAAGGTTGACCAAGATCCTTCTTTGTACGTGGCCAAGGATATTTGGGTACATATGATTGGCAACCATAGCTATGTGAACACGCAAGGATCTATGATCTGGACCGACATGACGATATGGGGCTTCTATGATTGGGACTTGGTTTGCATGGCTATGTACGGAAGCAAGACTTGGATCATTTGGGATATGGGAAATGTGCTAAGGGATATTAAGACCCATCCTACCTATTATGGATATGACTATGGGCCTTAACAACATCATGGGTTGGGAGGTTATGCTTTTCTTGTTATTTTTTAGTGGATTTTCCCTTGTTATGGATATCACTTAGTTAGTGTTGTTTTTTGTAGGGTAGGTTACTTACCAAGTGCAGTACCTATGCCTTTTCCTTGTATTCTTTTATTCTTTTAATAAATTTTGCCAAGGCTTGGCCTTTTTCAAAAAAAAAAACTAAACCCTAAACCCTAAACCCTAAACCCTAAACCCTAAACCCTAAACCCTAAACCCTAAACCCTAAACCCTAAACCCTAACCCCTAACCCCAAACCCCTAACCCCTAACCCCTAACCCCTAACCCCTAAACCCTAAACCCTAAACCCTAAACCCTAAACCCTAAACCCTAAACCCTAAGGATTCTCTCATTTGCGTTTTTTTGTGTGTGTTTTCCAAGGTGTTCTCTCTCGGCTTCCTTCTCCTATTCTCCTCTTTGGCCGTGAATGATCAAGATCTCTTGATTTTGTTTACATGATTGTATGATTGTGTAACAATCCAATCGGCCGTGGTTCTTTCTCCATGGTTGTTACCCGAATGCTCTTCTCATTTGGTGCTAGGATTCATGGTTCAAAGTCGGCCGAATAGGAGGGGTATAAACCGTGGGTTGAACAAAACTTGGTGATGATTTATAGTAGCATGATTTGTCCAAATGGAAAGCATATCACCTTTAGAGATTGTTTGATTTTGGATCTCTAAGAATTGTGATAATGGTGTGTTAAACTATGATGTTTTGTACATTTGGATGATGATTATGTTATAGGTTATCACTATCGGCCTTTTTTGGTTGATGTCAATCGATCTTGCCATTAATATGTTCTTAGTTGGATGTTTAATGGTTATAGATTGTTACCCGGTTTACATTTGTTAATCGGAGCTAGACAAACTTGGATAATATACACATAAACGTATGAGAAATCCTCCGGTTCATGTTCTTTGATGTTTCGATTATGGGGCCGTGATTGTTTGCTTTGGTGTTGTTATTTGATTCATGGGTGTGTTGATGTTTCGGTCGTTCGTCGGGATTCATGATTGGTGTTGGTAGAACATGGGTGGCCGATGGTTTTATGGGGCTTCATGTTGCGGCTGCCGATTTTTTTTCTTGGTCATCATGTTGCGGATGACATCATGATTTGGGCTTACTTGAATATGTTGGTTGCTACATGATGGTTGTGTATCATTGGTGGCCGTAGGTTTTGGTTTCCAAGGTTGCGGCTACTAGGGTTTGCTTTTACATGGTGTTGATGATGAATATGGTCTCTTGGTCGTTGAAGGTATACATGGGGCTGCATTGATGATGCGGCTGCTGTTAATTGTTTGGGTCTTCGATCATGGTTTGCATGTTGGCCGGTCGTTTGGATTCAATGGTTGCAAGTTTTATGTTTGGAGGCTACAAGGTTTATGTTGCGGCTGTCATTATTCAAATGGATCGGGTTTGCTTGTGATGAATGGTTGGATTATGTTTTGTGGATTCTTGGCCGTAGCAAATACCATGGGGCTGCATATATGCTGATGGTTCTTCATATTTATTGAAATATCCAAGTGTGTTGGTCGATCATCATGTTGATGGTGGCGGCAACCATTAAGGTAACAATTCATGGTGGATTTTTTGATTTACATGAGAATTAGCAATGGCTTGAACGGATTCTAGGATTTCTTTTGCTTGGGATTGCTATGGTTTTGCTTGGTTGCATGCTTTGTTGATCGTATGCATGGTTTCTCATGGCCGTACCTTTCTGTTTTGCCAAACTATATTGAAATTCTTCTTTATTATTTCACCACATAGCTTGAATTGGATTTGATCTTGCTAGAGATGATCTAATGGGTGTACTAAAGGAAATAGTGGAGTTTTTTGGTATGATTTGGTACAAATAATGGGTGGGGCTTTGGTGTGATCATGATTTACGTATGCATGCATGTGGAATATGATGAGTGTGGTTGCATGTTGTCCAGGTTATGGTTTGTAGGTTAATGATGGATGATATATGGACTGATTATGATGTGAAATTCTCCATGGGGCTGCCTTCATTCGGTTTGTGGGGTTACATTAAATTGTGGCTGCCAAATAATTGGTTTTGCATGGAGGTGGAAGTTGTTGATATGGATGGATGATTTGGTCATGGGTTTTTTTCATTGTGTGCTGCATATGCGTAAGTTGGTTTTTTTGGATTGCATGGGTATACTATTCATACTTATCATATGTTTAGTGGCATATTCTATTAATTGGTTTGATTATGAAGTGGGGGCATGACTTGGGCATATGATAGACATGAGGAAAGGATATGGTAAAATGATAAATTTTTATTGGGGGCATGACTTGGGCATATTAATTGGTTTGATTACCAAGGCGTTGCCTTTTTCCAAAAAAAAAAAAAAAAAAAAAAACCCTAAACCCTAAACCCTAAACCCTAAACCCTAAACCCCTAAACCCTAAACCCCCAAACCCCAAACCCCAAACCCCAAACCCCAAACCCCAAACCCTAAACCCCTAACCCCTAACCCTAAACCCCTAACCCTAAACCCTAAACCCCAAACCCCAAACCCCAAACCCCAAACCCCAAACCCCAAACCCTAAACCCTAAGGAAATTCATTTTCTCAATTTTGCTACACACACTTAAAGGTGTGAGAGAAATTTCTCTCTTTTTCTCTCCTTGGCCGTAACCTTGTTTTAGCCTATTTCGATCAAATTCTTGCATGTTATCTCACCCCATAGCTTGATTTCGTTTTTTGATCTAGCTAGAGATGATCTAATGGGTGTATTACATGAAATCATGTTGTTATTTGGTTGAATAGGTAAAAAAACGGGTGGCGGCTATGGAGGGTTCATCTTAATGATGTTGTAGTCGCATTTGTTTGAATGGTTACCTTCCGGTCCATATGATTATTGATAAATATGATGGGGCCGTGAATGTTTGCTTTGGATTACATATTATCGGGTGCTTAATGCTTATTATTTTCGGTTCATTGATTTGGTTTTTTTGGATGGTCGAAACATGTATAAGGATTGCATGTTTGGATGAAGATGCCGTGGATCTTTGTTTTTGGGTGCAAGTATCGGGTTATGTTCAATGATGGATGGCCGAAACATTACATGCCATGGAGGGTGGCGGCTTCCTTAAAGGTACCGAATAATGGGGTTTTGGCTTGGGGAGGCGGCTTATGGTGTGGTTTAGATTGTATATTATTGGTTTATTATTGCTTATCCATTCTTCTCATTTGAATTATGGTTTATGGTTTATACAATTTTCTTATTATCTTAGAAAGATCCAAGTGATTTGGTCGAATACCATGGTGATGGTGGCGACAACCTTAATGGTAACAAGTCATGGTGGTTACTTTTTCGATTATAATGAGATTTGATCAAATGAGAGGGTGGCCGAAACATGGTTTATGGATCTCATGTTGTGTGAAGATGCCAATTATTTTTCAAGGGTTTTGGCTAGACATGGATACTATGGGTTTCATGATGCATGCTGCATGATTGCTTAGGGGGCGGCATATGATAAGGATTAGGGTTTGTATGGATTTTGCATGCTTGTGATTGTTGATGTTGATGATGTATATTGCCGATGGTTTATTACAGTTGAACATATGGTGGATGGATTGATGCCATTTCACTCCTTTAAATGGAAAATTATCCCACCTTTAGAGACTCTTGTTTTTTGGTCTCTAAGAAGTGGTCTAATGGTGTATTACATGATTATAATTAGTACATTTAAAAGAGATGGTGGTTTTATATTCATTTTTGGCTGAAAATTCCAAATGGTTAGGCCGATTATCATGGTGATGGTGGCGGCAATCTTAAGGATAACTAATCATGGTGGTTGTTTTTTGGTAATCATGGGTTCATATTATCATTGTGGAGGCTGGATGCGGTTGGAGGGGGTTGGATTGCTTGTTTATTCACGGCAATATCTTGGTGTTAACCAATTCATTTGGGTATACATGGATGTATGTTGCTGTTTGGATTTTTTTAACCGGTTGTTGGTTGCATTGGTGGTTGCCGACTTGGCCATAAGGTGGTGGTTTTGGTTCATGCGTGATTGAAGGTGGTGGTACCCTTGGGTCGGTTATGTTTATCTAAAAGAAGATATGAGTTTGGGTGTGTACACATGGCCGAATACTATAGTGGGGCTGCATTGAATTTGTGGCTACCTTCTTATCTTTGGTGTTGGCCGAATATTTCAAATGATGAGCATGGTTTTTACGCCTACTGTGGGTTGCAATTCTTTTTGGTATTGCATGCTTTCCAATGGTTTACACGTGTGATTTTGGATTACATGGTGGCAGATAAGTTTGATTTGGTTTGCATGTGGTGGACTTTAATGTTTTTTTTATTGGTAATGGTTTATTGGTTATGATGGGGCTTACATGTGTGAAGATCATGCAATGGTTTAATGGTTTATGTGGGATTTAATCATTGCACATTTGCAAGATTGGATGACGTTTGCATATAGTTGAATGGATTTGGATTTTGTATTTGGCTGACATATGGATGTGTGTTGGCAGATTGTATGTGTGCCACATATTTGTTCATTTATGTGTGGTTTATTAATTATTGGGATGCTTTATATGCATGAATATGGCATATCATGCACATGAGGAAGGATATGGTTAAATGATAATGTCTTGATGCCGATGCATGGTTGCATTGGAAGAAGGATTTGCATTGCCACATGGGTGTGATTGTGTTGGTTTATGGCATATTTGTTTGGTCCAACATTTCATTTCTTTATGGGTAATTATTTCATTGAACATCATCAACATTTGAATGGAAGATAGTTCTTGTTTTCTTAATGGCCTTAGAAATGGGGGAGAAAACACACCTAAGTATGGGCTAAGGTGGACACTTACTACCATTGGAAAGTGTTTGTTACTATCTTTCATTTGGGTGTTAGGTCCCCTAAATGAGCCTTAGAAATGGGACGGGGAATGAACCAAAGTGTGGGCAAGGTTGATGACAAGTAGTGAAAGACTTGAACATGAAGAATGGAATGGATTTGGAGCTGCTTTTGATTATATGGGATTAGAAAACTCTTTACATGATAAATCTTAGAGTTTATAATTCCTTGTTTATTTTGGCCTGTGTGCCTGAGTTTTATTTGTTTCATGCGGTTTCCCCCCTCTAAGGTTAAAATGTCCTGGAGGGGGGGAATGCGTTTTGTTTGTAATATTTATTATTTTTAATAAAATTTACCAAGGCTTAGCCTTTTTCAAAAAAAAAAAAAAAAAACCCTAAACCCTAAACCCTAAACCCTCTGGGTTACAGTCCACAATGTGCCTTTAGAACTGTGGACTGGAAAAGGGCTGAGTAAAATCATGAGCGGTATAGGTTACCCTTTACTTATGGATAGGATCACAGAGGAACGATGTGATAATCAAACAGGGAAAATAGGGTATGCGAGAGTTTTGGTGGAGGTTTCGGCCAATGGAAATCTCCCTAATGAAATTGAGCTAGAGTTTCAGGCAATTAATAGTAGACCAGCTCGTGTGATATCATTGGGAGTGACCTACCAATGGAAGCCCCCTATGTGCAATCACTGCAAAGTCTTTGGCCACTCTTTTGCCCATTGCAAGGATAGGCCAAGAACAGATGAGGAGGAGGCTGCCAGGAACAAGGTGATAGGACAGGCAGTGGGACAACAGGGGACACAAACTAAAGGAAAGGAACAGGTAGAGGATGGTTTTGTTGTGAAAATCAATAGAAAGCATGTGAAAGGGGAGGATAGACAGGGTCAGTATATTAGCCATGGGAATGTTAGGGATTTAGGGAATAGCAGTAGAGTAGGTAGGAAAGAACAGAGAAAAGCAGGAGGTATTAGTACAACAAGTGACCCAGTTGTACAGAGAAGGATGGGAGATCTACATAGGAAATTCAATAAGGAGGGAGGTAATAAACCTGGTAGGGGTAATAACCAGAGACCATACTACACCCAAGAAATCAGTAAGACTGGTGCTGGTAGCACAGCTAGGGATCGTCCAGCTGCCTCAGTCAAATGGCAGCCCAAAGGGGATAGTGGAATTAAGAATGTCCCTACTTCGAACAAGTTTGCTGCTTTGGAGGAACAAGAGTTCTCTATCATGGACTTAGAGGAATCTTAATTGCAGGAAAATTAGTCGAGGTTGGGAGAGTGAAAGGGGATAACATCCTGTCAGGTGGGGGGGTTCAGAGAAGCCAAAACGCTGATGTGAATGTAAATGGAGCTGATATGGAGAATGAGAGTGATGCCTCAGTTAGTGATATGGAATCCATTGACTTTGGGATAACTGATGGTCAAAAGTGGGCGATTACCAACATCCTTCTCAAGTTTAAGGCGGTCAAAGCTACTGACCAGGCTAATTGGGAACCTGGTGAATGGGAATTTTTCCACCATCAACTTGCAGTGTTAAAAATAGATGAGGATTATAGTGTTGAAGATGTGGACCAGGAGGAAAATGGCATGGCTGCCATTATGGGAGGAGGAACCAGGAAGAATACCAAGAGCAAATCAGAGGCTATGGTATCCTTTGCAGACAAACCGGTTTAGATGGGTTTCAAAATTTCAATTTGGAATGTTAGGGGTATGTCTAATAGTACTAAACAGAATCTGGTTAGGAATTTTTTGAAGGAGTGTCAAATTGATGTTATGGCTATCATTGAAACTCATCTTGCCAATTCCAAGATTTCTAGTGCTTGCAACCGGGTGTTTGGTAGATGGAATTGGGATTCTAATAGTTCCGAGTGTGCTGGCAGTACCCGAATTATTATAGGATGGAACCCTGATGTTGTCAATCTAATGATAATCCAAAGAAATTTTCAGAATGTCCACTGTTTTGTTCAGCCCCTGAATGGAGCTCCTGCTTTTTACTGCACCTTTGTTTATGCTTATCATAGACTCATTCAAAGGCGGCAGTGCTGGGAAGAGCTGAGGGCACATAAAAGTGTGGTTGGGAACAGCCCGTGGGTGCTGTTAGGGGATTTTAATGCCATTATGGTTCCGGCGGAACGCTCCACAGGCTCTTCTTATGTTACCAGGAGTATGATAGAGATGAGGGAGTGCATTGGGGACATTGAAGTGGAAGACTTGAACATGTCGGGTCTTAGATTCACTTGGAATAAAAGTCCGGGTAGAAAAGATGGTCTCCTTAAGAAGCTGGATAGGGTTGTGGTGAATGAGGCTTTTTTGCAGTCTATGCCTTATGCGTATGCCCAAGCTCTTCCTTTCCTTACCTCAGATCATAGCCCAATTGTTATAAATTTTTTGGACAATAGCCATACCCCTCGTAGACCCTTCAAGTTCTTGAATTTCTTGGCTTTGAAACCTGAGTTCATTCCTTTAGTGGAAGGGGTTTGGAAGCAAAATATCCAGGGGTTCACCATGTTCTCTATGGTGTCAAAACTCAAAATGCTTAAAACCCCTCTTAGGAAGCTGAACCAAAGGCATGGTAATATTTTTGAGAAGGTTCAGAAGTTAAAAAAGGAAGTTGAACTGATACAACTTGGTATCACTGAAGATCCTAACAATAAGGATCTTAGAGAAGAGGAATTGATATATCTGGAGGCATACAAGGATGCAGTGAGGGATGAGGAAATATTCCTAAGGCAAAAAGCTAAGGTTACGTGGCTAAGTGAAGGGGACCAAAACACTAGTTATTTCCATAAAGTGTTAAAGGCCAACATCAACCGCAATAGGATCCAGTCCATTGAGAATGCTCAGGGCCAATGGGTGACTGGTGCTGATTTAGACAACACGTTTGTGGAACACTTTCAGATGGTTTTTGGCCAGAATGTGGAAGTGGAGGAAATACCAGATCCTATAACCCTGTTTACTAAGACTATCTCTCAGGAGAGTGTGAGTGATATGGTTAAGGAGATCTCGGATGAGGAAATTAAATTAGCCCTTTTCGACATTGATGATAACAAGGCCCCTGGTCCAGATGGTTTTTCTGCCAAATTTTTTAAGACTGCTTGGGAGGTTGTTGGTGGTGAATTCACAAATGCAATCAAGGAGTTTTTTCGTAATGGTAAGCTGCTAGCTGAAGTCAATGCCACGGTTATAGCCCTAGTTCCCAAAACTGAGATGCCTAGAAGAGTTAATGAATTTAGGCCTATATCGTGTTGCAATGTCATTTATAAATGTATTAGTAAGATTATTGCTAATCGCATTAAGGGAGTTTTAGATGATATTATTAGTGAGAACCAGTGTGCCTTCATCCCTGGAAGGCAGATTAGTGATAACATCCTCATAACTCAGGAGTTGATGCGTAATTATCATAGGCATAGGGGTCCTGCGAGGTGTGCGTTTAAAATTGATATTCAGAAGGCGTACGACACTGTTGAATGGACTTTTCTTAAGTCTTGCTTAACCCACTTTGGTTTCCCGAATGTGATGGTTAAGTGGATTATGGCTTGTATCACTACTGCCTCTTTTTCTGTGTCTATCAATGGGGCACAAAAGGGTTTTTTTAAAGCCAAAAGAGGCTTGCGGCAGGGAGACCCTATGTCGCCCTACTTATTCACATTAGTCATGGAGGTTTTATCCTTAATGATTGATAGGAATGTTAAGGATACAGGAGAATTTAAGTTCCACTGGCGATGTGAGGAGGCAGATATTACACACCTTTGTTTTGCAGATGACCTCATCCTTTTCTGCCATGGTGATGCCTCCTCTGTGGGAACCCTCATGACAGCGTTGGAAGATTTCAAAGTAGTCTCTGGGCTTACTCCTAGCATACCAAAGAGTACTGTCTATTTTGGGAATGTTAAGCCCCAAGTCAGAAATGAGATTAATGAGCTGATCCAATTTAGAGTTGGGGAGCTTCCTGTTAGGTACCTGGGAGTCCCCCTGATTTCTACTAGGCTGTTCCAGAGAGATTGTATGCAGCTTGTGGATCGTGTGAAGCGTAGAATTATGGATTGGAAGGCAAAGAGTCTATCCTTTGCGGGTAGGCTCCAACTCATCAAAGCTGTGTTGAGTTCGGTGCAAGTTTACTGGTCTTCCATATTCATCCTGCCGGTTGCTGTGATCAAGGAGATTGAAAAACTCTTTCGAGGTTTTCTTTGGTGCAAAGGGGACTTAATGAGAGGAAAAGCGAAGGTGAAATGGAAAGAGTGTTGTCTTCCCCTGACCCATGGAGGCTTAGGAATTAAATCTCTAAAGACTTGGAACTTAGCTTTAATGTCTAAGCATACTTGGAACATAGTCACATGCAAAAAGTCTCTATGGGTTAAATGGGTCCATACCTACCACCTGAAGGGCAAGAGTTTTTGGGAAATTGACATTCGAAAGGACTCCTGCTGGAGCTGGCGCAAAATCCTTCAGCAAAGGGATATCTTAAGGAGGCACATTGTCACTGTCATAGGGAACGGGAGAACTACTTCGGCTTGGTATGATATGTGGCATCCTAGTGGTCCGTTGGATACTATTTTAAGGCCGAGAATAAGGAATGAAGGGAGTTTGAATAATGCCACTGTGGTTGCGGAGGTAGTTTCTAACATGGGCTGGGCTTGGCCTCAAGACTGGAGAACACGGTTTCCCCAACTGTTTGAACCCCAACCTCCTAGACTTGTTGAGAATACTCGGGATAGGATAACCTGGAAAACCAAAGAAGGCAAACATGTTCCTTTCACTGTAGGTGTGGTGTGGAAGGATATCCAGGAAGTGGGGAGTAAAGTGCCTTGGTTTAGGGTGGTTTGGTTTTCTCAGAATATTCCTAGACATGCGTTCACTCTTCGGTTAGCTATAAAAAACAAGCTGTGAACACAAGAGGTTGTGAGTTCCTGGACCCAGACTCAAAATGACAGATGCCTTTTTTGTAGACAGGTTCAGGATAGTGTCAGTCACTTGTTCTTTGATTGTAGCTATCCGGCTGCTGTTTGGAACAAGGTGAGTATGAAAACGAAGTGGGCCCATGTAGCTGGTCCTTGGCATCATAGGATTGAAGAGGCCTGCAAATCTATTCACAATAACTCGGCCTGGAGCATTGTGAACCGCCTAGTGCTTGCTGCTACTGTCTATTATGTTTGGCAGGAAAGGAACTGGAGGCAATATGACAACAGAAGCAGACCGGTCGAAGAACTTTGCTCTTTGATTTTGGAAACTGTTAGGTTGCGCATGGTTAGTCTCCATCCCCGGAAATCTAGGGCCATGATTCAGGTGGCACAGATATGGGATTTAGAAGGTATCCATAGTGGGGAGATAGGGAAAGAGAAGAATCTGTTCTAATGGATTACACTAATACTAGAAATACAACTGCCTGCTGGTGGTTTCTTTGGATAGGGATGCTATTGATTTCCACTGGTTTTTATAGGAGATTGAGAGTCTTAAGAGAGACTAATATTCTTACCCTTATGAAAATCCTTTTGACTCATACTTGTACTCTGATTGTCCATTATAATTATTGTTCTGTGACAATCCGACTTTTCACATTAACCTTGTTAACTGAAAATGGTGAGATCACAGGCCCCAGAGCCAATGTAGGCCCAACAGAGCCAATGTAGGCCCAACAGAGCCAATGTAGGCCAATAGAGCCAAAGTAGGCCCAACAGAACTAATGAAGGCCCAATAAAGACAAAGTAGGCCCAATAAGCCCAAGGGTGGCCCAGTAAGGCCAAGATAGGCCCAGTGAGCTTGATGTAGGCCCAATTTCAATAATGAGGCCCAAATGGGTTAACTTAGCCCAATAGTATTTCAAATGGGCCAAATTAGTGACGATTAGGGATTTTGGTTCAACTTTGTAAACTGAAATGCTAGGTAATCGATTTGAATTAAGAAAAATCAAGTCTAGGATATTTAAATTATAAGGTTTTAGCTTGTAAATAATTATAAGTGGCAATTTTGACTTTTACTAGTCAAAATTTCGACTAGAACATCAAAGGGATTTGAAATTCGCAATCAATAGGCCATTATAATCGAATTAAATCTGTTATAATCAGTATCTTAATGATTAGTAACGGTTACAGGTGAAATTATCATCATCATCAATCGAATTTAAGGTTCAATTAGACCAAAAGTCGAAACCGTTCACGGTTACAATAGGAAATCACATCATTAAGCTACAACACTTCGAATTGATCATTCAGAATCATCAATCGGCACTCTCAGAACCTGAAGCATATACCAATTTAATCCGAGAAGCCGTGGGTAGAAGAACACGATCTAGAGTCGGCCGAATACTCACTCAAAAGTCGAGATACATCAATTAGGCGCCAAATCAAGTAAGTGATCATTTCTATAACATCTAAAAGGGCCGACTAGAGTTAAACCTAAGGAAATTTTGATTTATAATATCATATTTTTTGAACTTGGATTCTAGGGTTCTTAATATAATCCGATTTGGGGATTTCGATCGGGATGAGTATAAAAATGAAATTCAATAGTGCCATTAGCTTCAGAAACCTCCGAATAAACTAACCTATGTTTCAATTTCATGAATCCATAACGAATTGATCGAGTTCGATTGTTAGGGTTCTTGATAAGAACCTAATTGGGGGTTTCGACTTAAACAGGTTAGATATTCAAATTGATTGTTATAAATAGTCTCAGATAGTTCCGATTAAGCTTAAGCATGTATTAATTTGAGGTTCTAGTATCAGAAGTTATGATTTCGACAGTTAGGGTTCATAGAGTTAAAAGATTTGGGGGTTTTGGGTTAAAACGAACGTAATGTCCAAATTAATCGACCCAGATAGCTTCGAAATTTCTGTTTCAACGAAAGCCTATGGTTCTAGGATCGATGGGATTCGAATTTGTGGTCAATTGGGGGTTGTATGCTTCGGCTATGGTATTACAAAGGAGAACCCGATCGGTTTTGGTTAAAAGAAATTAGATGCAATCCTTTAACAATTGTAAACGCAGATTAGATGGTAGTGCATGTGTGTTATGAGTTAGGGGTCGCGGGTTCGAGCCCGGCTCCTACTGATTTTTGGATTTTTAAAAACTATTTTAGTGTTTTCATCTTAAAACGTTCATTATAACTCCGATTCAATCCGTTCAAGTTGCGTTGGAACCGTAACGAAATCCCGAACATATTTGAATAATAAAATTCAAATTTGTGATCGAAAACGTAATCGCGTATAATTACATTTATTTAAATAAAATCGTATACGATTTTATTTAAACGAATTCAAAGGCACGCGTAGATACGTATATATATTCTTAACACCCTAGCATACGTGTGTTGACACGTATATGATTCCAAGCACAAAACAACATTCCGAATAGCTTTAGGTTATTGTTTAATCACAGATTCTTCGTAGAGGATTTTCTACGCAAGTTTACGAGTTTAAGTACGTTTGATCATTCTGCTAAAAATCAAAGGTGCGTACACGGCCCCTTTCTTATTTTAAACTGTTTTGGGGGAGAAAACATGTGCAACAAACTATTTTTAGATACATATCACTTGCATGAGTTAGCTGTTTACATTATGTGACAACATAGCAAATTGAAAGTCCTTACACACCTCGAACCGTTTAGTTTGCTGTAACGCAAAGCGTGGTAGTTGGAAATAGATCTATTAGGTTTGACAAACCTCACCTGGTAGATGGGATATACGCAGGTGTTTGACTGACCAAACACATTTTACTATTGTTGTGCTAGACAATAGTGGCAAGGCAAAAACATGCTATAGCATGGCAATTCGTCAGCTTCGGTGTCGACCACTTATGTAAATAGTTTATATGACTAGCTATCATGACTGTGCATGTGTGATTATGTTATCTACTACTTGATATTCAAACTGCTGTTTTGAACATTGTGAATACTTAAAACCTGTGTTATGCACCAACCTTTGTGTTGACTTGATTTACATGTTTTCTCAGGACGCTAAGGCGCACGTTAAAGCTGGTATGGACTAGGAGATAGAGTCGCATGCATTTTAAACATTTTAGATATTTGGATTTTAAACATTTGGAACTTTGTATTGTATTTTACATTTTACAACTGTTACTGGTTTTATAACGCTTCCGCACATTTTGAAAACTCTGATGTTATGTTTTAAAGACCAAAATATGTTTTGAAATTCATATAGAGGTCTTCGTTATGTCTAATGATCTGAGATCCTGGTTTGTCACGTTCCCAAACGGTATGATTCCGTTAGTTGAAAATTGGGGGTGTGACAGATTGGTATCAGAGCCATTGGTTATAGCGAACTAGGTTTGCATTAGTAGACTTAGACTATGACTGTTAGACATTAGACACATTTGATTATACATATTGCTTAGAAATTACATATGACATTATGTAATTGACTTGTTTACACATTCCATGGCACTGCACTTACATATGGCATTATGTAACAGGCATGGCATCATCATCAGTACCTTATATTTACATTGATGATTCTGAGGACGAGGAACCGATAGTTCCGGCACCACCGTCATCACCACCACCACCTATTCCATCACCTCCACCATATGAGATGGATGACTCAGATCCAGACGAGGATCCGGAGGGGGATCCAGACGAGGATCCAGACGAGGACCCAGACGAGGATCCAGAGGAGGATCCAGATGAGGACCCGGATGAGGATCCGGAGGAGGAGTCAGAGGAGGGCACTCAGCAGATCCCTGCTGAGGGACCTTCTACACATCCACCACCAGTATTGGATGCTCCTGAGCCTAAGAGGCAAAGGACGGACGCTGAGGAGATCGCCAAACTGCGCGAGGATTTGTACGAGGCAGAAGATAGGATCGCACAACACTCTGAGGAACAATGGGATGCTAATGAGAGGCAAGAGGAACTTGCCCATCTGGTTCATGATATGCGGAATGAGATGATTAACTTGATTGATCGTCTTGAAGCTTCAGAGAACCGAGCTGAGATCTTGGAGGGCAGGATAGAAGCCTTAGAGGATTTAGTGGCCTCTGAGAATGAGGATGAGGAGGAAGAAGGGGAGGAACCAGCACCAGTTGTTGATTCCGATCCTGAATCCACCGTTGAGGATGATTGATTGTTTTCTTTCTCTTTGTTTGTTTTGTTTAAACTTATTAGGAACGGGTTGTGTTCCTACATTAGTAGTTTGAAAACTTATGTTTTATTTCAAAAGTATTGTACTCAAATCAAAGTTTCTATCTATTGAAGAATTATTATTTATTTCCGACAGTTGTGTTGAGTTATATTACATGTTGTGTTTGTTGTTTTACTTACACATGTCACATTGGATTTTGATTTCGCGCTAACATTTCTTGTAAATAGGAAGGAAATGGCTGACGGAAACATACATATGACAGTTGCTGAGCTCAACGAGCTAATTAACAACAGAGTTGCAGAGGCAATCGCACAATATGCGCAGACACACAACACAGGACCACATGGTCCAGCTGGGGGACTAGTTAACCCACAGGCATGCACGTTCAAGATGTTCTTGGACTGTAAGCCCCACAATTTCAAAGGGTCGGAGGGGGCCATAGGACTCCTTCGGTGGATTGAAAAGGCGGAGTCTGTGTTTGAAATGTGCAACTGCCCCAACGAGAGCAAAGTGAAGTTTGCAACGGGAACATTGGAGGGTCCAGCATTAACCTGGTGGAACTCGAATGTTCAGACTCTGGGGTTGGGTGAGGCAAATGCCTTAACATGGAATGACTTCAAAACTTTACTGCAAGAGGAGTACTGTCCTCGTAGTGAAATGCAAAAGTTAGAGGAGGAATATTGGCACCTCAAGATGGAGGGGTCAAATATTGAAGAGTACACAACCAGGTCACATGAGTTGGCCAGACTTCTACCACACATGGCTACTCCAGCCAGCAAGTGGATTGAAAGATACATTGGAGGACTAGTGCCTCAGATTCAAGGGTTGGTTACTTCAGCAAATCCCACCACCATCCAACAAGCTGTTCGTTTAGCGCATCAGCTTACTGATCAGGCAGTGTTACAGGGGACTCTGCCTAAACGAACATCTGCTACCAAGGTGGGAGACCATAAAAGAAAGTGGGAAGGTAACAATTCCAAGGGTCACAACCAACAATCATATCAGCAAAACCGGAAGCAAGACTCCAACAAGTCTTATCATAATTCAAGCAGTGGTCAGCAATCATCATCATCGGGGGGTTATATTGGTAAACACCCCAAGTGCAACCGGTGTGGGTATCATCATGCAGGTAATCAGTGTGATAGAGCTAAGTGCCAGAGGTGTGGCAAGATTGGACATGCGGCTAAGGATTGTCGCGGGGAGCTACAGAACAACCACAACAACCAGAATAATAACCAGAACAACGCACAGAAGGGTTGTTATGAGTGTGGCAAGATGGGACACTTCAAGAAGGATTGCCCACAACTCAAGAAAAGTGGGGAGAATAATAATGCAACAGGCAACGACAACTGCAATGGTAATGGTAATGGCACCAACAACAACAATAATAACAACAACAATGGTGCTAGAGGCAGGGCGTTTGTGATTGGAGGACGTCAGGCACGGGAGGATCCCAACATCGTTACGGGTACGTTCCTCTTAAATAATCACTATGCCTCTATGTTATTTGACACTGGTGCCGATCGGAGTTTTGTATCTAGTTCACTTGCTAAGTTGCTAAATGTTAGTCCCACTGCCTTAGATAGTCCATACACTGTGGAATTAGCTGATGGTAAGTTGATAGTAGTGGAAAATATCTTTAAGGGATGTGTCCTTGATTTGATGGGTCAAACATTAGAGATTGATCTTATGCCTATTGCCTTAGGCAGTTTTGATGTAGTCATTGGCATGGACTGGTTGTCCAAAAACCAGGCTGAAATCGTATGCCATGAAAAGATTGTTCGCATACCTCTTCCGCAGGGAGAGACATTATATGTACAAGGCGAGAAGATCAGTACGCCACTGTGTCTCATATCTTGTATGAAAGCACACAAATGTCTGCGGAAAGTTCATACGGCAGTTATAGCACTTATAACTGAAAAGCCAGTAGCTGAGAAGAAGATTGAAGATATACCTGTAGTTTGTGAATTTCCGGAGGTGTTTCCAGAAGACTTGCCGGGATTACCGCCTATCAGACAGGTGGAGTTTCGAATCGACCTTACACCAGATGCAGCACCGATAGCTAGGGCGCCTTATCGACTTGCACCGTCAGAAATGCAAGAGTTATCCACACAATTGCAAGAGTTGTTGGATAAGGGTTTCATACGACCTAGTTTTTCACCGTGGGGAGCTCCAGTTTTGTTTGTTAAGAAGAAGGACGGAACTTTCCGTATGTGTATCGATTACCGGGAATTGAACAAGGTCACTATCAAGAACCGGTATCCGTTACCCAGAATTGATGATCTGTTCGATCAGTTGCAAGGTTCGAGTTACTACTCGAAGATTGATCTCAGGTCTGGTTATCATCAACTAAGAGTTCAGGAGGAAGATATTCCGAAGACAGCATTCAGAACACGCTATGGCCATTATGAGTTCTTGGTCATGCCATTTGGGTTGACAAACGCTCCAGCTGTATTCATGGATCTCATGAATCGTGTTTGTAAACCTTATCTTGATAAGTTTGTCATTGTTTTCATCGATGACATTCTCATCTATTCACAATCTGAGGAGGAACACGCTGAACATCTTCGATTACTATTGGAATTACTGAAACAGGAACAATTGTACGCTAAGTTCTCGAAATGTGACTTCTGGATGCGAGAAGTACAATTCTTGGGGCATATAGTTAATGAAAAGGGTATACATGTTGATCCAGCGAAGATTGAAGCAATTAAGAATTGGGAAGCACCAAAGACCCCTACCGAGGTACGACAATTCCTTGGTTTGGCGGGTTATTATCGACGATTTATTGAGGGTTTCTCAAAGATCGCTCAACCACTTACAGCTCTTACGCACAAGGGAACGAAGTATAACTGGACGGATAAACAGGAAGCTGCATTCCAGTTATTGAAACAGAAACTTTGCAGCGCACCGATTTTGTCCTTACCGGAAGGGACGGAAGACTTTGTGGTGTATTGTGATACATCTGCACAAGGTTTGGGATGTGTGTTGATGCAACGTGATAAAGTGATTGCTTATGCTTCCAGACACCTACGACCACACGAAAAGAATTATACTACTCATGACTTGGAGTTAGGAGCAGTGGTTTTTGCTCTGAAGATTTGGAGGCATTATTTGTATGGAACTAAGTGTACTATTTATACTGATCATAAGAGTTTGCAACATATCTTTGATCAGAAGGAACTCAATATGAGACAACGACGATGGGTTGAGTTGTTGAACGATTATGAGTGTGCGATTAAGTATCACCCGGGAAAAGCTAATGTGGTAGCTGATGCTTTAAGCAGAAAGGATACTTCAACAAGACGGGTTCGTGCACTTATGATGACAATCCATACTGACTTACCTGACAAGGTACACAGTGCTCAGATCGAGGCCTTGAAAGAGGAAAACTTGGTACAGGAATCATTACGAGGAATGGAAGAACAATTGGATGCTAAGTCTGATGGAATTCGTTATTTCATTAATCGACTTTGGATACCTTTGTATGGAGGTTTAAGGGAACTCGTGTTGGATGAAGCACACAAGTCCAGATATTCAGTCCATCCGGGATCAGACAAGATGTATCATGACTTAAAGGCACTGTATTGGTGGCCTCACATGAAAGCTGATATTGCTAAGTACGTTAGCAAATGTTTGACTTGTTCGAAAGTCAAAGTGGAATACCAGAAGCCATCTGGTTTACTGCAACAACCAGAGATACCGATGTGGAAGTGGGAACAGATTTCGATGGATTTCATTACTAAGTTACCCCGTACACCGACTGGTTGTGATACGATATGGGTAATTGTCGATCGATTAACGAAATCTGCACACTTCTTAGCAATCAAGGAAACTGATAAGATGGGGAAACTGACTCGCATTTACATCAAGGAAGTGGTAGCACGGCATGGCGTGCCAATCTCTATCATATCAGATCGGGATGCTCGATTTACTTCCAACTTTTGGAAATCTCTTCATAAGTCATTGGGGACTCGTTTAGATATGAGTACCGCCTATCATCCACAGACCGACGGTCAAAGTGAACGTACGATTCAAACGCTCGAGGATATGTTACGAGCTTGTGTAATTGACTTTGGTGATAGCTGGGAGAATCATTTACCGTTAGTGGAATTCTCTTACAACAATAGTTATCATACAAGTATTCAAGCAGCACCGTTTGAAGCTTTGTATGGTCGCAAATGTCGTTCACCAGTTTGCTGGGCTGAAATTGGTGACAGTCAGATAACAGGTCCTGAACTGGTGCATGAGACGACAGAGAAAATAGTTCAAATCCGGAACCGTATGGCAGCGGCTCGGGATCGACAAAAGAGCTATGCTGACAAACGCCGTAAACCGTTGGAATTTCAAGTAGGAGACCGAGTTCTTCTAAAGGTATCACCTTGGAAAGGTGTGATACGATTCGGCAAGCGCGGGAAGCTTAGTCCACGTTACGTAGGACCTTTTGAGATTCTGAAAAGGATTGGTCCGGTTGCGTATCAACTCAAGTTACCGGATGAACTCAGTGGAGTTCATGATGTCTTTCATGTATCGAACTTAAAGAAATGTCTTTCTGATGAGACATTGATTGTACCGTTGGAAGAAATACAAGTAGATGAACAGTTACGATTCATTGAAGAACCTGCAGAAATCATGGACCGAGAGGTCAAACAACTGAAGCAAAGCAAGATTCCGATAGTCAAAGTTCGATGGAATTCAAGACGTGGTCCTGAATTCACATGGGAACGGGAAGACCAAATGATGAAGAAGTATCCTCATCTATTCAAAACAGCTACTACTAACACTGAGAGCGCACGTTAAATTTCGGGACGAAATTTCCTTCAACAAGGGGATGACGTGATGTTTCACACATCAACACTGCAAATTTCAAACTGTAAGCACAAACACTTTATTCAATTGATTTTGTTATAAAACATTTGTGCTACATTACATTTTATGTGCTATATTTCATATGTTACATGTTATAGTAGTACATGCATGATTAGTTACACACATTTTGCTATGTGCGGGGTTACATAGTACAAACAGTTTCAGACACTCACTATGTGTGAGGTTACACAACACAGTATGATCAAACATAAACAGTCACAGTTAGGTGAACTAACTAGTGTACACGCAAACAGTCACATTGAACGATCACATTTGAGTTGTGATGTTGCAAGCATAAGATTTTGTGTGTGAGTACACACAAGCACACGGAATGATCAAACTACATTAACACGTACGATTTAAACTCGTAAGTAGTTTCCTAACTACTCCTAACACTTGTTAATTTTCGGGACGAAAATTCCTTCAACAAGGGGATGATGTGACAATCCGACTTTTCACATTAACCTTGTTAACTGAAAATGGTGAGATCACAGGCCCAACAGAGCCAATGTAGGCCCAACAGAGCCAATGTAGGCCCAACAGAGCCAATGTAGGCCAATAGAGCCAAAGTAGGCCCAACAGAACTAATGAAGGCCTAATAAAGACAAAGTAGGCCCAACAAGCCCAAGGGTGGCCCAGTAAGGACAAGATAGGCCCAGTGAGCTTGATGTAGGCCCAATTTCAGTAATGAGGCCCAAATGGGTTAACTTAGCCCAATAGTATTTCAAATGGGCCAAATTAGTGACGATTAGGGATTTTGGTTCAACTTTGTAAACTGAAATGCTAGGTAATCGATTTGAATTAAGAAAAATCAAGTCTAGGATATTTAAATTATAAGGTTTTAGCTTGTAAATAATTATAAGTGGCAATTTTGACTTTTACTAGTCAAAATTTCGACTAGAACATCAAAGGGATTTGAAATTCGCAATCAATAGGCCATTATAATCGAATTAAATCTGTTATAATCAGTATCTTAATGATTAGTAACGGTTACAGGTGAAATTATCATCATCATCAATCGAATTTAAGGTTCAATTAGACCAAAAGTCGAAACCGTTCACGGTTACAATAGGAAATCACATCATTAAGCTACAACACTTCGAATTGATCATTCAGAATCATCAATCGGCACTCTCAGAACCTGAAGCATATACCAATTTAATCCGAGAAGCCGTGGGTAGAAGAACACGATCTAGAGTCGGCCGAATACTCACTCAAAAGTCGAGATACATCAATTAGGCGCCAAATCAAGTAAGTGATCATTTCTATAACATCTAAAAGGGCCGACTAGAGTTAAACCTAAGGAAATTTTGATTTATAATATCATATTTTTTGAACTTGGATTCTAGGGTTCTTAATATAATCCGATTTGGGGATTTCGATCGGGATGAGTATAAAAATGAAATTCAATAGTGCCATTAGCTTCAGAAACCTCCGAATAAACTAACCTATGTTTCAATTTCATGAATCCATAACGAATTGATCGAGTTCGATTGTTAGGGTTCTTGATAAGAACCTAATTGGGGGTTTCGACTTAAACAGGTTAGATATTCAAATTGATTGTTATAAATAGTCTCAGATAGTTCCGATTAAGCTTAAGCATGTATTAATTTGAGGTTCTAGTATCAGAAGTTATGATTTCGACAGTTAGGGTTCATAGAGTTAAAAGATTTGGGGGTTTTGGGTTAAAACGAACGTAATGTCCAAATTAATCGACCCAGATAGCTTCGAAATTTCTGTTTCAACGAAAGCCTATGGTTCTAGGATCGATGGGATTCGAATTTGTGGTCAAATTGGGGGTTGTATGCTTCGGCTATGGTATTACAAAGGAGAACCAGATCGGTTTTGGTTAAAAGAAATTAGATGCAATCCTTTAACAATTGTAAACGCAGATTAGATGGTAGTGCATGTGTGTTATGAGTTAGGGGTCGCGGGTTCGAGCCCGGCTCCTACTGATTTTTGGATTTTTAAAAACTATTTTTAGTGTTTTCATCTTAAAACGTTCATTATAACTCCGATTCAATCCGTTCAAGTTGCGTTGGAACCGTAACGAAATCCCGAACATATTTGAATAATAAAATTCAAATTTGTGATCGAAAACGTAATCGCGTATAATTACATTTATTTAAATAAAATCGTATACGATTTTATTTAAACGAATTCAAAGGCACGCGTAGATACGTATATATATTCTTAACACCCTAGCATACGTGTGTTGACACGTATGTGATTCCAAGCACAAAACAACATTCCGAATAGCTTTAGGTTATTGTTTAATCACAGATTCTTCGTAGAGGATTTTCTACGCAAGTTTACGAGTTTAAGTACGTTTGATCATTCTGCTAAAAATCAAAGGTGCGTACACGGCCCCTTTCTTATTTTAAACTGTTTTGGGGGAGAAAACATGTGCAACAAACTATTTTTAGATACATATCACTTGCATGAGTTAGCTGTTTACATTATGTGACAACATAGCAAATTGAAAGTCCTTACACACCTCGAACCGTTTAGTTTGCTGTAACGCAAAGCGTGGTAGTTGGAAATAGATCTATTAGGTTTGACAAACCTCACCTGGTAGATGGGATCTACGCAGGTGTTTGACTGACCAAACACATTTTACTATTGTTGTGCTAGACAATAGTGGCAAGGCAAAAACATGCTATAGCATGGCAATTCGTCAGCTTCGGTGTCGACCACTTATGTAAATAGTTTATATGACTAGCTATCATGACTGTGCATGTGTGATTATGTTATCTACAACTTGATATTCAAACTGTTTTTTTGAACATTGTGAATACTTAAAACCTGTGTTACGCACCAACCTTTGTGTTGACTTGATTTACATGTTTTCTCAGGACGCTAAGGCGCGCGTTAAAGCTGGCATGGACTAGGAGATAGAGTCGCATGCATTTTAAACATTTTAGATATTTGGATTTTAAACATTTGGAACTTTGTATTGTATTTTACATTTTACAACTGTTACTGGTTTTATAACGCTTCCGCACATTTTGAAAACTCTGATGTTATGTTTTAAAGACCAAAATATGTTTTGAAATTCATATAGAGGTCTTCGTTATGTCTAATGATCTGAGATCCTGGTTTGTCACGTTCCCAAACGGTATGATTCCGTTAGTTGAAAATTGGGGGTGTGACATGTTCTGTTTTGGGTGTTGAGGGGGTTAATGAGAGCTATACTTTAGTGAGGACTTGGGGTTATGGGTGGGTTATGGGTGGGATTGCTGATTATGTTTCTTTCCTGTGCGAGGGGGTTTTTACAAACACTGGGGCCAGGCTTGCAAGGGTTGGGGGTGGTCTAATATGGGTTGGGTGTCTTATACACATAATGGGCTGGATGGGGTTATATATTGGGGTACCAATGGGAAAATGGTGGGTGCAAATGATGGTTTGGCTTCCTTTCATTATACAGGTTGGATCCTTGGTGATTATTTTTGCTGTACCACTTTATATGGGCATTCTGGTCAAAGTGCTGAAGATCTTCATAAAGGGCGGTTTAATATCCGTAATCTTCTTGATGGATGGTGGAGTGGGGTCATTGACTTTTTCGGGATGACTGCTGGTATGGGTTGGGGCTATTGCTGGTTCACTGCTGGCATTACTCACCTGCTGCTTTGGGATGGGCTGGGCTGGGCTGTTGGCCACATTGTGTGGCTGCATTACTACCTCACCTTGGCTGACAATTGGATGCTTAAAAACTTTTTGGATCAGCTTTTGAAGTGTTTCAGTTGCTGCTTGTGTACTTCTGGGTCTTCTCACATTTGGCTTTGGGATGGGCACAAGTATTGGGTTGGGCATGAGATGGACTTGATTCTGGATGCTATTGCTTGCTGTTGTGGCCCCGAAATTGGCATGGGCTGCTACTTGAGTGCTGTTGGGTTTATTCATTTTCTGCTTTGGATTGGTTCGGATTCTACCAGAAAGAACGACAGGGATACCTTTTCTGGTTCTGGGATCCGTCATTGGATGTTACATTGGGAGGGGAGTGGGATTAAGAATCATCTGGATACTACCTCCTACTGTTGTGGCAACAAGCTTGCTAATGTGTATACTTGTTTGGGTTGGGTTGTGGGTGCTAATCTCTACGGCCACCCCTTGTTTTCCTGGTTCAACTCTATTTTGGCGGCTTGGACTAAGGAAAATGTGCTTGGTTTGGGATGGGTTAACCCCCTGGAAACTGGGAGAAAAAGTCCTGGGTTTGCTAGCTTGATTGGGGTTGGGTTGGGCGGTCTGCTTCTGACTATAAAGCTGCGATCTTGGGATATTGCTAAGGGTTGGACGGTTTGGACTAGCGTGTGGCTGCTAAGGGTGTGGCTGCATTATTTCCTTGACTCTACCAAGACTCGGATGTGACAATCCGACTTTTCGAGTTAACCTCGTTAACCCTCATAGGCCCAACAAGGCCAAGGAAGGCCCAGTAAGGCCCAATGGAGTCTAAGTAGGCCCACTAAGGCCAAAGTAGGCCCAAGATAGGCCCAATGAGTTTAATGAAGGCCAATTGCATTAATGAAGCCCAAATGGATTAATTTAGCTCAATAGTATTCCAAAGTGATCCAATTATTGACAATTCGGGAATTTGGTTTAATCTTGTTAACCGAAACGATACAAACATTAACAAAAACGAACTACAAAGGTTGGAAGTAACCAAAACAAGTGTTCAAATGCTTAAATAATAGGGATTTATCATGTAATTAAAAGAAATACACAATTTTGACTTTTAATAGTCAAAATTCGTTTGGAAATTTAATAAAAATTCGAATTCACATTAAAACTTGATAATTAATCAAATTGAATTGTCCATAACTATCTTATTGATGGTAGTTAACTGTTAACAAACACAATTGAGCCATTAAAGTTCGAATTAAACGATATTAATCACCATTAAGTCGAAACCGTCACTTGTAATCATGGTGGATATACAATTCGACTTTAAACACCCGAAATTGGCATTCCAGAACCCTTAGTCGGCATCTTTAGGCTCCTTTCCATCCAAGAATTCGAAGTGAGAAGCATTGGATCGAAGTTTTGATCAAGAGGACGGCCAAGACTCAAGTGTATAATCAAACTACATCGATTCGGCATCAAATAAGGTAATAAACTATACCCACACATGCTAAAAGGGCCGACTAAGAGTAATCTTATCTCAATTTCGACTGTAAACATCGGAATATAGGATTTTAAATCTAGGGTTCTTCATTTAAACCGAATTGGGGGTTTAAGTATAATCGAATATAAAAATCAAATTGAATTATACAGAGAGTTTCGTGAAAGCATATAAAAGGAAAATCCTAAATCAATTTCATATCACAATTTCGATTTAACCGATTTTGAATTCTAGGGTTTGTACGTAAAAATGTTTTGGGGTTTTCTATTGAAAGGTGTTCAAAAATCAAATTAAAAGTTACGGTTAGTTTCAGAATAGTTCGAATAAGAAGAAACATGTGTTGATTTTGAACCATAGCATCGAATTTCATGAGGTCGATCAATTAGGGTTCTTAGAGGAACCGATTTGGGGGATTCTTGCTTGAACAGGTTATTAATCGAATTCAAGCACATGGTTAGTTCCAGAAAGTTTCGATTAAGCTAAACCCTATGTTAATTTGATATTAAAACAATGAATATAATGATTTTGATCATTAGGGTTTATAAGAAAAACGTTTTTGGGGGTTTTGAACTAAACGAATTTGATATTCGAATTAATTGTGACAGACACTTTCGAAATTTCATTATGAATGAGTATCATATGACTTTTCAGATAAATCTAAGCGAAATCGATAAAATTAAATTGTAGATTTTTGTACTCGAATTTGAAATGCTGTGAGCCACGAATTGGGACTTAATGTGGTCTAATAATCGAATTAAAACCACCTGTGATCTCGTTTTGAATCATAGAACAATATCCCCATGATGATAGACATGATTGAGATTCAAATCGGAGTCAATTAGAACCAAGGTGGGATCGGTTATAAGGAACAAAAAGGGAACTCAACTAGTTCTTATTAAAACTAATCAAAACCGAAGTTGATAACAAATGTTGACGCAGAGCAAGTGGTTGGGGCTTGGTGTATGTGTGTGGAAGGTCGCGGGTTCGAGCCTTAGGGCTGCCAGTTTTCATAATTAAAAACCAGTTTTTGGTTTTTAACCCGTAACTCCTTCGTTTCAAGCCCGATTCGTCTCGTTCGAGTTGCGTTGGAACCATATCGCGAATACGGACAATCTAAAATAATAAAACTTATATTATTACCCGAAAAATATAATCTTGTATAAATACGAACTTGTTATTATAATCGAATATATGATTATTTGATTTAATTAAACGATTTCAAAGGCACGCGTACATACGTATGCACATTCTTAACACTTTAACATACGTATGTTGACACGCATGTAATTTCAAGCACAAAACGACTATTCGAATAACACTAAGTTATTGTTTAAACACAGATCCTTCGTAAGAGGATTATCTACACGATTTCACGCGTATTGATCATTCTGCTCACTATCGAAGGTGCGTACACGGCCCCTTTCTTATTTTAACTGTTTTGGGGGAGAAAACATGTGTAACAAACGCTTTTAGATACATATCACTTGCATGAGTTAGCTGTTTACATTAAGTGCAAACATAGCATTACAAAGCCTTCCATTTCGAACCGTTTAATTTGCCGTAGTGCAAAGCGTGGTAGTTGAAGATAGATCTATTGGGTTTGACAAACCTCACTTGGTAGATGGGATCTATGCAGGTGTTTGACTGACCAAACATACATTTCTATTGTTTGTGCTAGACAATAGTGTTAAGGCAAAAACATGCTATAGCATGGCAACTCGTCAGCTTCGGTGTCGACCACTTATGTAAATAGTTTATATGACTAGCTATCATGACTGTGTATGTGTGATTATGTTATCTACAAACTTGATATTCAAACTGTGGTTTTGAACATTGTGAATGCTTAAACCTGTGTATGCACCAACCATTGTGTTGACTTGATTTACATGTTTTCTCAGGACACTAAGACACAAGCAAGGACAAGCAGGGACTAGGATGTTGAGTCTCATGCATGCATTTCAGTTCAAGTGTTTTAGTTTTGATCAATTAAGACATGGAATGTATTGGAGTTGTACTTTACATTTTCAAACCGTTACGTATTGTTATTAGTTTTAAAACGCTTCCGCAAACATTGAAACTTTGATGTTACAGTTTTAGACCAATATATGTTTTGAAATTCATATAGAGGTCTTCGTTATGTCTAATGATCTGAGATCCTGGTTTGTCACGTTTCCAAACGGTATAATTCCGTTAGTTGAAAATTGGGGGTGTGACAGATTGGTATCAGAGCCATTGGTTATAGCGAATTAGGTTTGCATTCGTTGATCTAGACTATAACTGTTGGACATTAGACACACTTGCTTACACGATAGTTTGCATAGCTTGTACATATGATATTATGTAGCAGACATGACATCACCATCCACATTTACTAGTGATATAGAACATTAAGTTGCATCATCATCAGCATCCAAGAAGAGGCAACTTAAGCCAATGGATGACACGATTCACTACGATGAGGAGATACACATATGACCGAGGGAGAACGACCAGTATTGGCATTGATTCACTGATCTCATTCACAGTTGGGTGCATGAGGAGCGAGTACATCCACCACATACTCATGGCACTACTACTAGTAGTTGGACATTACCTAAGATATCCACGGAGTAAGCAGTTGCAGCTTTTGAGGCACGTGTGAATCAGGAGATTCACAACATGCGAGAGGCAGCTGAATAGATTATTAGATTACTAGAAGGATGAAATAGATTCTTTGACTCACTAAAACCAGTCAAGGGATGAAATAGGCTCTTTGACTCACTAACACAAGTCAAGGGATGAAATAGGCTCTGTGACTCACTAAATCAAGTCAAGGGATGAAATAGGCTCTGTGACTCACTAAAACAAGTCAAGGGATGAATTAGGCCCTACGACTCACTTGAACAAGTCAGGGGATGAAATAGGCCCTATGGCTCACTCAACGAGTCAACTGATGAAATAAACTCAATGACTCAAACAAAGCCATTCCTTAGCTTGGGGCTATAACTACTAGTTCCATTGAAACTTTTGTTTTGACAAATGATTTGTCACTCTTTACAACACTGACGATAGTTAATAAGGTTGTGCTTCAGCATTGATAGGAAAACATCAATTTTCTTTCTAACTCCTCGACAACATTCTTGTAGCTCTTTGTACTTCCACATGTACTGTTTACTAGGACCACTTTATGAACTCATCAATTGTAAGATGAGAATTCAAACTCAAATCTTTTTCACACTTGAAGTGCCACCAAACGGACACTGTCACTCGAGTCAAGAAGAACTAGAGTGATTGTGCGGGAAAGATTCCCGTTACAAGTGCCTACGTAAAGGCAAGTTGCATAATATGAAAACCTTGGTGACCACTATTAGGAGTTAACCATCAACTTGGGAATTTATGGGAGATACAATGACTGTAAGGTGGTCAACTCCAAACAACTACATTAACACTCACACAATGAACGTCTCGACATCAGGTTTCATAAGAAAAACACACTCAAGCCGAATAACTACCCTTGAAGGATCTACACTAGACCCTATATTAGCATTCAACTCAAGTAACTATCCCTAAGTAATTCTTTGGATAGACTATCCAATCATACATCATGTGACTATTGTCTGAGTCTTGATGTCCTGAATAAACTCTGAATTCCACAAAACCAAATAGCTCAAGGTAGGAGGAACTAGAATCCTTATGTAAGGTAAATTGACGATCATGGTGCGCAACGTAATCGTGAATTTACAGGTACACATGAATTCTGGCAAATTCTATTGTGAGCCTATTTTCGAAACACATACATATAATATTCACCTATCTTTCATTCTAGTAGTTGAAATGAATTCCGTTAACATATCGAGATTCCAACATAACATTCATTAAATTTCCAGCCGTAGTTCTGGTTACTCTGCGTTTGAGAAACACTCATAGTGAGATTTTGCACTTCACTTGGATAACTTCAAATGTATGTCAAAACATCTACTTGCGAACATCTGTGAAGATTCCCTATCAAACGAAGAACGAAATCTGATTTCATGTGTCTACTGAGCAGAGTTCTCAAAGACCACAACAACAACAAGAAACACTCAAAGGATGCTTTGGATGCGAGAAGCCAGGGCATTTCAATTGAACCACACTGGTGGTAACAACAAGAGGAACAAAAACAATGGTCTGAGGGGACAAGCCTTCATGATCATAAGAAGCATAGAGAAGAGCTCGGCCTCATTGCAAGTACATATGTGATAAACAAATGTTATGATTTGTGTTGTTGGATACTGGAACATAAATGAGCTTTAGATCTAATGAATTTAGTGGAATATTTGCCATAACCTTAACACCATTAGGGGTTGAATACAATGTAGAACTAGCTGATGGCAAGTTAATCACAGTAGAACATATTCTCAAAGGTTGTGTTCTAGACTTGATGGGTCAAACACTGGACATTGACTTTATGCCTATCGCATTAGGAAGTTTTGATGTAGTCATAGGCATGGACTGGTTGTCCAAAAACCAGGCTGAAATTGTATGCCATGAAAAGATTGTTCGCATACCTCTTCCGCAGGGAGAGACATTATATGTACAAGGTGAGAAGAGCAGTACGCCACTGCGTCTCATATCTTGTATGAAAGCACACAAATGTCTGCGGAAAGGTCATACGGCAGTTATAGGACTTATAACTGAAAAGCCGGTAGCTGAGAAGAAGCTTGAAGATATACCTGTAGTTTGTGAATTTCCGGATGTATTTCCAGAAGACTTGCCGGGATTACCGCCTATCAGACAGGTGGAATTCCGAATCGATCTTACACCAGATGCAGCACCGATAGCTAGGGCGCCTTATTGACTTGCATCATCTGAAATGCAAGAGTTATCTACACAACTGCAAGAGTTGTTGGATAAGGGCTTTATACGACCTAGTTTTTTTTCACCGTGGGGAGCTCTAGTTTTGTTTGTTAAGAAGAAGGACGGGACTTTTTGTATGTGTATCGATTATCGGGAACTTAACAAGGTTACTATCCAGAACCGGTATCCGTTACCTAAAATTGACGATCTGTTTGATCAGTTGTAAGGTTCGAGTTACTACTCGAAGATTGATCTCAGATCGGGTTATCATCAACTTAGAGTTCAGGAGGAGGATATTCCAAAGACAGCATTCAGGACGCGCTATGATCATTATGAGTCCTTGGTCATGCCATTTGGGTTGACAAACGCTCCAGCAGTATTCATGGGTCTCATGAATCGTGTTTGTAAACCTTACCTTGATAAGTTTGTCATTGTTTTCATTGATGACATTCTCATCTATTCTCAGACCGAAGAGGAGCACGCTGAACATCTTCGATTGTTATTAGAGTTACTGAAACAGGAACGATTGTATGCTAAGTTCTCGAAATGTGATTTCTGGATGCGAGAAGTACAATTTTTGGGTCATATAGTCAATGAAAAGGGCATACATATTGATCCAGCAAGGATTGAAGCGATTAAGAATTGGGAAGCACCAAAGACCCCTACTGAGGTACGACAATTCCTTGGTTTGGCGGGTTACTACCGACGATTCATTGAGGGTTTCTCAAAGATCGCTCAACCACTTACAGCTCTTATGCACAAGGGAACGAAGTATAACCGGACGGATAAACAGGAAGCTGCATTCCAGTTATTGAAACAGAAACTTTGCAGTGCACCGATTCTGTCCTTACCGGAAGGGACGGAAGACTTTGTGGTGTATTGTGATGCATCTACACAAGGTTTGGGATGTGTGTTGATGCAACGGGATAAAGTAATTGCTTATGCTTCAAGGCAGCTACGACTACACGAAAAGAATTACACTACTCATGACTTGGAGTTAGGAGCAGTGGTTTTTGCTTTGAAGATTTGGAGGCATTACTTGTATGGAACTAAGTGTACTATTTACACTGATCATAAGAGTTTGCAACATATCTTTGATCAAAAGGAGCTTAATATGAGACAACGACGATGGATTGAGTTGTTGAACGATTACTAATGTGGTAGCTGACGCTTTAAGCAGAAAGGATACTTCAACAAGACGGGTTCGTGCACTTAGGATGATAATACATACTGATTTACCTGACAAGGTGCACAGTGCTCAGATCGAGGCTTTGAAAACGGAAAACTTGGTACAGGAATCTTTACGAGGAATGGAAACACAGTTGGATGTTAAGTCTGATGGAATTCGTTATTTTATTGATCGATTGTGGATACCTTTGAATGGAGGTTTAAGGGAACTAGTGATGGATGAAGCACACAAGTCCAGATATTCAGTCCATCCGGGATCAGACAAGATGTATCATGATTTGAAGGTATTGTATTGGTGGCCTCACATGAAAGCTGATATTGCTAAATACGTTAGCAAATGTTTGACTTGTTCGAAAGTCAAAGTTGAATATCAGAAGCCATCTGGTTTACTGCAACAACCAGAGATACCGATGTGGAAGTGGGAACAGATTTCAATGGATTTCATTACTAAGTTACCCCATACACCGAGTGGTTGTGATACGATATGGGTAATCGTTGATCGATTAACGAAATCTGCACACTTCTTAGCAATCAAGGAAACTGATAAGATGGAGAAACTGACTCGCATTTACATCAAGGAAGTGGTAGCACGGCATGGCGTGCCAATCTCTATCATATCAGATCGGGATGCCCGATTTACTTCCAACTTTTGGAAATCTCTTCATAAGTCATTGAGGACTCGCTTAGATATGAGTACCGCCTATCATCCACAGACCGACGGACAAAGTGAACGTACGATTCAAACGCTCGAGGATATGTTACGAGCTTGCGTAATTGACTTTGGTGATAGCTGGGAAAACAGCTTACCGTTAGTGGACTTCTCTTACAATAATAGTTATCATACAAGTATTCAAGCATCACCGTTTGAAGCTTTGTATGGTCGCAAATGTCGTTCACCAGTTTGCTGGGCTGAAATTGGTGACAGTCAGATAACAGGTCCTGAACTGGTACATGAAACGACAGTGAAGATAGTTCAAATCCGGAACCGTATGGCAGCGGCTCGGGATCGACAGAAGAGTTATGCTGACAAACGTTGAAAACCGTTGGAATTTCAAGTAGGAGACCGAGTTCTTCTAAAGGTATCACCTTTGAAAGGTGTGATACGATTCGGCAAGCGCGGAAAGCTTAGTCCACGTTACGTAGGACCTTTTGAGATCCTGAAAAGGATTGGTCCGGTTGTGTATCAACTCAAACTACCGAACTCAGAGGAGTTCATGATGTTTTTCACGTATCGAACTTAAAGAAATGTCTTTCTGACGAGACATTGATTGTACCATTGGAGGAAATACAAGTGGACGAACAATTACGATTCATTGAAGAACCAGCTGAAATCATGGACCGAGAGGTCAAACAACTTAAGCAAAGCAAGATTCCGATAGTCAAAGTTCGATGGAATTCAAGACGTGGTCCTGAATTCACATGGGAACGGGAAGACCAAATGATGAAGAAGTATCCTCATCTATTCAAAACAACTACAAACACTGAGAGCGCACGTTAAATTTCGGGACGAAATTTCCTTCAACAAGGGGATAACGTGATGCTTCACACATCAACACTGCAAATTTCAAACTATAAGCACAAACACTTTATTCAATTGTTTTGTTACAAACATTTGTGCTACATTACATTTTATATATTTTATGTGCTACATTTCATATGTTACATGTTATGGTAGTATATGCATGATTAGTACACACATCTTGCTATGTGCGGGGTTGCATAGTACAAATAATTACAGACACTCACTATGTGTGAGGTTACACAACACAATATGATCAAACACGAACAGTCACAGTTAGGTGATCTAACTAGTGTACACGCAAACAGTCACATTGAATGATCACATTTAGTTGTGATGTTGCAAGCATTAGATTTTGTGTATGAATACACATAAGCACACAGAATGATCAAATCACACTAACACGTACGATTTAAACTCGTAAGTAGTTTCCTAACTACTCCTAACAGTTGCTAATTTTCGGGACGAAAATTCCTTCAACAAGGGGATGATGTGACAATCCGACTTTTCGAGTTAACCTCGTTAACCCTCGTAGGCCCAACAAGGCCAAGGAAGGCCCAGTAAGGCCCAATGGAGTCTAAGTAGGCCCACTAAGGCCAAAGTAGGCCCAAGATAGGCCCAATGAGTTTAATGAAGGCCAATTGCATTAATGAAGCCCAAATGGATTAATTTAGCTCAATAGTATTCCAAAGTGATCCAATTATTGACAATTCGGGAATTTGGTTTAATCTTGTTAATCGAAACGATACAAACATTAACAAAAACGAACTACAAAGGTTGGAAGTAACCAAAACAAGTGTTCAAACGCTTAAATAATAGGGATTTATCATGTAATTAAAAGAAATACACAATTTTGACTTTTAATAGTCAAAATTCGTTTGGAAATTTAATAAAAATTCGAATTCACATTAAAACTTGATAATTAATCAAATTGAATTGTCCATAACTATCTTATTGATGGTAGTTAACTGTTAACAAACACAATTGAGCCATTAAAGTTCGAATTAAACGATATTAATCACCATTAAGTCGAAACCGTCACTTGTAATCATGGTGGATATACAATTCGACTTTAAACACCCGAAATTGGCATTCCAGAACCCTTAGTCGGCATCTTTAGGCTCCTTTCCATCCAAGAATTCGAAGTGAGAAGCATTGGATCGAAGTTTTGATCAAGAGGACGGCCAAGACTCAAGTGTATAATCAAACTACATCGATTCGGCATCAAATAAGGTAATAAACTATACCCACACATGCTAAAAGGGCCGACTAAGAGTAATCTTATCTCAATTTCGACTGTAAACATCGGAATATAGGATTTTAAATCTAGGGTTCTTCATTTAAACCGAATTGGGGGTTTAAGTATAATCGAATATAAAAATCAAATTGAATTATACAGAGAGTTTCGTGAAAGCATATAAAAGGAAAATCCTAAATCAATTTCATATCACAATTTCGATTTAACCGATTTTGAATTCTAGGGTTTGTACATAAAAATGTTTTGGGGTTTTCTATTGAAAGGTGTTCAAAAATCAAATTAAAAGTTACGGTTAGTTTCAGAATAGTTCGAATAAGAAGAAACATGTGTTGATTTTGAATCATAGCATCGAATTTCATGAGGTCGATCAATTAGGGTTCTTAGAGGAACCGATTTGGGGGATTCTTGCTTGAACAGGTTATTAATCGAATTCAAGCACATGGTTAGTTCCAGAAAGTTTCGATTAAGCTAAACCCTATGTTAATTTGATATTAAAACAATGAATATAATGATTTTGATCATTAGGGTTTATAAGAAAAACGTTTTTGGGGGTTTTGAACTAAACGAATTTGATATTCGAATTAATTGTGACAGACACTTTCGAAATTTCATTATGAATGAGTATCATATGACTTTTCAGATAAATCTAAGCGAAATCGATAAAATTAAATTGTAGATTTTTGTACTCGAATTCGAAATGCTGTGAGCCACGAATTGGGACTTAATGTGGTCTAATAATCGAATTAAAACCACCTGTGATCTCGTTTTGAATCATAGAACAATATCCCCATGATGATAGACATGATTGAGATTCAAATCGGAGTCAATTAGAACCAAGGTGGGATCGGTTATAAGGAACAAAAAGGGAACTCAACTAGTTCTTATTAAAACTAATCAAAACCGAAGTTGATAACAAATGTTGACGCAGAGCAAGTGGTTGGGGCTTGGTGTATGTGTGTGGAAGGTCGCGGGTTCGAGCCTTAGGGCTGCCAGTTTTCATAATTAAAAACCAGTTTTTGGTTTTTAACCCGTAACTCCTTCGTTTCAAGCCCGATTCGTCTCGTTCGAGTTGCGTTGGAACCATATCGCGAATACGGACAATCGAAAATAATAAAACTTATATTATTACCCGAAAAATATAATCTTGTATAAATACGAACTTGTTATTATAATCGAATATATGATTATTTGATTTAATTAAACGATTTCAAAGGCACGCGTACATACGTATGCACATTCTTAACACTTTAACATACGTATGTTGACACGCATGTAATTTCAAGCACAAAACGACTATTCGAATAACACTAAGTTATTGTTTAAACACAGATCCTTCGTAAGAGGATTATCTACACGATTTCACGCGTATTGATCATTCTGCTCACTATCGAAGGTGCGTACACGGCCCCTTTCTTATTTTAACTGTTTTGGGGGAGAAAACATGTGTAACAAACGCTTTTAGATACATATCACTTGCATGAGTTAGCTGTTTACATTAAGTGCAAACATAGCATTACAAAGCCTTCCATTTCGAACCGTTTAATTTGCCGTAGTGCAAAGCGTGGTAGTTGAAGATAGATCTATTGGGTTTGACAAACCTCACTTGGTAGATGGGATCTACGTAGGTGTTTGACTGACCAAACATACATTTCTATTGTTTGTGCTAGACAATAGTGTTAAGGCAAAAACATGCTATAGCATGGCAACTCGTCAGCTTCGGTGTCGACCACTTATGTAAATAGTTTATATGACTAGCTATCATGACTGTGTATGTGTGATTATGTTATCTACAAACTTGATATTCAAACTGTGGTTTTGAACATTGTGAATGCTTAAACCTGTGTATGCACCAACCATTGTGTTGACTTGATTTACATGTTTTCTCAGGACACTAAGACACAAGCAAGGACAAGCAGGGACTAGGATGTTGAGTCTCATGCATGCATTTCAGTTCAAGTGTTTTAGTTTTGATCAATTAAGACATGGAATGTATTGGAGTTGTACTTTACATTTTCAAACCGTTACGTATTGTTATTAGTTTTAAAACGCTTCCGCAAACATTGAAACTTTGATGTTACAGTTTTAGACCAATATATGTTTTGAAATTCATATAGAGGTCTTCGTTATGTCTAATGATCTGAGATCCTGGTTTGTCACGTTTCCAAACGGTATAATTCCGTTAGTTGAAAATTGGGGGTGTGACATCGGATTCTTGCTAACTCTTTGGGCCATCACTTGAAGAGCTGCTTTGTTAATGGGCCTATTCAGTCTGCTATGTTATTGATTTCAGGGACCTGTGGTGTCGCACCCCGAGAAATCCCGTCCCTTCCGGGGGCGCGAGCAACAACAGATTGTCAGGATCGCAGTCTCCGGTCACACAACATGCGAGACCTACATGTCTGGTTATATACGTACATCCAATTACATGGATAAATCAATTTGCAAAATCAGAGTTGCGGAAGTTATACAATCTCAAAACAAATACAGTTCGTAAGTTGCGGAAGCGTTATTTTAAAACAGTTTTCAGAACATCATAAATTTAAAGTTTGCGGAAGCGATTGAAAGTTGTTTATCAATACAAGACATAACCAAGTAAAAACGTTAAATGTTATCGATGATCTAAGACACTAAAGCTGATGCATGGGACTCCATCCTAGCATCCTATCCTTGTGCGCGTGCCTTAGCTACCTGAGAAAACATGCGAGTAAAAGGGTCAACACAAAGGTTGGTGAGAGCACAGGTTTTTCATAAGCAGTAAACATCAAAATGTTTAAAGTAAGAGTTTTGCATATTTACATATCATACAATGCAGTATCGATTGATAGCTAGTCAATACAGTTATATTATATTGTGGATGGTACCGAAGCTGACAGATTGTGCCTCCCGCCATGTTATCACGAGACAATGGCAAAGTGTTGGTCAATATTGCACTGTTCCGACCTCCAGTCGGGTGTAGTGGGGCTTGTCAGGCCCAAATAGTACTATTCAAGATTACCACGCTAGGCGTTATGCTATTAACGGTCCGAGGAGTATCGCGAGGACTTTTAGTTGTGATAGGGGCCCACACATATACATATAATGATAAAGCATGTCCATAAAATGAGTTGTTGTTCTAAAACAGTTGTAGTGCAGTGTTTTCTCCCCCAAAGGTTAGAAAAGTAAAAAGGGGCCGTGAACTCACCTGGTAGTGCAGTTTCCGGTTTTCGTGTGTTCGCGTCTGCGAAAGTTAGCACCTGCTAGTAAGCACCTATGATCATATAGGTGTAAGTATGTGTTTTGTGATGCGTTGTATTCCATACAACTCCAAGTGTCGGTGTGCTCAACCGAGTATGTGTGTGTTGACTTGTGTTGACTCGACGAATCGTTGGTGACACGATTGTTGTGTTTATGTGCCTTGACGCACATAAGACACTAATATGCATCCTATGACTCTAGTCACATAAGTTTCCGTTTTTAGAAAGTTTCCAATTTAGGAAAGTGTGGTTATGAAATTCCATTTCATAAAACTAATAACTCTAGTATGTTTGTAAAAACACGTTTATACACTTAAAACACATTGTTTGCGCATAAACCACCATTTATGCCGTTTTGCCCAAATAAAGTTTCCTAAAATAGTAAGTACTTGTTTAAAAGCTCGTTTTCACAAATCAAGGTTTCCAAATATGTTAGAAATCATTTCTAAACATGTTTCAATAATCAAAGTTCATCAGAACTCTTTAAAACATCAAAAGCCCTCTTTTGATTTATAAAACTTTCCATTTTTAGCAAGATTATACAAAACCATGTTTTTGACAAAATCAAATATTCCAATGTGTTTCTAAACACTTTAATATGCATTTAACAACATCTAGACATGTCTAACATGTCTAGATCATCACAAATCCAAGACTTGCACATAAAAGTTTCCTTTTATGGCAAGTTTGCCCAAATCATCATCAAATCAAACCTAACTTAACCAAAACTCAATTCTAACATTACTAAACACTAAAATCAGTAAATCTACAACAAGTACTCATCAAATCACCAACGATTTCAAGCACAATAATCATATGGAGTTGCATGTGGGTTTTAACCCATTGCATGTACGATCTAACTATAAGAAATCATGTAAAACTACCTTAGAATGCAAAATCCAGTGGAAACAATGGCTGGGAATGAAGGTCTAGTGGTTGATGGTCGTTCTAAGCTCCTTAGCTTCTTCTCCAAGTTTCCAAGAGCTCCAATGGTTCACAAATACAAGGAATGGCTCCACCAATGTTTCCAGAAGGTTTGAAAGCTTGTTTTCAGTGGTTTTGGTCGAGAATGAACGAAGAAACTCGGAGAAATGGTGAAGGAGTTCGACTGAAATGAAGTGGGTTGGTTTATATTGAAATTTTGATCTGCATGGCCTTCGCGTACCGCGGAGGCCGATCAAAATTTATCATCGCGTACCGCGAAGTAATTCGGGAGTCCCGATCCCCGGTTTTCTTCGCGTACCGCGAAGCCGTTCGCCGAGGGACTTGTCGCGTACCGCGACGGGTCCATATCCTTGTTTTTCGATTTCGTTGAAACGATTTCGCTCATACATGATTCCTAACGTTTATCTAAAGCATCTAATGCTCGTTTAAGCACGTAAATACAAATAGCACATAAGTTTGATTGATCACCAACGTTCGTGAGTCTCGTGTGTGTGTTTTGATAATTCCTTGAATTATCTTCGATAGTTTGTGTTCGTGTTCTACGAAGTGTTTGCACACTTGATTAATCTTAATCAACGTGTAATGCACAATAATAGTCCAACCTATTGTTTTGTGTTTGTGTTTAGCTCATCTAATTAAACATGATTAAATGAAGTACAACAAGTATGAATGTGAAATACGTAGAGTTCAAGAGTTGCAATTTACCTGAAATTGCCGGGTGTCACATCATCCCCTTGTTGAAAGAAATTTCGTCCCGAAATTTGGTTGTTGTTGATAGTGTTTGAGAAGCAAGAGTGGTTGAGAAACAAAAATTTTCTGGTTGTCACATCATCCCCTTGTTGAAAGGAATTTCGTCCCGAAATTTATTCGTTGTTGTCGATGTTCGACGTTGTTTGGAGAGATGGGGATATTTGCGCATCATCTGCTCTTCACGTTTCCACGTGAATTCAGGTCCGCGTTTCGAGTTCCATCGGACTCCGACAATCGGAATCCGACTTTGCTTTAGTTGTTTGACCTTTCGGTCCAGGATCTCTACCGGCTCTTCTACGAACCGTAGTTGATCATCCACCTGGATTTCATCTGGTGGAATTACGAGTGTCTCATCAGATAAACACTCCTTTAAGTTTGAGGCATGAAATATGTTGTGAACTCCATCGAGTTCCGCTGGAAGGTTGAGTTGGTATGCTACAGGACCAATCCTCTTCAGGATCTCGAATGGTTCAATATACCGTGGGTTAAGTTTATCTCGTTTACCAAAATGAATGACGCTCTTCCAAGGTGAAACTTTCAGAAGGACTTTGTCTCCTACCTGAAATTCCGGTGGCTTTCGGCGTTTGTCGGCATAGTTCTTATGACGGTCCCGAGCTGCTGCCATGCGGTTTCTGATTTGCACCATTTTCTCCGTTGTTTCGTGTACGAGTTCCGGGCCTGTGAGCTGACTGTCACCCACTTCCGCCCAACAGATAGGTGATCGGCATTTCCTGCCATAGAGGGCCTCAAAAGGCGCCGCCTTGATACTTGTGTGGTAGCTGTTATTGTAGGAGAACTCTACCAACGGTAGGTGAGTTTCCCTGCTATTATCGAAGTCTACTACGCACGCTCGTAGTATGTCTTCAGGAGTTTGTATGGTGCGTTCGCTCTGGCCATCAGTTTGTGGGTGGTATGCTGTACTCATATCCAACCGAGTGCCAAGCGACTTTGGCAGTGAATTCCAGAAATTAGAAGTGAATCTAGCGTCTCGATCCGAAATGATGGGGATCAGCACTCCGTGTCGCGAGGTCACTTCCTTGACATAGATTCTGGCTAGCTCTTCCAATCTTGTCGTTTTCCTTAATCGCAAGGAAGTTTGCTGACTTAGTTAGTCTTTCCACGATTATTCAGATAGTGTCACCTCCACAAGGAGTACGTGGTAATTTGGTAATGACGTCCATGGAGATTTGTTCCCACTTCCACATGGGGGCAGAGGAGTGTTGTTCCATTCACCGTTGATGTCTAAGGTTTCTCCACTAGGGAGAGGTATGCGCACAACCTTGTCGTGGCAAACGATTTTAGCTTAGTTTTTAGACAATCATTCCATGTCCACTATTATCTCAAAAATGCCTAATGTAACTGGCATGAGGGCGTTCTTAAGATTTATGGTTTGCTATCTTTAAAGTGCATTCTCTTTGGATGTGCTCAGTTACAATCAGTTTAACATCAGCTAATTCCACGGTGTATTTAGCCTTTAAGGATATTGGGGTTTTGACAAGTATTTACTAAGGTACTTAAATATAAGACTTTCCTCAGTTTCAGTATCAATCAATACATAAGTGTAATGACCGTTTAAGAGATACGTACCCGTTTCAAGGTCAAGATCATTTCTGGATTCAGTAGTCCCAATCACAAGGGTTTGTCCCATCGGACCATTGTTGTTCTTGTTATTGTTGTTGTTCTTCATATGCGGGCAGTCCTTTTTGATGTGACCTGGACTTCCACATTCGAAGCAACTCTTCGGTGCTTCGTCACCACTGTTTTTTCACATGAGGGCAGTCCCTCTTAAAGTGCCCTGGCTCTTCACATCCGAAGCATCCTTTTGGTGCTTTGTATTGCTGCTGTTGTGGCCGTGGGATTTTGGTCACTAGTTCACCCCTGCAGTTCTTAGCTGCGTGACCTAACTTTCCACACCGTTGACACCGGTATCTTTCACACGGTCCTCGTTGATGATGATAATCACAGTTGTTACACTTTGGATTTTTGCCAGCATAGGCACCCTTACGTCGTCTGGGTGATTGTAGAGTGGGGGTTTCGTTTTGAAAGTTATCCCATTTGCGTTTGTTGTCGATGGTTTTGATTACTGAGTCAGGTGGAGGTAATAATCCTTGAATAACTGCCGTATCAGTCAGTTCGTGAGCCAAGTAAACGGCTTGTTGTAAGGTGGTGGGGTCAGCGGATAGCACCATATCCCGAACCTCTGGTGTCAATCCCTCAATGTATCTTTCGAGATGTTTGTAGGCTGGGGTCACCATTTCTGTGCACATGCGTGCCAACTCATAAGATCGGGAAGTGTATGCCTCGATCTCAGAGCCGATCATCCGGTGGTTCCGGAATTCCATTTCTAATTTCCGAACTTTGTCGTGAGGGGAATATTCGTGGTTCATCATTCTTTTAAACTCTTCCCAGGGTAGAGCATTACATGTTTCCCATCCTATGGTTTGAACATTCGTGTACCACCAAGTGAGGGCCGCTCCCTCTAAGGTTCCTGTTGCGTACCTCACGCGATCATTGACCCTACAGTTGCTCAGGATGAAAGCCGATTCCAATTTCTCAATCCATCGGAGGAGACCGGCAGCACCCTCCGTTCCATTGAAAGGATGTGGTTTGCAGTCTAAGAATGTTTTGAATGTGCAGTGGGGTGGTTTAGGATTTGCCCCTTGGTTCGGTGGGTTTTGGTTACGATTATTCTCTCGTGCAGCTAGTGCTTCATCAACTCGCTCGTTGATGAGTGCATTTAGTTCTGTTGCAGTGAGGTTAATGTTTCCTCGTCCTACTGCGTTCCTGCGTCCTTCGTGTCTTCCAGCCATGATCTTCATAGCGAGAATGAGTGTTAGTATAGGTCTAATGACTAATGTAGCGTGTGATTGATACGGTAGGAATACATGTATTGATGGGCATAGGCAAAATTTTCAATAACAGTTATTAGTCTTGATATATAATAAGTCGTACTGGTTACAATTCATTTAATACCCAAGACACTAGTATTCCAAAGTTTCGAGTAAAGAGACGCAACTCAAAACTCGTCTCTACCAGGCCTATGCTAAGTTAATCGGAGGCATTATCGATAGTGGAATCAGAATCAGCATCCGACACTGGTTCCTCTTCCTTAGTGTCAGATTCTTGTGGGACTGGACCGACGACCTTGTTTTCCAGCTCTTCGATTCTAGCTTTAGCGATGGCAGCCCGGTCTTCGACTGCCTGGAATATTGAAATCAACTGGGTTATATCCCGCCCCAGCTTGTTGACTATGCTACAAGGTCCTGCTTATTGGGCATTCGTATATCTCAGTTCCTTTGCAAGACACTCGATTCGGTTGTTTGCCCAGGTCAGGTCACGAGTCAATCCAACTCAAGACACTGCCTCTCAGGCTCAAGTGAGTCTGGTATGAGAAATGTATTGTCGGGTGGCTCTTCCAAGGGGTCCTCCTCAGGATCCTTGTCATGGTCCTTATCAGAAAATTTGATACGTTGCTTCATGTGAAGTGTAAAGTCGCAACATGAGGTCTTCGGGGATATATGGTAGTTCGAACTATGGATGGGAATTTGATGAATGTTATGTTGAAATCTTGATACGTTGCTTGAATTCCGTTGCACCCATCAGGGTGAGGAATAAGCGAATGTCAATGCATGTGTTTTCGGAAATAGACTCATAATAGAATTTGCCAGAATTCATGCGTACCTGTAAATTCACGATTATGTTGCGCACCATGATCGTCAATTTACCTTACATAGGAATTCTAGCTCCTCCTTCTTAGAGCTATTAGGTTTTACTGGATTCAGAGTTTATTCATGACATCAAGATTCAAACAAGAGTCATATGAGGTATGGCTGAATAGCCTATCGAAGCTAACACTTGGGATAGTTACGTGAGTTGAATGATATTATAGGATCTTTCGTAGGTCCTATAAGGATAGCTATTTGGCTCGAGTGTGTTCTCCTCATGTCACTGAGTGTGGGACACTCATGGTGTGAATGTTAGGATGACACTGCCCGTTTGATGGTATCCTAAGAGTGACAAGGAGTCGAGTTTGGTATCTCCTCGTGTTATCCTTGCAAGTAGTAGGTGTTGTAGTACAAAAGGGCTACGAGAATGTTGTTTGAGAGCGGGAAAGAGAATCAATGTCTTTTCCAATCATGATTGAGCCACAAGGCCTATTTCATCCCTTGACTTACGATAGTTTCATCCCCGATCAGCTTCTGTCTTCGCGGTGATGTAGCATATGCGTACCGGCTGCTCCTCTTGCGATGGCTCAGACGTGCTGCGTCCGGGTGATAGTTGGTTCATTTTGGTAACTCAACTGCTACCGATAGTGTTGATACTGAAGGTGTAGGAACAATTTGTTCCTTCCAGTCGAATGCGTGCATAGGTGGTGATGACATTAATGCCACAACTAAATGAGTGAGTTGTGTATATGTACGATAATGTATACAAGTAGTACTAATACTAAGCACTATGTGTTGTGTGGAGACTAGTGGTTATAGACTAAGTTCACTAAATGCAAACCTAATTCGCAATAACCGGAGGCTCTGATACCAATCTGTCGCACCCCGAGAAATCCCGTCCCTTCCGGGGGCGCGAGCAACAACAGATTGTCAGGATCGCAGTCTCCGGTCACACAACATGCGAGACCTACATGTCTGGTTATATACGTACATCCAATTACATGGATAAATCAATTTGCAAAATCAGAGTTGCGGAAGTTATACAATCTCAAAACAAATACAGTTCGTAAGTTGCGGAAGCGTTATTTTAAAACAGTTTTCAGAACATCATAAATTTAAAGTTTGCGGAAGCGATTGAAAGTTGTTTATCAATACAAGACATAACCAAGTAAAAACGTTAAATGTTATCGATGATCTAAGACACTAAAGCTGATGCATGGGACTCCATCCTAGCATCCTATCCTTGTGCGCGTGCCTTAGCTACCTGAGAAAACATGCGAGTAAAAGGGTCAACACAAAGGTTGGTGAGAGCACAGGTTTTTCATAAGCAGTAAACATCAAAATGTTTAAAGTAAGAGTTTTGCATATTTACATATCATACAATGCAGTATCGATTGATAGCTAGTCAATACAGTTATATTATATTGTGGATGGTACCGAAGCTGACAGATTGTGCCTCCCGCCATGTTATCACGAGACAATGGCAAAGTGTTGGTCAATATTGCACTGTTCCGACCTCCAGTCGGGTGTAGTGGGGCTTGTCAGGCCCAAATAGTACTATTCAAGATTACCACGCTAGGCGTTATGCTATTAACGGTCCGAGGAGTATCGCGAGGACTTTTAGTTGTGATAGGGGCCCACACATATACATATAATGATAAAGCATGTCCATAAAATGAGTTGTTGTTCTAAAACAGTTGTAGTGCAGTGTTTTCTCCCCCAAAGGTTAGAAAAGTAAAAAGGGGCCGTGAACTCACCTGGTAGTGCAGTTTCCGGTTTTCGTGTGTTCGCGTCTGCGAAAGTTAGCACCTGCTAGTAAGCACCTATGATCATATAGGTGTAAGTATGTGTTTTGTGATGCGTTGTATTCCATACAACTCCAAGTGTCGGTGTGCTCAACCGAGTATGTGTGTGTTGACTTGTGTTGACTCGACGAATCGTTGGTGACACGATTGTTGTGTTTATGTGCCTTGACGCACATAAGACACTAATATGCATCCTATGACTCTAGTCACATAAGTTTCCGTTTTTAGAAAGTTTCCAATTTAGGAAAGTGTGGTTATGAAATTCCATTTCATAAAACTAATAACTCTAGTATGTTTGTAAAAACACGTTTATACACTTAAAACACATTGTTTGCGCATAAACCACCATTTATGCCGTTTTGCCCAAATAAAGTTTCCTAAAATAGTAAGTACTTGTTTAAAAGCTCGTTTTCACAAATCAAGGTTTCCAAATATGTTAGAAATCATTTCTAAACATGTTTCAATAATCAAAGTTCATCAGAACTCTTTAAAACATCAAAAGCCCTCTTTTGATTTATAAAAGTTTCCATTTTTAGCAAGATTATACAAAACCATGTTTTTGACAAAATCAAATATTCCAATGTGTTTCTAAACACTTTAATATGCATTTAACAACATCTAGACATGTCTAACATGTCTAGATCATCACAAATCCAAGACTTGCACATAAAAGTTTCCTTTTATGGCAAGTTTGCCCAAATCATCATCAAATCAAACCTAACTTAACCAAAACTCAATTCTAACATTACTAAACACTAAAACCAGTAAATCTACAACAAGTACTCATCAAATCACCAACGATTTCAAGCACAATAATCATATGGAGTTGCATGTGGGTTTTAACCCATTGCATGTACGATCTAACTATAAGAAATCATGTAAAACTACCTTAGAATGCAAAATCCAGTGGAAACAATGGCTGGGAATGAAGGTCTAGTGGTTGATGGTCGTTCTAAGCTCCTTAGCTTCTTCTCCAAGTTTCCAAGAGCTCCAATGGTTCACAAATACAAGGAATGGCTCCACCAATGTTTCCAGAAGGTTTGAAAGCTTGTTTTCAGTGGTTTTGGTCGAGAATGAACGAAGAAACTCGGAGAAATGGTGAAGGAGTTCGACTGAAATGAAGTGGGTTGGTTTATATTGAAATTTTGATCTGCATGGCCTTCGCGTACCGCGGAGGCCGATCAAAATTTATCATCGCGTACCGCGAAGTAATTCGGGAGTCCCGATCCCCGGTTTTCTTCGCGTACCGCGAAGCCGTTCGCCGAGGGACTTGTCGCGTACCGCGACGGGTCCATATCCTGTTTTTTCGATTTCGTTGAAACGATTTCGCTCATACATGATTCCTAACGTTTATCTAAAGCATCTAATGCTCGTTTAAGCACGTAAATACAAATAGCACATAAGTTTGATTGATCACCAACGTTCGTGAGTCTCGTGTGTGTGTTTTGATAATTCCTTGAATTATCTTCGATAGTTTGTGTTCGTGTTCTACGAAGTGTTTGCACACTTGATTAATCTTAATCAACGTGTAATGCACAATAATAGTCCAAGCTATTGTTTTGTGTTTGTGTTTAGCTCATCTAATTAAACATGATTAAATGAAGTACAACAAGTATGAATGTGAAATACGTAGAGTTCAAGAGTTGCAATTTACCTGAAATTGCCGGGTGTCACATGTGGATGGGCTGAGCTCTCTCCTATTGGTGATTATTGGTTGGGCTGGGTCTTGAGTTCCACTTTTGGGTTGGGTTATTGTATGGCTAACAGTTGGCAGATTTCTATCTCTTGGGCCAACTTTTGGCATAGGTTGAGGATCCATATGTGGCCCTTATACATGTGCACTGCTCTTATCCATGGGATTTACACTTGGTTTTGTTGCCCTCCTTTGGTCTTGATGTGGCGTGTTCCTCATATAAGTCTCCTTCTGCTCACTGATATGGGAAACAACCTACATCAGCACTATGGTTATACTAGGGCTTTTTGGATTACTTTAGTTTTTTGTATGTTTCACTGTATGTATTGCTCTATTGGTTGTATTAGCTATTGTGCTTGGCTTAGTGTTTACACCCCTTTTTTGTATAGGTGGGGTGACGGGATGAAATACATCCCTGTCATTTTTTGGGTTCCTAAACATAGGTTAGGACTATATTGTATTTCAGGAGGGTATGCCCTTCTTGGGTTGTAATCTGTTTCTTGTTGGTATATATTTTTCCGGGCAAAATGCCTTTTATCCAAAAAAAAAAAAAAAAAAAAAAAAAAAAAACCCTAAACCCTAAACCCGAAACCCGAAACTCGTAACCCGTAACCCCTAACCCCTAAACCCTAAACCCGAAACCCGAAACCCGAAACCCTAAACCCTAAACCCGAAACCCGAAACCTGAAACCCGAAACCCCAAAACCCAAACCCCAAAACCCAAAACCCTAAACCCGAAACCCGAAACCCTAAACCCGAAACCCGAAACCCGAAACCCGAAACCCGAAACCCGAAACCCGAAACCCCAAACCCCAAACCCTAATGTGGTTCGAAGATTGATGATAGGTCTCTTGATTCAATCAATCATCAATAGGATTTGATAACATCCAATTGATGAAACCAATCGGCTATAGGCTGTTACCCGATTTCATTTGGATTTCGGTGCTAGGGAACCGAGAGAAGTGAGGTTTGAATGGGTTGGGGACTACGGGTTTGAGAAATCACAACAATGATGGATGATTCTTGCTACTTGATTCTTTATCTTGGAAAACCGATTCACCTATTAGAGATTTTGATTTTTGGATCTCTAAGAATTGTTCATATGGTGTAGTGATTGTTGTTCGATTAGTACAAATAAAGATGATACGGTTTGTGTTATTCATTATCAAATCATTTTGATTTGATGTCAATCGATTCATCCTTGTGTTTAGTGTTATCGATTAAACATGATGTGGATTGTTACCCATTTTCTTTAATTAGATTATGGTGATAGACAAATTGGAAAACATTAATCAATATCATAGATGAGAGATTTGATCCGGTCATATATATGGATTATAATTTTTGGATCGTGATTGTTTGTGACTGTTTGTTTGGTTTATTGTTGTTTTTGAGCCGATGGGATTCATAGTTGGGATTGCGGCTGCTATGTTGATTACGGTTTTCATGGTGCCGAGGTTTTTGGGGTGCAAGTAGGCCTTTGGTTTGGTTGAATGGTTGCAAGTTTATGTTTGGAGGCTACAAGATCTATGTTGCGGCTGCCATTAATCAAATGGGTCGGCATGTATGATGATGTTTTGTGCCGGATTGGACCATGGTCATTGGATTGGTTATTGATGGCTGAAACATGTTTCTGGATTGCATGATGGAATGAAGATGATGCGGTTGGTTAATGGTTATCTTTTATTCTTGGTTATACATGGTGGCCGATGATTTCTATGGGTTGCGTCTACTTGTGATGGTGGATTCCATGGTGGCCGTAGGTTGATGCTGCTTTGTTTTGGAGGTTGGACTTGATTTGGTTTGTACAAAGGTGGCGGCTGCTACTGTTTTGGTGGTAGTCGCTTGGTTTTGATTACATGTTGATGGCAGTTGATGATGATGATGCTTTAAGCTGAAGGTTTATTGGTGTTGAATACATGGATGGTGGATTGAAACCATAAATATTCTTTGAATGGAACCTTAAATCACATATTAGAGATTTTGTTTTATGGTCTCTAAGAAATGGTCTAATGGTGTGTTACAAGAATATGAGTAGTACATTTAAAAGATATTTTTGGTTTTACATTCAACTTGTGGCCGGATTTTCCAAGTGGTTAGGTCGATTATCATGGTGATGGTGGCGGCAATCTTATGGATAACTAATTATGATGGTTAATTTGGTTCTCTTCTGTGTACATCATTTTTGTGTTTACATTCATCTCACTGTTTTGTCAAGGATTAATCGTAGATGGGGCTGCATGGTTTGTATTGTGGTGGTGGATTATGGTTGATTTTGGTTGATGTGATATGATTCAGTGGGTTGTGGGTGTCTTGAGTAATTATGCTCCCTTAGCCGAAATTAGTATCATGGGTCACATGTATAAGTATAATGTGGATGCCGATTATTTTTTTTAGGGTTTTGGTTGGGAGGAACGTATGCATGCATGATGAATTTGGTGATTGTGGCTGCATGGTGTCCACAAATTGGTTTACATGCTCATGATAGTCAATGGGTGATGGTGTATGATGGTTCTTTTGTTGATTGAATCATGGTGCACGTGGTTGATTGGGGTGGAGATTTTTGGATGCTTGATGGCTGTTTTGATTGATTTAAGATGGGGTTGGTTGGTTTTGTTTTGATTTTTTACAATTCTCATGATTATTCCTATTGCAACATGTTTCTTCATTCAACTTAAATCATGGGTGCTACATGATTTTATTGGGGTTCACAATATTGCGGCTGCCAACATTTTTTGGGTGGAAGATACGGTTTAGTTGAGTGCATGGTGCGGTTTATAGGTTTTCATGGTTGCATGGTGTTGCATGATTATTATTTGCATGGATTATGGTGTGCATGGTGCATTGGATGTTGGATTCATGACCTCATGTATGTGATTATTTTGGGTTTTGTCTGATTGTTTTTGGCCCAACATTTCTTCTTTATTGTTATTTCATACTACATCATCAACATTTGAGTGTAAGATAGTTCTTGGTTTCTTAATGGCCTTAGAAATGGGAGAGAAATCACATCTAAGTATGGGCTAAGGTGGACACTTAAGTATAGCTTGGGAAGTGTTTGTTACTAAATTTCATTTAAATGTTAGGTCCCCTAAATGAGCCTTAGAAATGGGATGGGGATTGAACCAAAGTATGGGCTTGGTTGATGATATATTGTGAAGACTTGAACATGAAGATTGGAATGGTATGGAGCTGTTTTTGATTATATGGGATTTGAAAACTCTCTACATGATAAATCTTAGAGTTAGTATAATTCCTTGTTTATTTTGGCCTGTGTGCCTAAGTTTGATTGTTTTGAATTGGGCCTGCGTGCCTATTTCTTTGTTTTGTTTCATGCGGTTTCCCCCTATATGTTAAATGCACTGGAGGGGGGAATGCGTTTTGTTTGTAACATCTATTCTTTTTAATAAAATTTACCAAGGCGTTGCCTTTTTCAAAAAAAAAACCCTAAACCCTAAACCCTAAACCCGAAACCCTAAACCCGAAACCCTAAACCCTGACCCCTGACCCCAGACCCCAGACCCCAGACCCCAGACCCCAGACCCAGACCCCAACCCAGACCCCAGACCCCAGACCCCAGACCCCAGACCCCGACCCCGACCCCTAACCCCTAACCCAAACCCCTAACCCAAACCCCAAACCCCAAACCCTAAACCCTAAACCCTAAACCTAAACCCGAAACCCGAAACCCGAAACCCGAAACCCGTAACCCGTAACCCGAAACCCGAAACCCCTAACCCGAAACCCGAAACCCCGAACCCGAAACCCGAAACCCGAAACCCTAAACCCTAAACCCGAAACCCCTAACCCCTAAACCCCTAAACCCTAAACCCTAACCCTAAATCCTAAACCCTAAACCCTAAACCCTAAACCCTAAAACCTAAACCCTAAACCCTAAACCCTAAACCCTAAGGATTTTCATTTGTTCAATTTTTTTCTCTCTCTAGTTTCTCTCTCTAAACATTTCTCTCTGGAGCCAGGTTCCTTCTCACCTTACGCCATAATCTTCTCAAGCTTCTTATAGGTTTTCCAGGTGTATGGATCCTTCAAATTCCTTCATCCCCATGTGGAGAAACCCCCTGATCCTAATTTGTTCCCCCCGTTGGATGCTGGAACTGGGAAAAGAGGAGTTTCTTCGCTAGCTATCAATTCGAAATCTAAGAAGAAAAAGGAATCGGCTGGCACGATCCTTGGAGGTGGCAATAGGTCCAAATTTGCTGATTTAAATGGAGTGCGCTACACTGGAGATGGAACGCAGATGGAGAACGCAGCATCAATGGAGCTTCTTCAACAGGATGGAACGCAGGTAGGTCTATTAGATGTCGGGTCTGGTGTCGTCTTCTCTACTCACCCCCCAACCAGCCCTATTGATGCGGAAATGGCCGGGAACAACTCCCAATTGCCGAGATCAGAGATCTGTGGTCTCAATTTGGAAGCATCTGTTCCCCCCTCTCCGATTACCCTCTTGGATGAAGCTCCCATCATTGATGAGGCGATGTCTTCTGAGTCGGAGCAGGAATGGGATGGGGAGGCAAACTTGGCTGCTAGTATGTCGAAGCACAATGGTCCGGCTCTGAACAGGGGATTGCCCCAGGTTGCTGGTGGATTGAATCATAGTGGTCTGCCTGTGAATAATGCCACCCAGCTGAACAGTGGTCCGACCACCAATGGGTGTAGTCGCTTGGTAGATGAATTGGAGCTCAATCGAAATCCAATGCAAGAGAATGTTTGGGACAAGCATGTTACTGGCAAGATTTCTTATGCTAGCAAGATGAAGCTTAATAATGATAATGAGCGAACCCGACTTGAATTCATCCCCCCATCGGTCTCCTCAAATGGTGGGAAAAGAGTTCTCATATCTGAGGATGATCTTAGGTATTCTGCTTCCAATTTCACCTTGTATTTGTATGGTTACTTCCTAGGAACATCCATGGATTTTAACGTTGTCAACAACACATTTAGGAGATTATGGAAACAATTTGATTTGGATAGTGTATCCAAAAGCTCTGTTGGGTACTACTACTTCAAGTTCAAAAGTGAACAGGGAATGAATGAAGCTTTATCAAATGGTCCCTGGTTAGTCAATAATGTCCCGATTTTGTTGCAAAAATGGGAGCCGGGCCTTTGTTTGCAAAAGCTTGAACCAAGTGTTATCCCCCTTTGGTTAACAGTGCACAATGTCCCCCTAGAGTTATGGACAGGTAAGGGGCTTAGCAAGATCATTAGTGCTTTGGGAGTTCCCCTCCTAATGGATAGAGTGACAGAGGAGAGGTGTGAAAGTCAAATGGGAAAGATAGGGTATGCTAGGGTCTTAGTAGAGGTTGCTGCCTCCACCAATTTGCCCAATGAAATAGAGCTGGAATTCCCTCCAATTGGAAATCGGCCTGCTAGGATTGCTAGTTTACATGTGTCATATCAGTGGCGCCCAGCTGTGTGTGAACACTGCAATGTTTTTGGGCACTCATTCCAAATGTGTAAGGCTAGGCCAAGGACTGAGGAAGAGCTTAAGGCAGCTGAAAATAATCAAACAAATCCAAAAAATAGGGAGAGTGGAAAAGAGACTGGAAAGGAACCGGATGGGGATGGATTTATAATCAAAACATACAAGAAGATGCTTCCGCATGGAGCTAAGCAAGGTAGGCAGTCAAAACAAGGAGGAACCAGAGTCATTGACCCCAAAAATGGGCCATCTAGGTATGGGCAACAGCAGCGGAGCAACACCAGTAGTGATCCTTCAGTCCAGCGAAAAATGAGTATGCTTCATACTGCTCATGTTGCAGCCACGCGCAACAAAGGAAAAGGCCCAGCAGTTGCTGGGAGGGAGAATAAGTCTAATTCCATCAGGTCCCAGTCGAAGACTAGAGCTCAACAGAGTACCAAAAACACTATTGATGCTGGAGTTTCTACTTCTAATCAATTTGACTTGTTGGCTGATGAAGGGTTCTCGATGATGGATATTGAAGCCTCTGTTCGCACAGGTAAGCTGGTCACTGCAGAAGGACCAATGAAGGGAAGTTTCAAAAATACCAACCAAAACAGCAGCAGTAACCAATCTGGTTATGATAGTGATGAAGAGTCCATTGACTTTGGCATAACCAATGCTCAGAAGTGGGCCATTACAAACAGGCTCCTAAAATTCAAAACTGTTAGGGCAGTTGACCAACAATGTTGGGAGCCTGGGGAATGGGAGTTCTTCCATCACCAATTGGAAGTCCTTAGAATTGATCCTAACTACAGTGTTGAGGATGTGGACCCGGAAGATAGTGAAATGGCTCAAATTATTGGAGCTAAATCAGATGTGGGTATTGCAGGTGAATCAGAGCACCTGGTACCGAAACCATTTACTGTTTAAATGGATATGCACATATCAGCCTGGAATGTTAGAGGCATGTCTAATGCCACTACCCAGAATCAGGTCAGAGATCACATTATGTGCAAGCAGATTAGTGTTATTGGTGTTCTTGAAACTCACCTAGCCAAGGCTAAGCTTCACCAGGTTTGTAATCGTGTTTTTGGGAAATGGGAGTGGGACTCTAATTGCCATGAATCTGATAGGACCACTAGGATTGTTGTTGGCTGGGACCCTTCTGTTGTTTCTCTTTTGGTTATTGCTCGCCACTCGCAGGTCATGCATTGCCACATACATCCTACTAATGGTAGCCCCCCTTTTCACTGCTCCTTTGTTTATGCGTATCATCGCCAAATCCCTAGGAGACAATGCTGGGAAGCTCTTAGGATGCACAAGACCTTTGTTGGATCAGACCCTTGGGTCCTTCTTGGTGATTTCAATGCCATTATGGATCCTGCTGAAAGGTCTATGGGATCCTCCTTTATCTCGAGTAGCATGTCTGAGCTAAGGGATTGTGTTTTGACATAGAGGTTGAGGACATTGCTAAGTCAGGGCTTAAATTCACCTGGAATAAAAGTCCTGGAAGCCCCATTGGCCTCCTGAAAAAACTTGACAGAGCGATGTCTAATGGTCCATTTGTCCAAACTTTTCCTTCGGCTTATGCGAAATTCCTTCCTTTTCTTACTTCAGACCACTGTCCCTTAGTTTTGTCTATCCCCTCTGCTGTCAAAAAGTCCCCTAAGCCTTTTAGATTCGCTAACTTTCTGGCTAGGAAGGAGGATTTTTTGCCTACTGTTAAGGCCTCTTGGGAGGCTCCTGTTAGGGGATTCCATATGTTCTCCCTGGTTTCTAAATTGAGAAGGCTTAAGAACCCCTTAAGAACTCTCAATAGAAAACAGGGCAACATTTTTGATAATGTTAGATGTTTGAAGCAGGAATTAGAGATTGTCCAAGCTGAAGTTACCAATGACCCCACTAATAAAGACCTTAGGCAGGAAGAACAAGTCTATTTAGATGCATACAGGGTGGCTGTTAGAGATGAGGATTCTTTCCTTAGGCAGAAAACCAAAATTCAATGGCTTGGTGAGGGGGACCAGAACACTAAGTATTTCCATCAGGTCCTGGTCAGCAATCAGAACAGAAGACGTATTATATCAGTTCAGGATTCTCAGGGACATCCTGTCATGGGTGCTCCCATGGCTGATATGTTTGTTGATCACTTCAAGTCCATTCTGGGTCAAACGGCTAGTGTGGAGGATATTTCTAACCCCCATGAGTTGTTCACCCGAACCATTCCCACCAATGTTGCTGCTTCCATGCTCGCCCCAATTACTGATGATGAGATAAAAAGTGCCCTGTTTGATATTGATGATGATAAGGCCCCTGGGCCGGATGGCTTTTCATCCAAATTCTTTAAGGCTGCCTGGGAGGTTGTGGGGCAGGACTTCTGTGCTGCCATCAAGGAGTTTTTTAGAAATTGTAATCTCTTGAAGGAGGTTAATGCCACCGTCATTGCCCTTGTCCCTAAAGTTGATGTCCCTAGGAAGGTCACTGATTTCAGACCGATTTCCTGTTGCAATGTCACGTACAAATGCATAAGTAAGATCATCACTAACCGCATTAAAGGTGCCCTGGACCATGTGGTTAGTGATAATCAATGTGCGTTTATTCCAGGTAGGCAGATTAGTGATAATATTCTTATCACTCAGGAGCTTCTTAGAAATTATCATAGGAATAGAGGCCCTCCCAAATGTGCTTTCAAGGTTGATATTCAAAAAGCTTATGACACCGTTGAATGGTCCTTCCTTCAAAATTGTCTCTCACATTTTGGGTTCCCTCAACGGATGATTCAATGGATCATGATGTGTGTCACCGCCACGGCTTTTTCTATCAGTGTCAATGGGGAACAAAAAGGTTTTTCCAAGGGAAAAGGGGCCTGCGCCAAGGGGATCCCATGGCCCCTTACCTCTTCACTCTGGTTATGGAGGTTCTTTCTCTTATTATTGCTCGGCAACTAAGAGAAAATGCCCAATTCAAGTACCACTGGAGGTGTGCAGAAGTAGGTCTCACCCACCTATGCTTTGCAGATGATCTCTTTTTGTTCTGTAATGGGGATAGTATGTCTGTTGAAATTCTGATAGATGCCCTTGAGGAATTCAAAAATGTGTCTGGTCTCACCCCTAGTATCCCAAAGAGCACGGTCTACTTTGGTAATGTCAAACCAGAAGTTATCAGGGAGATCAATGATATCATACACTTTAGAGTGGGCAATCTTCCTGTCAAATACCTTGGAGTTCCCCTTATCTCCTCCAGATTGTACCAAAGGGATTGTACCCCTCTTATTGAAAGAGTTTACAGGAAAGTTAAGGATTGGAAGAACAAATCTCTTTCTTTTGCTGGCAGGCTGCTTCTCATCAAGTCGGTTCTCACTTCCATGCAAGTGTACTGGGCCTCAGTGTTCATCCTTCCTGTCACTGTTCTTAGGGGCATAGAAAAACTCATGCATGCTTTCCTATGGAGTAAAGGTACTCTCCTTAGAGGAAAGGCCAAAGTCAAATGGAAGGAGTGCTGTACTCCTCTCAATCAGGGGGGTTTGGGGCTCAAGTCTCTTAGAACCTGGAATGTGGCCCTCATGTCCAAGCACATCTGGAATATCATTTCCCACAAAAAGTCTCTGTGGGTTCAGTGGATTGACAAATACCATCTTAAAGGTAGGAACTTCTGGGAAATACCTATTAGGAAAGAAGATTGCTGGAGTTGGCGGAAAATCTTGCAACAAAGAGAGACAATTCGGCCCCATATAGTCACAGTTGTTAGTGATGGGAGGACTACTTCTGCTTGGTACGATAATTGGCATCAACTAGGCCCTCTCTCCAATATGCTCACCCACAGGAACATCATTGAGGGGGGTTTCAGTGAAGCTACTGTTGTTGCTGATGTGGTGTTAAACAATCATTGGAGCTGGCCCCTGGATTGGAGTACTAGATTTCCCCTTCTTTTTACTTTTAATCCTTGCCAGCTTAGGCCTAATGTTCCTGATATCCCTAAATGGAGAACCAACATGGGCAAATTCCTACCTTTTCATGTTAGTGTGGTTTGGAAGGACATCCAGGAAGGAGGGTCTTCTGTCTCCTGGACTAAGTTGGTTTGGTTCTCTCAAAGCATCCCTAGGCATGCTTTCATTTTGTGGCTTGCGGTTAAGAATAAACTGCGCACTCATGAGATTATTGAGAAATGGGACAGCAATCCTGCTCGTAAGTGTGCCCTTTGCAAACTGGTCCCTGATTGCACCAGTCATCTTTTCTTTGAATGTCCCTTCTCTACCAAAGTTTGGGAGGTTGTTAGCCTTAAAACTAAATGGGCTCACATCAATGGCACTTGGAGGGAAAGAATTGAGGAATATAGTAGCACCATCACTACCAATTCAGCCTGGGGTGTGGTTAATCGTTTAGTCCTTGGAGCTGCTGTTTACTACGTGTGGCAGGAAAGGAACTTGAGAGAGTTTAATGATAGGCATCGACCGGCTGAGGAAATTACTTCGTTGATTTTGGATACTGTTAGGAATAAACTCCTTACCCTCAGGTTCAAGGATTCTACGGTATTAACTCATGTGAGGAATGAATGGGATTTAGATAGGTTTTCCCACATGGCTGATGGGATTTAAGTTTGCATTCACTTATGGCTAATTTTAGAATGTTAAGCTTTATTTTTTTCTGGTTTGTTTGGTGGTATGGTGTCCATGTGTGCTGGAATAGATTTAGTTTTGGATATGTAAACTGGCTTGAGGAAAAAGTGCACTTGAAAATCCTTTCTCTTTCTCTCTTAATTAATCTGCACCTTCACTTCAGTTTAAATATTGTGCTTTGCACTGGTTTTGGTTTGGCTGGGTTGGGTTTTATTGGTACCTATTATGTTAACTGTTGCATTTGGCTCCCTACTTTTGTCGCAACATGCAGGTGGGGGGGAGAGCGGCAGTATAAGGACGGGGCCTTTGGTCTCTTGGGCTGGGTTTATTGGTACTACAATTATTGGCTCTGGTTTAGCTGGTGTTTCAGGAAAATTGCTGTTGGGTACATCCATTTGGGTTGGGCTGTGGGTGAAATCTTCCATGGTAGACAACTGTTTTAGGGGTTTGTCTATACTGTTGTCAAGTGGACTAGGGCTACTGTTTATGGGCTGGGCTGGACTTATGCTCCAACGATTAGGAGAAAGGGTGCTGGGATTACTATTTGGGTTGGGTCTGGTCCTGGTGGCCTGCTTTTGTCTTCTGAAAAGCGCCACTATGAAGCTGCTAGGGGTTGGGATTTAGTTTATATGGAGTGGCTGCACCATTGCTTCACATTGGTCAAATTCAGAATTCATAATCGGTCTTTGGACTCTCAATTGATGAGTTGCTTTTGCTACTTGTGCTCTTATGGGTTGATTCATTGCTGGTGTTGGGCTGGGCTAAATCACTGGGTTGGGCATGAGGTCCGTATCTTATTGGTTTGCTACTGCTTGTACACTGGTGGGCCTACGCTCCTGTGTTTGAATTGTTTGGGCTTTTCCAAATGTTTAACCAGAGAGCTGAACAGGGCTGGGTATGCCCCTACGTTTATCCTAAGGGGGCTGCATTTTTGGGTTGGGTGTGCGGCTTTATATATGTATCTGGGCTGGAATGTGGGTACCTTGTACTACGGTATCCTCTTCTGTACAAGGTTCTTTCTGTTTGCTACTGATTGGCTTAAGGGTATTAATCATGGGGTGGGCTGGGCAAACGCTCTCAAGACTGGGAGACAGATTGCTGGGCCAATTACTTTGATTGGGCTTGGGTTAGGTGGCCCTTATTGGACTGCTATGGTTTGGGATCATGATGCTGCTAAGGGTTGGGGAGATCAGATTGCTACTTTGCTTCTTGTGTTACCCAAGATTCTGATTCATGATGTCTCCTTGGGTCTGCGGTTGAAGAATAACATTGGCTCTGGGTTTATTCACTCTTTCTGGCCAATTTTCTTTGGGTCTGATATATGGGTTGAGCATTCCTCCATTGATGGCCTCTGGTTGGGCTGCAATCAGATTCCTCACATGGACTTGGGTTCTTGTATGGTCAAGAGTTGGGTTCTTGCTTGGGCTCTTATTCGGCTACACTGGTTGTGCACTATTTCCTTCCATGGGATTAATATTTGGTTATATTGCCCTTTTTTGGTTTTGATGTGGTATGTTCCTCATACTTATCTTCACAGATACATGGGAAACAAGCTACATCAACATTATAGTTATGATAGGGCTATTTTGGTTATTCATGTTCATTGTATTTTCCTCTGTATGTATTGGGTTTTGGGTACATTAGCTATTGTACTAGGCTCTATAGATACACCCCTTTTTTGTATAGGTGGGGTGATGGAATGAAATTCATTCCTGTCATTTTTGGGTTCCTAAACATAGGTTAGGATCTTTATGTATTTCAGGGGGGTATGCCCCCCTTGGGTTGTAATTGTTTTCTTTTGGTGTTATATATTTTTCCGGGCAAAATGCCCTTTACCCAAAAAAAAAAAAAAAAAAAAAAAAAAAACCCCTAAACCCTAAACCCTAAACCCCTAACCCCTAACCCCTAAACCCCTAAACCCCAAACCCCAAACCCCAAACCCCAAACCCCCAAACCCAAACCCTAAACCCTAAACCCTAAACCCTAAACCCTAAACCCCTAAACCCCTAAACCCCAAACCCCAAACCCCAAACCCCAAACCCGAAACCCCAAACCCCAAACCCCAAACCCCAACCCCAAACCCGAAACCCGAAACCCCTATCCCCAAACCCAAACCCCAAACCCCTAACCCCAAACCCCTAACCCCTAACCCCTAACCCCAAACCCCTAACCCCAAACCCCAAACCCCAAACCCCAAACCCCAAACCCAAACCCCTAACCCCTAACCCCAAACCCCAAACCCCTAACCCCTAACCCCAAACCCGAAAACCGAAACCCGAAACCCCAAACCCCTAACCCCAAACCCCAAACCCTAAACCCAAACCCCAAACCCCAAACCCCAAACCCTAAACCCTAAACCCTAAACCTTGGATTTTCATTTGCTCAAATTTTTTCTCTCTCTAGTTTCCCTCTCTAGAATTTCTCTCTGGTCGTTCAGTGGGTTCTCTCATTGAATCCAGAACTTCAATCGATCTCTACTAGGTTTTCAGTAGGATGAATCCTTCAAATGCATATCTCCCGACCTTAGAAAAGCCTCCTGATCCCATATTGTGTCCAAGTCTTGACCCTGGAACTGGGAAACAGAACGATGCAGGTATGGCTGGGATATCAAAAAATGCGAAGAAAAGGGATGCTACGGGTTCGGTTATTGGAGGCAAGAAGAAACCGACATTCAAGAAGTTAAATGTCGATCATTTTATTAATGGAAAGGAATCCACTCATGAAGTGGATGCCATGGCATGCGAAAACTCAAATGGGACAACTCCAGGAGAAGAGGAGTGGCAATCAGAAGGTGTGTTAGGGTTGTCGACAGCTGAAACCGGGGTAGTTATGAAGCTTCAATTTCCGCATCAATTGAATGTGGGGGAAGGCTCGACACATCAGCAGGAAGGTATGGACGTGTGTAGGATCAATGGGGAAGCCTCGATTCCTTGCTCCCCTGCTAATTTCGTTGATAATGCTTCAATTGAGGAAGATGGTATGGAGGCAAGCAGTGAAGACGAATCAGAGGAAGAATCGGATGAAGAGTCGGATGAGGATGAGGCGACTTTGGCTGGGAATGGCGTTCAACAAGGGATTGCACCAAATGTGCATCTGGGACCGACTACAGGGCCTGCTAGTGCTCTGAACAGTGGGACTGGTCCACAATTTGGTAGTATGAGGCAAGGAAATACAACCCAGGTAGGAGGGGCTAATGTCTGGAATAACCATGTAGAAGGTAAACTTACTTATGCTAGCAAAATTAAGTTGAATAATGCGAATGAGAAAACGAGATTGGAGTTTATCCCCCCGGTTCCTACTCAGGAAGGGGGTACCAGAGTTGTGATATCTAATGAGGATCTTAGATATTCAGCTTCTGTGTTCTCTTTGCACCTGTATGGGTATTTCTTAGGTATGTCAATGGATTTTAATGTGGTTAATGCCACATTTAGGAGGCTTTGGAAGGCTTATGATCTTGATAGTATATCTAAGAGTACCGTTGGTTACTATTATTTCAAATTTAAGAGTGAACAAGGAATGAATGAGGCGTTGGCTAATGGCCCTTGGATGGTGAATAATGTACCTATTTTGTTGCAGAAATGGGAACCAGGCTTAAGTCTTCAGAAGATTGAGCCAAAAGTTGTTCCCCTTTGGGTTACAGTCCACAATGTCCCCTTGTAATTGTGGACCGGGAAAGGGCTTAGTAAGATAATGAGTGGGATTGGGTACCCCCTTCTGATGGATAGGATAACAGAGGAGCGATGTGAGAGCCAGATGGGCAAAATAGGGTATGCTAGGGTCCTAGTAGAAGTGTCAGCTTCTAACAATCTCCCTAATGAGATTGAGATAGAGTTCCCGGCACATAATAATAGACCTGCTCGGGTAGAGTCTCTTGGGGTTTCATACCAATGGAAGCCATCAGTTTGTAAGCACTGTCAAGTGTTTGGCCACTCATTTTTACAATGTAAGGTCAGACCTAGAACACCGGAGGAGGAGGCTGCTAAAATAGGAGCTGCAGGGGATAAGAATAACAAGTATACTAGGGAGCCCAAGGGGAAGGAGCAAACTGCTGATGGGTTTACTATAGTGGGGTCTAGGAAGCACAACTCAGAGGAAAATAGGACTAGAAGAAAGGTTCAACAGGGGGGAAGCAAAAAGGCTACAGGAATTAACAGATCTACTTGGCAGGAGCAGGGGCAAAAAGGAAAAAGTGGTACGTCTAGTGACTTAGGGACTCAGAAACGGATGGCTGAAATGCATAGGAATTACACGGCACAACAAGGGGGCAAGGGTGGTGGGGGCACAAATCAGAAGCATGCTTACAGGGCAGGTTCTTCTTCCAAATGGCAGCCTAAGTATGCCAGCTCCTCCAAAAAGATTCCTATGCATAATCAGTTTAGTGCATTGGATGATGTAGATTTCACTATTATGGATATTGAAGAATCCATTAAAGAAGGAAAGTTGGTTGCTGCTGGTCGGGTTAAGGACCATCAGGTTCAGAATAATAGTGACAACAGGAAGATAAGTGAGAATGACCAGACCCAAGAAGTTCCAGTCAACAGCTGATTCGGATGGTGAGGCAGAATCAGTGGATTATGGGATTACTGATGGCCAAAAAAGGGCAATCATGAATAGCTTATTGAAATACAAGTCAGTTAAAGCAGATGATCAAGCCAATTGGGAACTGGGCGAATGGGAGTTCTTCCACCATCAGTTAAAGGTTCTAAATTTAGATCAGGATTATGCTGTTGTAGATGTTGAACAAGATGAGAATGGAATGTCTGATAGGATGCGAGATAAGGGTAGGAAAGGTACCAAAAGTGATGCAGGGAAAAAGGTACCAGGTCACACCAAAGTAGTTTAGATGGGGATTAAGATTTCTGTTTGGAATATTAGGGGGATGTCAAGTATAGCGAACCAGAATCAGGTTATTCAACATGTTAAGGGGACAGGAATTAGTATTATGGGCGTGATTGAGACTCATGTTGCTAAGTCTAAACTTTCTCAGGTGTGTAGTAGGGTGTTTGCTAAGTGGAATTGGGATTCTAATAGTTCGGAGTGTGATGGGAGTACTCGTATAGTCATAGGCTGGAACCCGAGTGTCGTGAACCTTATGGTTATCCAAAGACACTTCCAAGTGATTCATTGCTTGGCCCAACCCATTGATGGTTCCCCTGCTTTCTACTGTTCTATTGTCTATGCCTTCCACCGTCATATCCCTAGGAGGCAATGTTGGGAAGCCTTGAGAATGCATAAGTTAGTGGTCACAAATAACCCTTGGCTGGTTATGGGTGATTTTAATGCCATTCTTGACCCGGGGGAACGATCGATGGGATCCTCTGAGATTTCTAGAAGTATAAGTGAGTTTAGGGAGTGCGTTTATGGCATAGAGATGGAAGATCTCTGTATGTCAGGTTTGAAATTCACTTGGAATAAAAGTCCGGGAAAGAGGGGTGGTTTGCTTAAGAAGTTGGATAGGGCTTTGGTAAATGATGCTTTTCTCCAATCTAGGCCCCATGCTTATGCTCAAGCCCTTCCTTTTTTAACCTCTGACCATAGTCCCATTGTGGTCTCTATGTCTAATAGGATGAATTCTCCCCACAGGCCTTTTAAATTTCCAAATTATTTATGTGGCAAGCCTGGCTTCATTCCTATTGTTAAGGAAATTTGGACCCAGAAAGTGCAGGGATTTAGCATGTTTTCGTTGGTGTCTAAGCTTAAGCGGTTAAAGACTCCTTTGAGGAAATTGAATTTCAACCAGGGCAATTTATTTGAAAAGGTTCAGAAGCTCAAGAAAGAAGTGGAGCGCATCCAGCAAGAAATCACAGATGAGCCTGATAACCAGGTGCTTAGGGAGGAGGAGCTTATTTATTTGGAATCTTATAAGGAAGCTGCTAAGGATGAAGAATTATTTCTCAGACAGAAGACAAAGATCACGTGGCTGAGTGATGGGGATCAGAATACTAGATACTTCCACAAGGTGCTCAAAAGCAACGGAAACAGAAACCGAATCCATTCCATTGAGAACGAACATGGCCAGTGGTTCACTGGCCCCTTGATGGTAGACACCTTTGTAGACCACTTCAAAAGTGTGCTTGGCCAGTCCATTGAAGTTGAGAACATGGTTGACCCGGATACCCTGTTCACCAAGAGGATCCCTGTTGCTACTGCTAATGAGTTGATTAGGGAGGTTACGGATGATGAGATCAAAAATGCTTTGTTTGAAATTGATGACAACAAAGCCCCGGGCCCGGATGGATACTCTTCTAAATTTTTTAAAGCTTCATGGGATGTGGTGAGTAGTGAGTTTATCAAAGCTATTAAGGAATTCTTTAATAACAGTAAACTCCTTACTGAAGTGAATGCCACAGTTATTGCCCTTGTCCCTAAGACGGACCATCCTAGGAAAGTTACTGATTTTAGACCCATTTCTTGCTGTAATGTCATATATAAGTGTGTTAGTAAGATCATAGCAAACAGCATTAAGATTGTTCTGGGGGACATTGTTAGTGATAACCAATGTGCCTTCATTCCGGGCCGTCAAATTACTGATAATATCCTTATTACCCAAGAGCTGATGAGGAATTACCATAGACAAAGGGGTCAGGCTAGGTGTGCTTTCAAGATAGATATTCAAAAAGCCTATGACACTGTTGAATGGTCGTTTCTTCACGACTGTTTGATCCATTTTGGTTTTCCCTCCAGATTGATCAAATGGATAATGGTGTGTGTGTCCACTGCTTCCTTTTCTGTGTCGGTTAATGGGGATCAGAAAGGGTACTTTAAAGGTAGAAGAGGGCTGCGCCAAGGGGACCCCATGTCCCCCTACCTTTTCACCTTAGTCATGGAGGTCTTATCTTTAATGATTGCTAGGAATATTAAGGATAGAGAAGATTTCAGGTACCACTGGAGATGTGAGGAGGTTGATCTAACCCACTTATGTTTTGCAGATGACCTGTTCCTTTTCTGCCATGGGGATGCCTCTTCGGTTGAGATTCTTATGACCACTTTGGATGAATTTAAATCTGTTTCCGGGCTCTCTCCTAGCATTCCCAAAAGTACTGTTTACTTTGGAAATGTGAAACCCCATGTCAAGGAGGAGATCAATGAGATTATTCAATTCAGGGTGGGGGAGTTACCTGTTAGATACTTTGGAGTGCCCCTGTTAGCTACTAGGTTATACAAGAAAGATTGTGGGCAACTGATTGATAAGGTAAAAAAGAGAGTTCAGGATTGGAAGACTAAGTCCTTATCGTTTGCTGGTAGGCTTCAATTAATCAAAGCTGTCTTGAACTCCATACAGGTCTACTGGTCTTCTGTTTTCATGCTTCCAGTTGCGGTCGCAAAGGAAATAGAAAAGGTGTGTAGAGGGTTCTTATGGTGCAAAGGTGACCTTCAGAGAGGGAAGGCTAAGGTTAAGTGGAAGGACTGTTGCCTTCCTTTACAACAGGGTGGTTTAGGGTTGAAGTCCCTGAAAACCTGGAATGATGCCCTTATGGCTAAGCACACGTGGAATATCATAACCCACAAGAAATCCTTATGGGTCAGGTGGGTTTATGAATATCATCTCAAGGGCATAAGTTTCTGGGAGGTTAGTCTTAGGAAGGAGGCTAGTTGGGGGTGGCGGAAGATTCTCCAGCAAAGGGATTTGCTGAGAAACCACATTGTGTCCATTATTGGGGATGGAAAGTCCACATCAGCTTGGTTTGACAATTGGCACCCGTGTGGGCCTCTTAACAAAATTCTTAGTCCCAGGAATATCAATGAAGGTGATTTTAACAGGGCTACTCTTGTGGCTGATGTGGTTACTAATCATATGTGGAAGTGGCCAGATGACTGGGTAGAGCGATTTCCTCATTTAGCCAACTATCCTCCTATTCAGCTAACAGCTAATGTGCCTGATAGGATTGTGTGGAGGACAAATGAAGGTGTTGATACTCAATTCCATGTTGGGTTGGTCTGGAAGGATATTCGCCAAACTTCCAATGTGGTGCCATGGTACCGGTTAGTTTGGTTTTCCCAAAATATTCCTAGGCATGCGTTTACTATGTGGTTAGCTGTTAAGAATAAGTTGAGGACCCATGATGTGGTGAAGGGTTGGAATATTGAAATGGGGGATAAATGCTACTTCTGCAAAAGTGTCCCGGACAGTATTCCACATTTGTTCTTCGAATGTGAGGAGCCAGCTAGGATATGGCAGCAGGTTAGTGGTAGGACCAAGTGGGGCCACATAACAGGGGAGTGGAACCAAAGACTCGAGGAACTTTTTAGAAATATAAACAATAACTCCATATGGAGTATTGTAAATCGTCTGGTCTTAGCTGCCACTATCTACTACATATGGCAAGAAAAGAACTTGAGGCAATTTGAGAATTCTAACCGTCCTGTGGAAGTCTTAAGTTCGCTTATTTTGAAAACAGTCAGGCTGCGTTTGTTGAGTCTCCGAGTGAAAAGGTCAAATGCCTCTTTGCAGGTTTGGAAACTTTGGGATCTGGGTAGGCTTGAAGGTAGGGAGCACGATCATTTGAATCATTTACCCTAATGGATAACACTAGTAGATATTTTATTTGGGATCTCTGGAGTAATATGGGGATGCAACATTGGAGGGCTAAACGAAATACTTGCAGGGGTAGAGACCTGTTAGAGAATAAATGTGTTGAGCAATTGATAATCCTTATTTTTTTACTGTTCTGTTCTTTTACTTACTATCATACCTGGGGGAGTATGGTTACAGGGAAAGAGAGGGTGAGCAGTCAGATTCATACTGTGAGGATTTGGGCTAATGGGGGGCACAGGTTTGGGAATTGCTGCTGTGTCTTCTTTCTGAGTGCTGAGTGGAGGGTGGGGGTACACATTGATAGAGTCAGTCTTATTTGGGATGGGAACATTTGGGATTGGGATCGGGATCATATTGCTTGTTCAGTTAAGATTCATGTTTATTATGGTACTAATGGTTGGAATTGGATGATTCAGTGGTGGCTTTTGAGCTATTCGGGATGGGATATGCTGCTTTATAGAAAGAATACTGGTGGGTACATTGGTCCTATTTTGCAGATTACTGTTGTTAACATCTTTAGGGAGGGCCATCTGTTAGCTATCAGCTTGGGGTTACTTTGGTTGCTGCACAGTCCTAACTGGGGGAAGCACAGGAGCCGGGGTCATGTTCAGGATATTTGGGCCTTGTGTGGCTGGTGCTTGCTGGCAAATACTGAGGGGCAAAGAGTGGCCTGGTATACGGTCAGGATGAGCTACTCCTGGTATATTGGGCTGACTGGGAAACAAGGCTGGGGTGCTCCTATTGATTACTGGCTTTGTTTCACTTGGATGCTGCCTGCTGGGAGATATATGTATTATCAGGGGCGTCTCTATTTTACTCCTGAAACTTGGCTGACATATGTGGTTAATGATGTTAACAGGGCTGCCAGACTTAAAGCCTCTTTTCTTCTTGGCTGGGATAGTTATGGCAGGTGTATCAAAGGAGGCTGGTCCTATGCGAATTGTACCTGCGCCACTAACCGTCTGTGCTGTCTGGTTGGGGTTGATACTTATAAGATGCTGGTTTGGGGTGCTTCCTTTCATATTTGCACCTGTGTAAACAAGGGCCATTTTTACAGGGATCATCTTCAAAGGTTAGGGGCAGCCTATGGTTGGATTATGGGTTTACTTCTTCCTGTTGATTTGATGGGGACTACCCACTACTGTATATGGACGTGGGGCTGCCGCTTGGCTGGTTTGTTTTACTACCATGTGGGTAACATGATGACTGTTAACCAGGTTAGTATGTCTATTGTGAATAACTCAAAAAGGAGGGATCTGCTGCTTGGTCTAGATGACTGGTTTAGGGCCTTACTTAGGGACTGCACCTATCCTTGTCCTGGGCCGAGGTCTTATGTGGATGGGTGGAGCTGGACGCCTGATATTCAGTGGAGTTATCTGTCCCCAGGTTCTAGTCACTCCAGGGGGGAGCCCAATTGTGAGTTGTTTGTTGCTCCTAACACTTTTAGGAGGGCTGATTGTATGGATAATTTGGAATTATTGCCTGCTGATCTCATGATATACCTTCATAGTGCCCTGTGGAAAAAGTTGACAATGCAGGTGGTTTATGTTGGTATTAAGGGTGTGGTGAGATATGTGTACACCTGTAACTGATATAGCTGGGTTTATGGGGTGGGTTTGTACTGTGTTTATATGGATTGCTCTTGGAATTATGTTTGGGATTCATCTTTTGGGTTGGGTCTTTGACTACTGGGTGCACTTGTTTGGCTGGGATTGTATTGTTATTCCTCATAGCTTTGGCTTGGGCTGCGGGGAGCACTTGATGAATTATGGCCACAGGCTTTCGGATTATCAAGGCACAGAGTTGGGTATTGGTGGCCTTGGGCATATTAGGAAGCAGGGGGAGGTTCGTTCTACTAAACATGAATGGATGTTCCCTTTCCTGAGCCTTCTTTTGGGTATGATGTATTGGGTTCCTTCGCTTCGCTCGTCTTATGAAGGGTGGAACACTTGGCATCATATTATTACCAGTGCTTGTACCTTTGTGTTTTGTTTGTTTATTTGTATTTTCCTTAGATGTTTATGTATTGATAGTGGTAACAGGGTCATTAGTTATATCCCCTTTTTGTATAGTTGGAATGGCAGTATTAAGTTCATCCCGTCTATTTTTTGGGTGCCCAAGCGTGGTTTTGTGCTTGTGGTTTCCATTCGAGGGTATGCCCTTGTGATTTTGTAATTGGTGTTCTGGTTGGTATATATTTTTCCGGGCAAAATGCCCTTTATCCAAAAAAAAAAAAAAAAAAAAAACCCTAAACCCTAAACCCTAAACCCTAACCCCTAACCCCTAAACCCTAAACCCTAAACCCTAAACCCTATTCTCATTTGTTCACGTCTTAACTATGTGTTTTCTAAGGTGCGAATTTTGAGAGCCAAATTTCTTGCTTTCTACACCGATTTTGATCACGATTCTTCTTCCTTGGGTGTTATTCCGGTTTCAAGCTTGCACTAGTATACGATTGCAAGTTGCTAGCACGTTAGATCTTGCTATTTTCTAATGGGCAAGCCGCGAACAGTGAGAAAAGAAGCATTTGGGGTAGGGGAACCACCAGATCCGGGACAACCTGGTCGATTTTGGGAAACGGGAAGTATGGACGACAAAGGGCTGGATGATACTCAATCAGTAGACCAAAATCGCCTGCTATCAGAACCAAAGGGGATTGAGACGAGAAGCTCATCTAAAAAGAAAAAGAAAGAGGGAACCAAACAAGTTCGGGATGCTAGTTACTACCTAAGGGATGTGAATGATAAGGAAAATCTGTCAAACAACAAAGATCCAAAAATCGATCACCAAGAAGGAGCGGAGGCTGATGAAAATCAGAAAAACGAGGCGTTGGGATACTGCCAAGCATGCGGCATGCATGGTGTGCATGCATGTGTGATACGTACAAATACTATTGAGGAACATATTCAAGGTGGAACGGATACGATTGATTCATCAGGTAATAATTGTATTCTTAATATGAACCCAATAGAACAAATTGAATCTCCATGGTCTCCAAACCCTAATGAAGAGGAATATATGCTGAATACAAGTACTGAGGAAGAGGATTTGAATAGGATACATGACCAAGATAAGAGCACCCCAGTCAAAAGAAAAGAATGGTGTAATGCTACGGATGATATACAAGCGACCATGCGAAACAAGGATGTTGAGGAGGAAATACGTGACATTGGGTGTAGAGGGAAAAAGATGAAATGGGATGAGGGAAAGGATGAAGCTGCAAAGAAAGGAAGTGAACCTTGCAAAGGATATAAGAAAATGCATAAAATTTGGAGCTCAAAGAATAGGAAAGAGAGCAAGAATATGCCAACACCAAAGTTTAATAGTGAGTTTCGGCCTATAACGCTTTCTGATAATCTGTTTATAAATGCTACGTATCAGCCTGGAGACAGCCGATTTATCATTAATAGGAAAACTCCTAGCAGGAAGAAGTCACTGAAAACAATCTTGAATGAGAAGAGGATTTTGGCTGAATGGCGTAAAGAAAGTCTGGATAAAGAACTAGGATTAAGTGTAGATTTCATGCTCAAACAATCCATGAGAAGTGAACCATTATCCACTGCTATGGAGTTTAAAGCACAAAGGGATGCTACAAGTGACAAGCAGGTTGATGAAATGAGTGTATCTAATGACCGTATGGATCAGGTCATCCAGGATGAACAAGGTACACAAAAGAAACACTCATATGCTGATATGGTAAATGGGAGGAAGAAAAGTAACGGAGAAGACAAGATCCAATACTATGCGCCTCAAATATTGGCAAATGGGATCAAAGTGGTTATGGTTGAGCCACGAATTATTCAATGAGCAAAGGAAAGGTATCAAAATTTTTTATATGGATATTTTGTGGGTACTGATCCTTCGCTTGCTTTTGTTAAGTTTAACTTGTTCAAAATGTGGTAGAGGAGATAACTCAAAATGGAATGGGAATTTTCTTGTTTAAATTTAAGGCAGGAAGCAATATGCAAGATGTTATTGATTTGGGTCCATGGATTGTGGGGAATTTGCCGTTATGTGTGAAGAAATGGGATGCGGGGTTATGCATGGTCAAGGAAGCTCCTAGAACTCTACCTGTTTGGATAATACTCAAGAATCTGCCACTTGAACTATGGGATACGGAATGCATATGCCGAGCTGCTAGCTGCGTTGGGAATCCTTTGACATTTGATAAAATCACAAAAGAAAAATGTAATAACTCAGAGATAGCGGGAGGTTATGCAAGAGTATTAGTGGAAATTAATACGGAATGCAATTTCCCTAAAAGTGTGAAGACTTGCTACCAAGGTGATGGTAAAGTGGTTAGTAAGACAATTGACATTCAGCTGGAATACCCAAACAAACCGGTTTTATGTACCCATTGCCAAGTTTTCGGCCACAAGTTAGAAGATTGCTTGAAGAGGAAGGGAACAGTTGAAGGAAGGAAAAGCGAAGCTGGTCAAAGGAAACAGGAAGACAATACATCTGGTGCAGCTCAAAGGAACAATCTAAATCGCAATGGGGTGGATGAAGAAGGTTTTACTAAAGTGGTGAATCGGAAACATCATAGTAATATGCGGTTGGGACATCTTGAATACCAAAAATCACACAATGCGAAACCCCCTAAGGAAAAGGTTGAGTCTACAAAGTATGGAAAAGCCAAACATGGAGGAGATGAGGTAAGCAAGGAGAAGGAGGATGTAGACAAATACACCAAGGAAAATGTGAACAGTAATAGGAAGGTGGGTGGAGATCAGAAATGGAAGGAGCTACAAAAGGAGGAGAACAACAAAGCATCTAAGGAAGGTCATAGAAAACACAATGAAAAGGATGTTGAAGTCATGGAAACGAGCAACAGGTTTATTCTTTTAAATCCGAATGGGGAAGGAATGGATATGGATAATGAGAAAGGCCATGGTAATCCCACGAATGCTAGGAAAGCATCTATGAAAACTGACAAATGGGTCATTCAACAGGCCTCGACTTTGGATAAGTATTATTATGACTACTTATCAGCTGAGGATAAAGGGAAAGCTTTAGATTACATATGTAAACAGATGGTTCCGCCAAAACAGATCCTCAAAGGATGGAGCAAAGCTCTCAAGAATTACTTTCATGACATGAGCGATGTATATCATTTTATGGAAGGAGTAAAAGCGACCCGAAAGCATATGAAACAAGTTCAAACTGAAGATGAAGAAGAAGAAAGCATTGAGGAGATCTTCCATGAGGATATTGAGCAGGTGACTGACATGGGCCAAAAGGAAAAACCCACAAGCCATGAGATGGGAAAGCACAACGGTTCACCACCAGATACTATTATGACGGACCAGGTTGGTGAGATGGATGCAGAAGGAAATGAAGATGGCAGGTATGGACAGGGTGCAACTCAAAGTGCTTAATGGATCTTAAGTTTCTTACGTGGAATGTGCGTGGATTAAATATGCTAAGTCATCAGCATAATTTAATGGAGCTCATGCAACATCATAATGTATCGTTATGTGGCATTTTGGAAACACATGTTACGGTTCCAAATATCCATAAGGTGTGTGATAAAATTTTTAAGAAGTGGAACTGGATGTCAAACTCAACCATGTCCCATAATTGGGTTCGGATTATTATTGGATGGGATCCAAAAGTGGTGGACCTTATGGTTTTACATCAAACGGATCAGGTTGTGCATTGTTATATAAAGCCAAAAATGGGACACCAACCATTTTTTTGTTCGATCGTGTATGGTCTGGTGAAATCTTATAAAAGAAGACCACTTTGGCGAGAACTTGAGAGACTGTCGGGTACTATTCAGGATAGACCATGGGTGTTAATGGGAGATTTTAACACGGCTTTAAGTCTGGAAGATACTTTCAATGGGCCGTCCAAATTATCGATAGCTATGGAGGATTTTGCTGAGGTTGTTCAAGCGCTGGGAATCAATGACATACCTAGTGGAGGCTTAAAATACACATGGAATAAATCACCTGGAAAACAAACGGGATTACTTAAGAAACTTGATCGCATAATGACCAATATATATTTCCAAGAGGTTTTTCCGAGAGCGACGGCCACGTTCTTACCGTACATGACTTCAGACCATGCTCCTGGCCTTCTGTCAATTCCAAATCTGAGGGTTCTGTGGAAAATGAAACCGTTCAAGTTTATGAATCATCTGACCTTGAAACAAGGTTTCAAGGAGTTGGTGAGTGAAAATTGGAACCAGGATGTGGAAGGATGCAAAATGTTTAAGGTGGTAAAGAAGTTGAGCAACCTTAAGCATTACATTCGTAAATTTGGGCAAGCTAAAGGAGGAATATCAAATCAGAAAAATATTCTGAAACAAGAACTGGGTGCTATCCAGGAAATCATTGCCAATGACAACCATAATCCACAACTGAGAGAGGAAGAAGAAGTGTATTTAAAAGCTCTGAAGCAGCTAACATTGGAAGAAGAGATTCTCTTCAAACAACGGGCTAAAATACAGTGGCTGAAAGAAGGAGACAACAATACAAAGTATTTTCATAATGTGGTCAGATCAAGAAGGCAACAAAATCAAATCCACTCTATAGTTGATAGTTTGGGAAACATGGTAATGGAAGAACAAGTTCCTGATATATTTGTGTCCCATTATAAAGATCTACTAGGTACCATGCAACAAGCGGAGCCCATCCCAAATCCGATGTCTTTGTTCACAAAGCGAATTCCTATGCCGATGGCGGACATGATGGTCAGAAATATCACCATCGAGGAGGTTAAGAGTGCAATGTTTGATATTGATAATGATAAAGCCCCGGGGCCTGATGGTTATATAGCCAAGTTCTTTAAAGCTACATGGGATGTTATTGGAAATGAGGTGTCGGAGGCTGTGCAGGAATTTTTCTTAAATGGTCAGATGCTGAAGCAAATCAATGCAGCTATAATTACTCTTATCCCCAAGAAGACTAATCCCAGCGGTGTTACGGATTATCGGCCAATATCTTGCTGTAACGTTCTATATAAATGCATTAGTAAAATCGTGTGCAATAGAATGAAAGAAAGTCTGGGAGTGGTGGTTCATGAATGTCAAAGTGCTTTCATTCCTGGAAGATTAATAAGTGACAACATCCTCTTGACCCAAGAATTAGTTCGGAACTATCACAGGAACAGAGGAGAACCAAAGGTAGCGCTTAAGATTGATCTCCAAAAAGCGTATGACACTGTGAATCACGATTTTCTAAACCAGTGCCTCCATCATTTTGGGTTTCACCCGCGTATGCGTCACTGGATTATGACATGTGTTCGTACTGCTTCGTACTCGTTAAACATTAATGGGGAGGTGCATGGGTTCTTTGTAGGGAAGAGAGGACTGAGACAAGGTGACCCTATGTCACCCTACTTATTCACGTTGGTTATGGAAGCGTTAAACCTTGTGTTAAAAAGAAGAATAAGGCAACGTGATGAGTTTCGATATCACTGGCACTGTGCAAAGCTAGAACTAACCCACCTATGTTTTGCTGATGATCTGCTCGTTTTCTGCCATGCAGACCCAAACTCTACCACCATAATTCGAGATGCACTTCATGATTTTAGTGGTATGACAGGTCTAAAACCGAACCTGGAAAAAAGTACCATCTTTTTCGGTAACGTTAGACCCAGTCAGCAGGAGGCTATACGAGGCATATTGCCATTTCAAGTTGGAAAGTTGCCGGTCAGGTACCTTGGAGTACCCCTGCTGTCTAAGAGACTGTACGCCAGGGACTGTGCTACCTTAATCTCAAAAGTTAAAAGCCGAATTGGAGATTGGAAGAACAGGTTTCTCTCTTATGCTGGGAGATTACAATTAATAAAATCTGTTATAGCATCGCTTCATGTTTATTGGGCATCTATGTTTACTTTGCCTGTCACTATTACAAATGACATAGAGCGACTAATGAGGCAATTCCTTTGGGCCCCATCGGCTGACATAAAAGGGAGAGCTAGAATCAAGTGGAAAGAGGTGTGCAAACCAAAGAAGAATGGTGGTTTGGGGATTACCTCACTGAAACAGCAAAACCTGGCTCTAATGGCAAAACACTTATGGCGGCTTCTCAATGACAAAAACTCGATATGGGCTAAGTGGATACAGGCCTATAAGTTGGAACATTCAAACATTTGGGAGATACGTCCAGCGGATGGGAATAGTTGGAGCTGGAAGAACATTCTTAATCATCGCTACATATTGCGCAAGTTTATTGTCTCAGATATTGGAAATGGATCCAGCACATCGGTGTGGTATGACAACTGGCATGAACTGAGCCAGATTAGTGAGTTAGTGCCACTCAGAGATATTCTTAATGGGGGTTTAAGGGCTGATACAAAGGTGGCTGATATTATTAGGGATGGGCAATGGATATGGCCCAATGAGTGGTTTCAAAGATTTCGATTCCTGTGGGAATTCCGTCCCCCGCAAATCAAGAATGATGTTCAAGACACCTTCAAATGGAAGAACAGAAATGGATTGATAACCCCCTTTACCACCCAGCAAGTTAGGTTGGACATTACTGAGAATCATGAGGAGGTGCCATGGCACAAATTGGTATGGTTTACGCAAAATATTCCAAGACATGAATTTATTTTATGGCTTGCAATTAGGGAACGACTCCCTACTCAGGATCGTATGCAAGGAGTGGAGGAGGCAAAGGAAATGTTTTGTTCCTTATGTTCTAGACAAAAAGATTCCCACGATCATCTTTTCTTTCAATGTTCTTACACACGAAAGGTCTGGAAACATGTGGTAGACTTAACTGAAATTGATAGACCCCCAGTTAGATGGCAAGAGTGTATATCCTTTCTGACAAGGGCCACCCAAACTCAAAATCTTCAGAGTATCATAATTAGGCTCCTTGTTGGGGCCATAGTATACTGTATATGGCAAGAGAGAAACTTCAGGTTGTTCCAAGGCAGGAAAAGGAGTGGACAAGATCTCCTCATACAAATCAAAGAAGTGGTCCAGCATAGATTAAAGGGATTGGAGAAAATGGAGAACACTTTGGACATAAGCAGTTGTCCAGAACACCACAAAGTTCGCTACGCAGCCGGGTCATTTAACCAGCGAGCGTTGACATGGTGGAATGCTCAGATCAGAGCTAAGGGAAGAGATGAAGCAATGGCAATGCCTTGGGCAGAATTTAAACTCCTTCTGAGGAACGAGTTCGGTCCGAAACACGAACTGCAGCAGCTAGAGGTTGAGCTCTCGAACCATGTGATGAAGGAAGCCGATCATATGACTTTTACCACTCGCTATCATGAACTGGTAGCTTTGGTGCCAAAGATGGTGCCAACATTGGAAAAGCTGATTGATCGATATGTAGCAGGATTACCCTCTTGTATTCAAAGCATTGTGCTGGCTGCATATCCTGCTACTCTGGAGTCAGCCATCTCCTTTTCAGCCAAACTTACCAAGGTGATGGTAAAGTCAGGAGTTTTAAAAGACGATACGGGAAAGGCCAAGGAAACAACAACAAAGAAACCTAAGTATCACCGGAAGAAGAAACAAAAGGTCGTTAAGAACTATGCGGCCGTCACTCCTTTGAGACAGACTCCTGCAGCACCTGCCAACACTACACTCAAGAACTATGTGGGAGTGTATCCTCAGTGCACTCATTGCGAGTATCATCATCCACCTGCTGCATAGTGTAGGAAGTGCACTAACTGTGGTCGATATGGCCACTGGGTTGCAAATTGCCGCGCTCCTGCGATGCAAGCTACCAACACTGCTGTTAGAGCACTACCTCCACCACCACCACCGGGCAGCAACAACAATAACAACAGGGGATGCTACAACTGTGGGGAAATGGGTCATTTCTCCCGCGACTGTCCAAAGAGAGTGCAAGCAGGAGCACAAGCACCTCGCGGACGAGCTTTTGTTATCGGAGCCAATGCTGCACGCCAAGACCCTAATGTGGTCACTGGTACATTTCTTTTACACGACTCTTATGCATCTATACTATTTGATACTGATGCAGACCAGAGTTTTATTTCATCTGATTTTGCGTGACAACTTAGACTTACTGAGGAAACTTTAGACTCCCCTTACATTATCGAAGTAGCGAACGGAAAGCAAGTTACAGTTAGCACTATACTTAGGAATTGCCCAATTACACTCATAGATCACACATTTACCATCGACTTGTTGCCGATGGAGTTGGGCAGTTTCGACATCATTGTGGGGATTGAAGTCATCTACTCTGAAAAGCTACTTCGGATTCCAGTGACGAATGATCGTGTATTGGAAGTTCGTGGGGATCAAGCAAAGAGAAACGTAAAGATCATATCATGCATAAAAGCGCGTGAGTGTTTACAAAAGAAATGTATAGCTTTCTTGGCTCACGTGGTGGAGAAAGAGAAAGACAAGAAAACGATACAAGACGTGTCGATAGTGAAAGAATACCCTGAAGTGTTTCCTGAAGATCTACCTGGTTTGCCACCGGTGCGACCGGTAGAGTTTCGTATTGATCTGATTCCTGGAGCAACACCTGTTGCTAAATCTCCTTACAGGTTAGCACCTTCGGAGATGCATGAATTATCTAACCAACTACAGGAACTGCTTGACAAAGGTTTCATCTGACCTAGCTACTCACCTTGGGGAGCTCCGGTTTTGTTCATGAAAAAGAAGGATGGATCCTTTCGCATGTGTATAGACTACAGGGAACTAAACAAACTAACCATCAAGAATCGGTATCCATTGCCGAGGATTGATGATTTGTTTGATCAATTGCAAGGAGCTCAATACTTTTCAAAGATCGATTTGTGTTCCGGATACCATCAACTCAGAGTACAAGACGAAGTCATACCCAAGACGGCGTTTCGTACCAGATACGGGCATTACGAGTTTATGATGATGCCTTTTGGGTTGACAAATGCACCCGCGGTTTTCATGGATCTCATGAACCGAGTGTGTAAGCCGTACTTAGATCAATTTGCTATTTTTTTTCATTGATGACATATTGATCTATTCTAAATGCAAAGCAGAGCACGAGCAACATATTAGAACGATCTAGGAACTGTTAAAGGAAGAGAAACTCTATGCCAAATTCTCTAAGTGTGAGTTTTGGTTAAAAGAAGTTCAATTACTAGGTCATGTAGTTAACAGTGAGGGAATACATGTTGATCCTGCCAAGATCAAAGCAATAAAGGATTGGGACACTCCGAAGACATCGATGGAGATACGTTCTTTTCTAGGCTTAGCAGACTATTATAGGAGGTTTATCTCAAACTTTTCTAAGATAGCCCTGCCACTTACAAAGTTAACACAGAAAAGCGAGCCGTTTTTTGGAAACAGAAGCAAGAAAAAGCTTTTCAGACTTTGAAGCAAAAGCTATGTGATGCTCCGATCTTATCTCTCCCAGACGGTTGTGATGACTTTGTTGTGTATTGTGATGCATGCCATCAGGGACTTGGCTGTGTACTTATGCAGCGAGACAAAGTTATTGCCTATGCTTCGAGACAACTAAAGATTCATGAGAAGAACTACACTACTCATGATCCTGAACTGGGAGCTGCGATATTTGCTTTAAAGATTTGGAGACATTACTTATATGGTACCAAGTGTACCATATTTACTGATCACAAAAGTCTACAACACATATTCGATCAGAAGGAATTCAACATGCGACAGCGACGTTGGGTTGAGCTTCTGAATGATTACGATTGTGTAATCAAGTACCATCCGGGCAAGGCAAACGTTGTAGCTGATGCCTTGAGCAGGAAAGAACGAGTCAAACCCTTGCGCGTCAGAGCAATGGGAATGACTATGCAGACAAGCTTACACGATAACATTATGCAAGCGCAACAAAAGGCGGTTGAACGAGCGAACTTGAAGAAAGAATTGGATTGTGGAGTAGAAAAGCATCTGGAGACAAAACCTAATGGACTCGTTTACTACAAGGATCGTGTATGGATTCCTGCAGTGAATGAGTTAAGGAAGCTATTGGTGGCCGGGCATGAAGGAAGACATAGCCGAGTATGTTGGTCGATGTCTCACGTGTGCTAAAGTGAAGGCGGAACACCAGAAACCGTCAGGCTTACTGGAACAGCCAGAAATTCCACTTTGGAAGTGGGAACAGATAGCTATGGACTTTGTTACTAAGCTACCCCGCACTTCCAGTGGACACGACACTATTTGGGTTATCGTTGATCGATTAACCAAATCTGCTCATTTCTTGCCGATGCGAGAAACTTACACGATGGATAAACTAGCGAAGCTTTACATCAACGAGATAGTGGTACGCCATGGTGTGCCGTTGTCTATCATTTCGGATCGTGATAGCAGATTCACATCAAGGTTCTGGCAATCATTGCAGAAATCTCTGGGGACGCAATTAAACTAGAGTACAGCTTATCATCCACAAACGGATGGTCAAAGCGAACGTACTATACAGACCCTGGAAGACATGTTAAGGATTTGTGTTTTAGACTTCGGTGGGAATTGGGATTCTCATTTACCACTGATTAAATTCTCCTACAATAACAGCTATCATAGTAGCATCGGATGTGCACCGTTCGAGGCTCTCTATGGTCGCAAGTGTCGATCACCGATCTGTTGGTCGGAAGTGGGAGATAACCGTATCACCGGGCCAGAACTTATTCAAGAAACTACAGACAAAATTGCTCAGATACAACAAAGGCTACAAAGCAACACGAAGCAGACAATAGAGCTATGCCGACAAACGGCGCAAGCCATTGGAATTCCAAGTGGGAGACCGTGTCATATTAAAGGTATCCCCATGGAAAGGTGTAGTTCGTTTTGCAAAGAAAGGCAAACTAACACCACGGTACGTGGGACCGTTCGAGATTGTTGAACGTATTGGTCCTGTGGCGTACAGATTAAGCTTACCAGATGAACTTAGTGGTGTACATGATGTGTTTCATGTCTCAAACTTGAAGAAGTGCCTCGCAGATGAAACACTTATCATACCGATTGAAGAAATTCAATTGGATGAACACTTACGTTTTGTTGAAGAACCCTTAGTGCCGGACACGTGCCGGAACAGTGATTTTAAAATTTGAAATAGTTTCTTTTTAATTTATTTCTGATGAGTTACAAAATATATTATTTTTACTTATTTATAAGGTAACATCGGTGCCGGACACGTGCCGGAACAGTGATCGCAACAGTAACTCATACAGTAACGCAGGTACACATTACGTGAAACTATGTTTATGCTATTGATACATTATGCTTAACACGAAACTATTATGCGATTGTCTGAAATCTGATTAAACCCTTAGGGTTTAACAGTCAGAAACATGTCAGACAACACAGTATGGAAACACAGATATTCGATTTGATGCTATTGTATATAAACGTATGTGAGGTTAAACAAAACAAAACCATAACGGTTGTTGTTACAGAATGCTAAACAGACGAATTATTTGTATAGATGACGATCTGTACGAATGATTCTGAGAGTTTAACGTTCTGAAATAATAACTGAAAAGTAGAAAACAAAAGTTGGAAAGCCAAACCATCGTCGTGTTCGTTCGAATGACGATTCGAACGAATACGCGCGATGGCGACGCGTTCTGACGATACGAAACGAAAAACGATACGAACGATCATAAAATTAAGGAAATAAAATATTTCCTGTTTACAATTTTGTAACTCATCAGAAATAAATTAAAAAAAACTATTTCAAATTTTAAAATGCGTACATACGCGAAAGAGTTTACGAAACGCGTAAAATAATATATTTAGATAAATAATTCAAGAAAACGATATTTAAAATAATAACTAGAAATAAATACCTTATAAATAGGTAAAAATAAACTCTTTTTATTTAAGTTACAAGAAACGCGCGTAACGTGCCAGAAACGCGACGAAAACGCGAACTGAGCAACCGAAACGAACCCGAATACCCCGGGGGTATATAAGCCTTAGATGAGGCAATCCTTTCATTTATTACACAAACCCTCTCTCTCTCTAGACTCAAAACCGCTCATCTCTCTCTCTAAAGTTCACCATCTTAAAACCTCCATAACTTGATCAATTTTTGGCCAAATCGTGAGTTTTTGGTGTCCACACGAAGATCTCGAGTCCCTCTACGTAGAAGTACAAACGATCGGAAGAGTTATCCATCCAAAACGCAGGTATTGAACCACAAAGTTTATGGAAAATAGGGTTTTCTTAACCCTCTAATCGACTAGACCTACAGCCTTCGTATAACTCCTAGAATACACACATTACGCCTATCCCTGACTGAGGTTAACACCTCGACACCATAACAACACCCATGTCGCAGTCGGAGTTGGAGATGATGAACAGGTTCGTGGCAATGTATGAAGGCCGAACCCTCGACCTGCTAAAGCCCTCACATGGCCAAACCTTCATCATCTAGTCTCAGTCGAACCGTCACCAAACCATCACCGAACCTTCAGCATGCTACGAACCTTCCATGGTTAACCGAACCTCGTACGAACCGGTATGAACGAACCCTGCCCCTGTTCAGCGAACCTGTGGACTACATGCAAATTAAGCCGAACCTGTGGAAGCCAACGAACCTTAGGTGGCGAACCATTGTCTTTGGCCGAACCTTTGCTTGTACACGAACCTGCATGCTGTTCACGAACCCATGACATAGCCGAAACTTTGACTGCATAACTCAGCCGAACCGACGCCTTGGCGAACCAAACCCTTTCACCGAATCTTCATGGTGTTAGCCGAACCCCATGGGGAGAAACGAACCTACGCATGTCTCTTCTGGCCAAGCCTTGATGATGGTCACCATGCACGAACCTTCACCCAAAAAGGAACCACAAGGTTCATCGAGCTAAGGGCCATGAGTTGCGAACCTGTGGAGGTTGGTGAATAGGTTCGCTGGCTGGGGATTGCTGATTTTAAACTCGGTCCAACAATTGTTTCCTTGGCCCAATTCTTCTACATCGGCCCAATTCCTAAGAGACAAGTAGATCAACCAGCCCATTCACGTGTGTTTGGCCCAACAGTTGATAGTCGGCCCAAACCCAACAATTAGGCCCAAGTTAATAAACCCACTTGGCCCAATGACATTGGCCCGCGACATTTATAGGGTCATGTAGTTTTAACTTGGTCCATTAACACTCTCGGCCCAATAACATTACCAACTTATTTGAATTACTTCGGCCCAAGACTAAACACTCATTCGGCCCATATACGACCACTTATTCCACTTAAGTAACTTAGAAACGAACACATGAAATTCATTTTAAATTGTAATGGAGCCTAGAATTTTCTAAAGTGATTGGAATTGTTTTGGGATATATACTAAAGTTTATAACAAGACAGGTAAACTATGACAATGTTTTAGGGAAAATTCAATAATGGTTTAAAACTACAAAGGGCCACATAAAGACTTAACCGATGAAAACTTGAGTGATTAGGTGGGAGTCAATCTTTAATTATCATACAAGACCGGATGATAATTAACATCACTAAGGGCTAACTTATTTAGAGTTAACCCTTACACGCACACAAATCATTACAACACATACTTATAAGCTACAAATACTATGAAATCAATACAGGATCGTGAACATCACTACAAGTACAAACAAAGAGCGCGTGTATTCTTGTCTTTACTTAGTCAACTACTACGGACACAAGGTGAGTTCATTTGTCCCTTTTCAAACTTACTTGTTTTACTTCGGGACTGAGAAGCATGTTAAACATTTTAATAAACTATTGAAATGTTATAGAATGCTTTTAAACTTAAAACATGATGCTTACAATAAGGCTCATGCTTGGAAACTAGTATACTTTGAGAAGCTATAAACTTGATACTTATTCTACAAACTAGATGCTTAAACTTGATGCTTGATGCTTGATGCTTGATGCTTATGCGTGAAACTAAATGCTTAAACTTGATACTTGATACTTATGCGAGAAACTAAATGCTTAAACTTGAGGCTTGATGCTTATGCTAGAAACTAAATGCTTAAACTTGAGGCTTGATGCTTATGCTAGTAACTAAATGCTTAAACTTGAGACTTGATGATTATGCTATGAACTTCATGGTGAAACTATATGCTTGAAACTATGATTGCGCGCGAAATACTAAGCTTGTATCTAATCATGGGCTACGTAATTGCTAAACTTCTGCTATAGCAGGGCTTGTACCATGTATTGAGATACGTGAAAGCTAAACTATGACGAGGCTAAGCTGTTATCTATATAAGAGACATGTAATTGCTAAACTTCTGCTATAGCAGGGCTTTTGTCTGCTTATATGAGATATGTAAATGCTGGATTGTTTGTGTATGCATGGCTTGTGTCTATGTATGCGATACGTAATTGCTAAACTTCTGCTATAGCATGGCTTGTATCTTGTATAGGAGACACATAATTGCTAGACTAAGCTTAACTAATTCATGAGATACGTAATGGCTAAACTTCTGCTAGAGAAGGGCTTGTATCTAGCCGTGAGCTACGTAACTGCTAAACTTCTGCTATAGCAGGGCTTGTACTCACGCATAATATTAGTGAAAGCTAAACTATGGTGCGTGTGAAACTATGATGCTTGTTAAACTTACCTTGAAGCTAATACCTACAAATGCTATAGACTTGTAAGCTTTGAAACAGTAAACTAAAGCTATGACGAGGAATGGGTTGAATGGTAGGTAAAATGCTTAATTATTATTAACAACAGTGTCATATGCGGATTAGTATGTGGTGGGACGGCGTCTGGGCGGGTCGTAGGCTCGACTTAGGGGTATGCCCTATATATAAGCGTACCGATTTGGATATTACATGTAGAGTTAATGAGGTTAAGGTTTTATCGAAAGAGGTTTGTTAAAGCTATTTTTAAACTTATAAACTACATGAACTCACCAACCATTGTGTTGACTTTGTTTTCTTACATGCTTTCTCAGGTGATGAACAGGTTTAAGCTAAGGCTATTGGATTGCATGCTAGGTGGCCTAGAGAGAGGACCTAGTTGATTTTGGAAGCACATATTTTGTTGATCATACGAATCACTTTTGAAAGTCTTGTACAGATTACAAGATAGAAAACATTTGATTCTTTTTTTAGGTTTACTGAGTTAAATTACTGAACATTGCTATTGTAATTTAACTTTGTAATCCTAGTTTAATGTTTGATTGTGCTTTAGTTATTCTTAACATTGATGCTATGTAAACAATCTGATCGTTACGATTATCACTCACGATATCGCGCCCCGAGAACCTTCCGCCCGACGGGGACTTCGATCCAACCCCGCCGGCTCGGGTGTGACAGTTATTGCTCCTCCTGCTAGATATAGATCTAATGAAGACATATCAGATTTTGTGTTTAGTGTGGCTGAACATGAAAGTATATATGAGCCTTTGTCTTATCAAGAAGTTATTGAATCTAATGATAAGGATAAGTGGTTATCTGCTATGAATGAAGAAATGGCTTCTTTGCATAAGAATAAGACATGGATTTTAGTTGATAAACCTAAGGATCAGAAGTTGGTTTCTTGCAAGTGGATATTTAAGGTCAAGGAGGGAGTGCTAAGAGAATTGCCTAGATATAAGGCTAGGCTGGTGGCTAAGGGTTTTACTTAAAGGGAAGGAGTAGATTATACTGAGATGTTTTCTCCTGTGGTTAAGCATACTTCTATCATAATAATTCTTTCTTTGACTGATGTGCTGGATCTGGAATTGGAGCAGTTGGATGTCAAGAAGGCTTTTCTTCATGGGTTTTTAGAAGAAAAGATTTATATGAAGCAGCCATTGGGTTTTGAGGAAAAGGGACATGAGGATAAAGTCTGTTTACTCAAGAGATCTCTTTATGGCTTAAAACAATCTCCTAGACAATGGTGTCTCAGGTTTGATGAATTCATTGTTTCTGTTGGGTTTATCAGAAGTAGTTATGATTACTGTGTATATTTTAGAGAATATGATGTTGAAAAGTTTATTTGCTTGCTATTGTATATGGATGATATGTTAATAGCTTGTAAAGATAAGTCTCATATAGAAGCGACTAAACTGATGTTGAAAATGGAACTTGAAATGAAAGAATTGGGTTGTGCTAAAAAGATTTTGGGTATGGAGATTCATTGTGATAGGGCTTCTGGTTTCTCAAAATTATCTCAGGAATCATATGCTAAAAGGATTCTTCAGAAGTTTAATATGGATGCTAGTAAGGCTGTATTGACTCCTTTGGCTATGCATTTCAAATTGTCTGGGCAAGATTCTCCATGTACAAAAGAAGATCAGGTGATTATGGAATCTGTTCCTTATGCTAATGCTGTGGGTTGTTTGATGTATCTTATGGTGTGTACTAGGCCAGATTTGGCTTATGCTGTAAGTGTAGTAAGCAGGTTTTTAAGTAAACCTGGGAAAAGACACTGGGAAGGAGTTAAATGGATTTTTAGGTACTTGAATGGTACTAAGCATGTGGGTCTTGTATTTGGTAATAAATGTTATTCAGATCTGGTTGTTAAAGGTTTTGTGGATTCTGATTTTGCTAAAGACCCAGATAAGTGACGATCGCTTAGTGGTTATATTTTTTGTGTATTTGGAGGAGTTGTTAGCTGGAAAGCTTCATTACAGCAGGTGATAGCTTTATCCACTACTGAAGCTGAGTTTATGTATTTGACCGAAGGGGTTAAGGAGGGTCTTTGGTTGAAAGGAATTTTAAATGACCTGGGAATTAAAGTTTCTGAGTCTGTGATTTTTTTGTGATAACTTGGGGGCAATCCAGTTATCTAAGCATCAAGTGTTTCATCAAAGATCCATACATATTGATGTTAAATTGCATTTTATTCGTGAAATTGTGAGTTCGAGGGCTGTTAAGATTGAGCATGTTGTTACTAATGACAATGCATCTGATATGCTTACAAAGTCTTTACCATTTGGTAAGTTTGTTCATTGCTTGAAGCAGCTGAATGTTGAGTGATTGACTTACTATTTTTACCAACACTAAGGTGGAGAATGTGAATAATAGTGTTTGGGGTAAAAACTGTAATATTGTAGAAGTGTGAGGGGTTAATTGCTTATTAAATAAATTTTGTGGCTGAGTAGAGACGTTTCTTTCCTCCCCACATGGATAGAAGTAGATAAACTGGAATTAATTCTAATTCCCACATGATGAAAAAAAGTAAAAGGTCCCGAGAAGAAAATGATCCTATTTGACCACTGTACATTGCTAACATCAAGAAGTGGTTAGTGGTTTGTTAGGGGTTGTTAATTGATCAGTATATAAATTCTTTGATGTATACGGTCATGGTTAGTTTTTCTCAATTTCCTTTTGTAATCAATGTTCAATTTGGTTCTTAATAAAGTTGATCGATTGTGTAATCATTCTTGTGTGAGAATTTCTTTGATTACTTTCACAGTACTAATAAGCTAAAGGTATAAAAAGTAGCAAATGTGTCCTAAATTAAATAAATCATAGTAGTTTATTTTAACACAGTTAAAGTTCAAAGTTTACGCAACTAAATTCACAATTTTCGAAGATAAAACACATGCAACGCAAGGGAGCATTGAACCTTACCAAAAATAATCCTCGACTCCTGGTCCTGGCTTTGAGATTCCAACTTCCTTCTCTTCGCAATTTCGAGCCACAGCCACCCACCTTCCGTCCCTACACACACACTCACTCACTCTTCTCTATCACTCATCAATACATACACACACCTTTATCTCTATAACTTCACCTACAAACACAGGTCATCAGTGGAGTGATATAAGCCGGACATTTGTGATGGGTTCATGTTCCATGTACCTGAAACTGGTTTCTTGCCGAAACAAGAACTTGGGCTTTCTTTGTTTCAAGGATGATCATTTGTTGGGAAATTCACCCTTGAAATCAACTCTTCACAGAAACAAATCTCTCGATTTCAACTTCTCCATCTCGGTTTCTTCATCGCATAGAGTTGTTCGTCCCGTTTATATCTCATCTTCTCACACACAGGTTCATTCAATTTGATTGTTTTATGCATAATGGAGCTGGGATTTTTTTGAATCTGTTCTTCTTCTGGACCTGGAATCTTTCAATTTCTGGGAAAAAGGGGGATTTTGAAAAAAAATAATGATAAAAAAAAAGGTGAAAACTTTTATCTTTTTGATGATTATTGTTCGAAATATGCAGGCAGAGGATGATAATCACAAATTGCTGATAGAAGAATCTCCAAGCGGATACACAAGTACGCAGGTTAAAGATGTGAATTTTTCGGTTGAAGCAGAAACACAAACAGGTGGTGTGCAATTCCAGTTACAGAGAGAATGCTCGTTTGGACAGAACTTTCTGATAACAGGCGATCATCCTATCTTGGGTTTATGGGATCCAAAGAATGCTATTTCATTAACTTGGTCCGATGGTCATGTATGGACTGTAGATATCGTAAGTAAGCTGTTCAAATCATAATATATATATAAACAAGATTATAGTTCTGATTACGGTTTTTTCTTAATAAGGACATACCCGTAGGACAATGCATTAAATTTAAGTTCATAATGCAAGAAAGTGATGGTAAGTTCGTGTGGCAGCCTGGTCCTGATCGTATTCTTCAAACCAAAAAGAATATTACTTTATGCGAAGATTGGGAGAACCCAGACTCTAGGATAATAATTGAAACCGACCCAATAATGAATCAATTTGTTGAACCATCTTTCGGCACCCAAGAACCAGAAGAGCACGTGAAGGAAGTGTTGGTGTCTGATGAAGGGGTGCCTGTTTTAGTACCTGGCTTGAGTCAACTGATGGTCAATGATGAGCCGGAGACCGTGAATGATGCATCCATGGTGTCTACAGGACCTGATATGGACAAGGACCTCGCATTGCCTGAGGTAAATGCTTATATGGGTTTTGTTTTAGTTTGATTTAATCATTCTTTTTTGGGTTGTTTAGTTTCAATGAGAGTTCAGAATAAGAATAGATGTTGTCTTTTTGTTCAGATTTTGCTTCTTTATATCAATAATATCACTTTTAGTTTTGTTTTCTAAGCAATTTGTGTGGTAGCTTAAAATACTATTAGTATTGATTATTCAAAATCCTTAGTAGACCAAGCACACATTGAAAATTTACTTTTAGAATTTTCGGATTGTCACTAGATCATCATGTATGATTGGTTTTACTCAATAAAAGGACCGAAACTAATTTTTTGAAAATCTACGAAGCCAAAGCTTGCCAAAACATATGATTCTTGAATCACTCAGTTGCAATCTTTTCTGCCAGAAACATTGTATTATTTCCGTAGTGTCCAGTTATGTTCAATTTTGAGTGATTTCTTTCTATTAATAACATTTTGAAAATATGCGATGAAAGCGGTACATTATATTGAATTTGTCGATTGCAGCTCCAGAAAAGAATCCCATCACTGTTTAAATGTCTTTTATCTTTTCTTTTTTGGGTACTGAATTCAATCAATCTCAGTTAAATTTGAAAGGGGATATTGCAAATACCTCAAATTTGAATCCAAGACCTGAGATATCATCCATACATGAAAATCAAGAATCTCGCAAGAACAAACATCAAGAAGCTGAAGAACAAGATCATCAAGCTACTCAACTGATGGGAAGTTTGCTTCACAATGACATTCAATGGAGCAATAAAGTTATGCAGAAATTCCTCAACATATTCGGCATTCAGTAGCTACATTATTAATTAAGGCTTCAAAACCTGGAATGATGTGTGTATATGATGATCCAATCATCTTGTATTGCGAGTTCTACATGATGGTTGTTTAGTTAAGTTATAAGGAAACTGGAACTGTGTGCATTGTATGGTAATTTGAAGTTTAGGTGCACCCATGGCGTCTGGTTTCATGGTTTTCGGTTAATGTGACACATATTGTAGACATATGGATTTTTTCCACAGCCAACTAGTTCCAGGGGTATTAGGATTACATGTTTATAGAACACACACGCTTATCGTTTTTCAAAGGAGCATATTTGTCATATCTTTATGTTGTAGGAGTACCGTTCATAAAATAAGATGAACCTTTTTATTAATTTAATATTTCATATTACAATACAATTTCAAACAAAACTGAATGTTCAAACACTTTCAATGAAAATAGAATTACAATAAAAATCAAAAGATTAAAACAATAACAGAAAAAGAAAATGTGTTGGCTGAGGATTTTTGTTCAACAGAGGTCCCTTAAAACAGATTTCGGGCCACAAATGTGAATCCCGTTTGTCTCCCAGGGTACAACAGTCGGAGCAGTATGTACTGCCCGGAGTTAGCCTAAAACCCGAAACATTACCTGTAACAAGAGTGTTTAACACGAGGAATCGATCGTTGTAGGTTGTTGAGAACTCAACAAAGTATCTTCTTGTGTTGTGAACTTGTGTTTGTGTGTTTCAAATGGTGTAGAGATTTCTCAACTTTGCAAAGAAAACAAGAGATCAAATATCTCTATTTATACATGTATCATATGGCATTCCAAAGGTTATCATCATGTCCATTAATAAACATATTCACGGCTTAGTTAATAACAAATTCATGACAATTGAATTGGTAAATGAATGTTGCCATCATGCCCATTAACAACCTATTCATGGCTTAGTTACTAACCATTATAATCATATTCATGACTTAATTAATACTAAGTTATTGCAATTTAATTAGGTATATGAAAAGGTTTTTCATTTTCTTTTAACACTTTACACAACACAATTTCGAGCATCGATATCTCATTCATCTTATCTCCGTTTTGGACCCGATTATGTTTGTTACATTTTTTCACGTCATACAACAAAACGTAATATGTACTAATCATATTCGTAACATATACGAATAATTATCATGGTCCAAAATTAATAATAAAACATAGTTATTATTAAAATTCCAACAATCCCCCACATGAATAGAAATCGATCATTACACTCAAGTGTCACGATAAAATTTCAGCGGTTGAGTATTGCAGGAGAAGTAGGTGTCCCTTTGAACCCTCCTTTGTGATATGTACTTGGTCTCCTAGCGATTAGTAGACGTGATGTCTTGAACCAATCCCTATTTACGTAGACGTTATTACATGCCACACAATACTCTTCCTGGTATGATTAACCCCTCATTGTCGTGTCCATTATGGTCATGGAACACTAGCCTGGTTCTACAAGAGCTCTAGGATTTACGCCCCCACAAATCCATTCAAAGAGACCTCACTTCTCTCTCACACAGGTGATCACCTTTGATCATTAAAAGCAGCTAGTTCTTTATGATTCACACAGAATCATTAACCACATTATTCTTATCCTCAATTATTATCACTGATTTGATAAAGGAATAAACTAGGAAGTATGCAACTCCCTTACTATATTTGAGGTACTCCCTCACAGTGACCTTTCTTATTCATACAACTAGGTTATAAACTCATGTATTAAACATGTTTAAAAATAAAAATTATGTAACTTTATGATGTTTTATTAAATTTAAGTACATAATTAAAAGAATTTTATTACATAAAACAATATAAAAAAAGCATAATTATGATTTAAATCTTTAACATTTTTTTACATCACATTTGTGTTATATTTGAAATTAAATATTTTTTATTGTGTTTATGCTTATATTATGAATTTCAAAAATTAAAATGTAACAACCTGACCAATGGCGGAAATGTCGGGATGCCACGAGGGATGTGTAGATTGTTCATAAGCTCGTGGGCATCTAAATGTATCATCACATATCAATTAAATCAGTTAAAGTAATTACACAAAAATCATGTTCGTCATGATTCAAGTACAATAAATTTACATAAAAGATATAGCTAAATTAACTAAACACTAGTCTTTAGTAATCCAGTTAATTTAGCTAAGTCCGAGACCCTAAGTGATGATGTCCAAAAGGATAGAGTTATCCTTCTCTACCTACTTCTCCTCATTCCCTGAAACATGTAGAAAATCAAGTGTCAACTACGAAGTAGTTGGTGAGTAATCATAAGTTTTTCATTTTCCAAAAATGTTTATAAGTGTTTATAAAAGTTTATAGTTTTTAAGAAAATACACATGTGAACCTGTGAGATAATCCAGCTCTATCAACGCACCACAAACACACAAGTTAAGCAATTCAAGTGATAACAAATAATCATTTAAGTATATCCAATCAATCTCAACCAAACACATCAGATAGATAATCACATAGATAATCAAATAGATAATCAACATTCATAATCCATAATCATCATTCATCATAATCATAATTATATTAATATAATGTAGCGCGGAGGACCGTAGTCAACTCAATCAACAGTAAGTGGAATCATTGCGGAGGACCGAAGTCAACTCAATCAACGATCTTCCTAATATGCATAAGTTGTCAATACATTGCACTGCGGAGGACCGTAGTCAACTCAACCAACAGTGGAATCATTGCAGAGGACCGAAGTCAACTCAACCAACAACGACTCACATAGTTGTGATAATCCACATCAATCGATAATCAATAATAATTCAATAATATGAATATCATATTGATAATCTAGGTTTCACCCATGTGTTATCAAATAACATTCGTTTTGGTATACATGTTCTACCCCCGAGTTTAAAAGCAAAAAGATTTAAAAAGGGGGTTATGAGAACTCACCTTGACTAAGCGGTTTGCTTAGTTCTTCAGTTATCAGGCGCAGGGAACGGAACTTTACTCGAATCCTACAAATTAAGATTTGACGATATATTTGAGCTATAATTTATTATTTGATTGTTCTATTTTGAATCAAAGTTGTTAACTGAGTTCGTGTAGTGAGAATGACTCATTCTTGTGATTTTCGTAAGAATGAGTCATGCTAATGAGTGTTCACACGAATGGCTCATGCGAATGAGTGCACACGAATGACTCATGCGAATGAGCCTTCACATGAATGAGTCATGCTAATGAGTATTCACACGAATGGATCATGCGAATGAGTGTTCACACGAATGACTCATGCGAATGAGTCTTCACACGAATGAGTGGCTCATTCTTATGACTTTCGCACGAATGAGCTCATTCTTTTGACTATTCACACGAATGAGCTCATTCTTGTGACTATTCACACACGAATGGCTCGTTCTTGTAACTATTCACACAAATGGCTCCTTCTTATGGGCCATTCGTCTGAAACAAGTTTTCAGCCATGGGAGATGGCGATTTCGAGTTTTAGGCGTATATATAATCGTTTTGAGTGGGTTTAGGTGAGTAAACTCATTTAGAAGGTGTATGGGCGAAAAAAGAATGTTTTAAACCGGTTAAACTTCGGTTTTTGTCGAGTTTGTTGAAAACCCTAAAATCCGAACCTAAAACCGTAAATCTACCTCGTTTGGCGTCGTTTGAGCTCGTTTTCTTCGTGGGTTCGTGATCTAGACGAGTGGAGGAGTGTTTTGACACCAAGATCAAGCAAAATGGTAGTGAGTTAAGAGAGATCTCTAAAAAGAGAATCTAGAGAGAGAGATGACGGTGTGGGTGTTTTAGAAAGAGAGGGAGAAAGGGCTGGAAATGGGGGAAGAAGAAGGTTCTTCCCCTTTTATACTTCGGGTCGATCCTGCTCGCTTGGTTATGTTTATCTTCGCGTTAATTATTTTAAGTTGCTCGGTTTTCTAGAAATCTTTATTTTAAATTAGGAAACGTTTAATAAAATGCTTTTGTTTAATAAAATGATTTTTATTTAAATCCGTTTAAGTTGTTTTGTAACATCAGTGCCGGAAACGTCACCGGAAAAGTGATCTCTACAGTACATTAACAGTAAATCAGGTACGTATTTCAGATATCATTCGTATATCATTGTCAATTCATGTATCATAGCACAGTTCAAATTCAGTTCAGAAAATCAAAGCTCAGAAACATGGTTCGTCAGTCAGATAATTATCTGACAATACAGAACCATCATGTGATTATGTGTTAGGATTCTATTATGTATAAACGTATGTGAGGCTTTACTGAACAAAACAATATGGATGTTGTTACGTGAATGCTAAACCGACATATTATTCGTATAGGTGACGATCTTTACGAATAAATCTGGAAGTTTAACGTTCTGAATGATATCCAATAATTAGAAAACAATATTGAAAAGTATAGTTATCGCCGTGTTCGTACGGATGACGATCCGAACGAATACGCGCGATAACCGTACGATTCGATTTGAACAGTAAATTAAATATTTTCGAAAATTTAAAATATAACAAAAGATATTTACTTAATTTATTAGGAATCACAACCTAAAATAATTTTATTAACTTTATTTTAAAACCAAGACGTTTCGTTACGAGAACGAAACGAAACCGACACTTTTACGCGAAACCGAGCAAAACCGAACGAGACAGAACACCCGAGTATGTTGAAAGCCTTTAATGAGGCCTTTGAACCCTCATTTTTCCTCACAACCACTTCATCTTCAACCTCTCTCCCGTCACTTTCTCTCTCTAAAATCCTCACTCTCTCTCTAAGATTTCTCACTCAATACTCCATGAAATCAGGTGTTCTTGGTGTCAAAATGACCCCCACAACTTGTAGAACCTGAAAGTACAACCGATCTAAGCTTCCAACCGACAGATTCGAGGTAAATCCGCGATTTATGTTCGGTTTAGGGTTTTGAAAACCCTAGAACGAACCTCCTCTTGAAACCGGTTAAACACCCTCACAATCTTAGGAATATCACTTCACCACCATGTAGGAAGATGTAGGAACACACCCCATTGTAATCTCTGGTTGATTTCTTTAGAAACATGGCTGCCCCTCCCTGTGCTCGACTGGCCGAAGGAACACCCATCAGTTGGGCCGAATGTCAGATGGCCGAATGGCCAGTAGCCGAGACAGCTCTCATTCGCCATGCCTAGCCCTCATACGGTCGGCCACTTGCTATTAGATTGGTCCTAGTCATTCGCCATATGCTCATTCGAATGAGCCACATTCGGCCAAGACCCATTCGAACCCAACCCATTCGCCGAATCAGGCCCTTCGGCCATGGTTTCATTCGACACCCCTACAGCACTCATTCGACCATGCTCATTCGGTAGCCATTAACTTCATTCGACCAGCCCAAGATTCATTCGGCCAACCACTTTCGGCCACCCCTACAATCGGCCATCAACATCATTCGACCACACCCTATTCGGTGATCATCCTCATACTGCCATAGGATTGCTCGATCAACCAAGGGATGGGAAGACATGTGTGATATACGGGAATCATGAGTATAGACATGCATTGGCTCCAACCGAAAATGGGTGGGTTCATGTGAGTGCATGAATTTCGTGAGGAATATGTGCATGTGTGTGTGCATGGGGATAATCTCAGGGTTCACATGCCACCAACTTTAGGGTGGGTTATTTAGTTAAATTTAGAAGTCATCAAGAAAAGACCAAGGGGTTTAATCTACAAGTTACATTGGTTTATGATACTAAAAAAATTCTTTAAAGAAAACATAGAATAGGGTTGATAAGGAATTGTTTTCTTAAATCCTGCAACTAACTAAATAAGAGTTAGCAACAACTTTTGAGATCAACACCTTTGAGAATTCATTGAGAATCGAAACAACAACCTAAATTTTGGGGTGTTAAATTAGTTATTAATACCTAACCCTAGGGAATTTCATAACAAGCATGCAATTAGTCTAGATGATTTATCGAATTATCTAGTACGAGTTATTCAAAGAATCATGGGACGATCAAAGTTCAAAAATGGGCCCAGGGGTGGCCCAATGAGTTTAATACAAGCCCATCATGTTTAATTGCACTTTCTTAAATTAATTATGTTTTTCCTAAAAGAAATGAAATTATAAATCTTATTAAATTAATTTAATGATTTCTAAATAAATGTTTAACTTAAAAATATTTTTAAATAAAGACTTGTGGTGTAATTAGAATAAACCCTGCTCATCTAGGGTTTATTGATGAATAACCTTGGGACATGGGAGACTTATGGGTAATATGTTAGATTTACTAGATAGAATCTTAGAAACACATTAGTATCATAGGACACTTAGTTGCATACCGAGACCAAAACCCTAGACGCGTCTATTATAAATACTCATTGCATTCGAATTCTCTTAAAACAACTCAGGTGCTAAAGATACATAGGCAACAATCAAAGAGCGCACATATTTTTGTGGTTCAAGTGCACAGCAACACAGGTGAGTTCGTTGCCCCTTTTCTAAACATTTTTGTTTTCAAACGCGGGGCTGAGAAGCATGCGTAAACTGTTTTCATTAAATTGTTTACTTAAATGCTTTTATTTATTATATGTTTTACATATATATGTTTGTTGATACTCCTTGACTTCTGTCTAGGTAATTATTGAACAGATCAAATTATCAAGTTAATTAAATTACTCTTATGAGTAATACTTTAAATCTAAACTCTAAATAAACCCTTAGTCCATCAAGCTCAAATTCAAGAACCTAAATTCAAAGTGAAATCAAAAGAACCAAAGCCAAAGATCAAATGCAATAGAATCTAATCCAGTGTGTGATCAGTAAACTCAGGATCCTAATCTTGAATCATTAATCATTGTGAAATCATGGAAATTCAAAAGATCAAATCAAGGAACTCAAGAAATCAGAAATCATAGATGTGTGTGAATCATTGAATAATGAAATCATTAAAATTTAATGAAATCATTAATACTTGAGTTAAGGTGGATGTCAGTTGTATAGGGAATCAAGACCACGTGTAACACACATAAAGTCCCTTCATAAATAGTAGACTCTAGTAGTCAGACTATTCGGGCAATAACGTGAACGATCAAATGAAATCAATATCAAAGAATCAAGAGAACCCTTGACGATCAAGGACGAACAAGAACGATCAAGTATCAAAGGATATCCTTAAAGTCACTGCATGTACATAAGACCATTGGGTCAAGCTGTAAGGGCAAAACATTAAAATCCCGGTCAGTTCAGGTATACTCCTTGTGAGTTATGCCTGGCATGGGTCACGTGTGAGAGGTTACAATTTGGACAACCACCAACAACTAAGTCTAATTGATTGAGTCAAATAAGGCCCAATCATCATGTCTTAGTTGTATGTAAATGTTATTTATTTATTCATTTAAACATTTAACATTTTATTTCTGTAATTGCTTTTAGGGAATCATGAAGACATGGTGAACCCAGGAAATCGGTTTTATTTCAAATTATGGAAATCAAGTCTTTTAACATAGAAGTGAGTGATAGGTAAGACGCTTAATTATCATTAAGATCAACGTCCTATGCGGCTTAGTATGTGGTGGGACGGCGTCTGAGCGGGTCGTAGGCTCGACTCAGGGGTATGCCCTATATATAAGCATACCGAGCTGGATGCTACGGATGATGTTAATGAGATTAAGGTTGTTACCTAGGGGGAAACATAAACATTTTTGGGTTGATAACATAAAAGGTTAAACAGGGTGTTTCAGATCTCAGACGATCATAGAAGAGAATGGTAGGTAAAATGCTTAATTATCATTAACAACAATGTCCTATGTGACTTAGTATGTGGTGGGAGGCTCGACTCAGGGGTATGCCCTATATATAAGCATACCGAGGTTGGATGATACAAGTGTTGATAATGAGGTTAAGGTTTTACCTAAAAGGTTTACAAAACTATTTTCAAATACCAAAATCATATGAACTCACCAACCATTGTGTTGACTTTGTTTTATTTTCATGCTTTCTCAGATGACGAACAGGATTAAGCTAGGGATTTGGATTGCATGCTAGGATGCTCAGTTAGAGGACCTAGTAGTTATGGAAAGCACATCTTTTGTTGATCATTGTGAATCATTTTTGAGATCTTGTACTAATACAAGATAGTGAACTTATGATTCATTTTGAAATGTTTACTTGGTTAAATTATCAGACATTTATATTGTAATTTAACTTTGTAGATTTTAGTTAAATTTTTCTCGTGCTTTAGATATTCTTAACATTGATGTTGTGTAAACAATCTGATCATCACGATTATCATCCATGATATCACGCCTCGGGAACCTTCCGCCCGACGGGGACTCCGATCCAACCCCGTCGGCTCGGGGTGTGACAGATTGGTATCAGAGCTCAAGGTTATAGAGAATAATAGGTCATCTACTTAAAATGGTTTGGCCTAGACTATAACTTAGGGACCTTTTATGTAGAGAAAATAGGAATTAGGAATTTACTTGCATTGTGTCTTCTGCATTCGATCATTGCACTAACCAATGTTCTATTGGTTATGATTAGAATGTCACCAAGAAGACAACCATCACCGCCTCTCCCTTCGCAGGATACGGACTCAGCAGTTGAGGCACTTGCAACCCTGATCACTGAAAAGTTGGTGGCGGTTCTTCCTGGAATCATCACCCGGATCAGGAACAGTGAGGAGTTTGCTAGGAACTTTTCACTACTTTCTGCAGAAAAGAAGGAACCTGAAGAAGGAGAAACAAGCAAGAAGCGAAAACGGTGTCGTCCTAAGAAATCAAGAGACCTTGTAATCTACACTGAGGCCATTCCCCTTCGCCAAATGGCTGTTGCTCCTAAGTCAGAGGGTCGTAAGCGTTATGCTGGGAAAAGCCCCCTTTGTATTAACTGTCACTATCATCACCGTGCTGAGATCTCATGCAAACAATGCATCCATTGTGGTGAGACGAACCATTGGGATCATCAATGCAGATCTTTGATGGAATTGAAATGCAAACAGAGTGCTGGAAAATTTCCTTTATGTGCCACGTGCAGTCTTCACCATGCTAAGAATAAACTGTGTAAACATTGCTTAAATTGCGGGAGGAAGGGACACTGGAGTCGTGATTGTAATAATCCCCCGACTCATAACCAGAATCCTGGAAACACTACATATCCCCTTCCTCGACACAACAAGGATTGCTATGTGTGTGGACTGTCCAAACACATTGCACGAGACTGCCCTGTGAGGATCTCTTCAACAGGTCCTGCACGTTCTGAGGGAATGGTTACCATACCAGCTTCTGAGGCAGATTTGGAGTGGGATGATCCCACATGTATGCATATTTTGTTTTGTACGTTAAATTATTTATTGGCGTGCTAAATAGTGATGCATACTCTGTTGTAACTATAGGAACAATAAGTCTAAGGAAAACTGTAAGTAAGTTCGTCGCACATCAGATAATCGGAATAATAACTTAAGGAACCTTTAGGTTAAGTAAGCGTTAAATGATTAAATAAGAGATAGGGAAATTCTTGATTACAGTTTAAATATTATAATTAGGAAGAGGCCTTTATTTGAGTAGAACACTAAAAGCTGTAGAAATTCCAAGAGTCAAAGTTAGCAGGTAAACTTTCATTTTTTTAATCCTAGAATTTGGAGTTATTTAAGTTGAGAACCGGTTCAAGGATGTTAGGAAAGGATAAATGTTAGAACTGTGCTGGATTCTTATCTAAACTAGATAAGTAAGTCAGGGGAAAATCAGTTGTGAATGTAATAGGAAAATACGCCAGAGATAATAATCCGAATGAAATATGAGCATTCCAAGTTAGGGTAATGCCTTTCGGATAGAAGAGTGCACCTATGGTTTTTGTGGACCTCATGAACCGAGTGTGAAAACCCTATCTAGATTAGTTTGTCATTACCATTAGGGATGACATACTGAGTTATTCTAATAGCAAGACGGAACACGAACGACCTTTCAGGAAGATTTTGGAGCTATTAAAGAAATAGAAATCCTATTATAAAATCTCCAATTGAAAGGTAGGCTGAGGATAGAAACGATTGTAACAACAGTTACAATAAGCCTCATAAGTTACACGATTTTTGGGTAGGAGTAAGGTAAATATGCATCACTTCGGAGATGTGTATAGGATTACTGAAAAGATAAATTATTTCCTTTATCTTAACGGATCTGCCATAATTTATGGTAGACCTCCCCGACTTATAGAGTACCCTTTTAAAGAGGAGAATAGATTAAACAGATGGTGAAGTAAGTATACGGTTATATCAAATAACCTAAGGATTCACCATGTGCAACTCAAGGGTCTCGATCTGACAATCAAGACCTAGAGTTGTGAGAGCCACCTATGAAAACTTTAAGGAGTGTGTCAGATTGTAGAACAGAAAGACAGTTTGAGATAAACCGGATGAAATACCTACTACCAAAATAGTGGGTGGATTCCGGCGGTAGATAAATCAAGAAGGCTTATTCTTGAGAATGCACACGAGCCAGATAATCAGTGCATCCGGGCACCGATAAAATGTACCGAGACTTACAGAGATTTTATTGATGGCCGGGAATGAAGAAAGACATCGTCGAGTACGTCGGTCGATGCCTTAAGTGTGCTAAAGTAAAGACGGAACACCAGAAGCCGTCAGGGCCACTGAGAAAGCCTGAAATTCTGCTCTGGAAGTGGGAACAAACAGCTATGGATATCGAAACCAAGCTACCTCGCGCTTCCATGGGTCATAGTGCTCTCTGAGTCATCAATGACCGATTGACAGAAATCTATCCATTTCTTGCTAACGCAGGAAAACTTCGCGATAGGTAAACTGACATTATACAACAACGAGATAGTGGGACGTCATGGGGTATCATTGTTTAACATTTTAGATAGAGACAACTAATTCACATGAAGGTTTTAACCAACATCGCAGAAACCTCTAGGGATGTACTAAAATTTGAGTATAGTTCACCATCCATCAACGGATGGTCGAAGCTAAAGTACGACACAGACCCTAGAGGATATGTTGAGAACCGGTGTGTTAAACTTCGGTTGAAATTGGGACTCTCAATTGCCACTGATCAAATTCTCCTGCAACAACAGCCATAATAGTAGCATTGAATGCACATCATTCAAGGCTCATTAAGACCGGAATATGTCGGCTATCGAACTGTTGGACTGAGACAGGAGATAATTCAACAGCTAAACCAGAGCTTAGTAGAGCAACTATTGACAAGATAGCTTAGTTTTAACAAAGGTTACGGGCAGCAAGGATAAGACAGAATAGTTAAACCAATGAATAACGCAAGCCGTTGACATTTGGAGTGGGAAATCTGATCAAGTTAAAGGTACCCTGAGGAAAGATGTAGTCTATTTTGGAATATAGGGACAAATACACTCCACGAAACGCAGGACAGTTCGAGATCATCGAACTTATTTGTTTTGTAGCATGTAGACAGAGATCACCAGACGATCTCAGTGGTGTGTACGACGTGTTTCACGTCTCAAATTTGAAGAAATGTTTTGATGACAAATCGCTCGTCATATCAGTTGAAGAAATTCAACTGGACAAACATTTATACTTTATCTAAGAATCTTTGAAGAGTATGCCTCGCTGAGTTAAACAACTACGGCGAAGCCGTACTCCGATTGATAAGTCTCATTGGGATTCAAAGCGCAAACTCAAGTTTACTAGAGAAATACAAAGATCACAGGAAGTTTAAGTATTCCCAACTGTTTACAGAGAAAGCCGTACCCGATAACTATTCTTAAATTTCGGGACGAAATTTCTCTAACAAGGGGAGACTGTAACATCAGTGCCGGAAACATCACCGGAACAGTGATCTCTAACAAGGGGAGACAGCTCTCATTCGCCATGCCTAGCCCTCATACGGTCGGCCACTTGCTATTCGATTGGTCCTAGTCATTCGCCATATGCTCATTCGAATGAGCCACATTCGGCCAAGACCCATTCGAACCCAACCCATTCGTCGAATCAGTCCCTTCGGCCATGGTTTCATTCGACACCCCTACAGCACTCATTCGACCATGCTCATTCGGTAGCCATTAACTTCATTCGACCAGCCCAAGATTCATTCGGCCAACCACTTTCGGCCACCCCTACAATCGGCCATCAACATCATTCGACCACACCCTATTCGGTGATCATCCTCATACTGCCATAGGATTGCTCGATCAACCAAGGGATGGGAAGACATGTGTGATATACGGGAATCATGAGTATAGACATGCATTGGCTCCGACCGAAAATGGGTGGGTTCATGTGAGTGCATGAATTTCATGAGGAATATGTGCATGTGTGTGTGCATGGGGATAATCTCAGGGTTCACATGCCACCAACTTTGGGGTGGGTTATTTAGTTAAATTTAGAAGTCATCAAGAAATGACCAAGGGGTTTAATCTACAAGTTACATTGGTTTATGATACTAAAAAAATTCTTTAAAGAAAACATAGAATAGGGTTGATAAGGAATTGTTTTCTTAAATCCTGCAACTAACTAAATAAGAGTTAGCAACAACTTTTGAGATCAACACCTTTGAGAATTCATTGAGAATCGAAACAACAACCTAAAGTTTGGGGTGTTAAATTAGTTATTAATACCTAACCCTAGGGAATTTCATAACAAGCATGCAATTAGTCTAGATGATTTATCGAATTATCTAGTACGAGTTATTCAAAGAATCACGGGACGATAAAAGTTCAAAAATGGGCCCAGGGGTGGCCCAATGGGTTTAATACAAGCCCATCATGTTTAATTGCACTTTCTTAAATTAATTATGTTTTTCCTAAAAGAAATTAAATTATAAATCTTATTAAATTAATTTAATGATTTCTAAATAAATGTTTAACTTAAAAATATTTTTAAATAAAGACTTGTGGTGTAATTAGAATAAACCCTGCTCATCTAGGGTTTATTGATGAATAACCTTGGGACATGGGAGACTTATGGGTAATATGTTAGATTTACTAGATAGAATCTTAGAAACACATTAGTATCATAGGACACTTAGTTGCATACCGAGACCAAAACCCTAGACGCGTCTATTATAAATACTCATTGCATTCGAATTCTCTTAAAACAACTCAGGTGCTAAAGATACATAGGCAACAATCAAAGAGCGCGCATATTTTGTGGTTCAAGTGCACAGCAACACAGGTGAGTTCGTTGCCCCTTTTCTAAACATTTTTGTTTTCAAACGCGGGGCTGAGAAGCATGCGTAAACTGTTTTCATTAAATTGTTTACTTAAATGCTTTTATTTATTATATGTTTTACATATATATGTTTGTTGATACTCCTTGACTTCTGTCTAGGTAATTATTGAACAGATCAAATTATCAAGTTAATTAAATTACTCTTATGAGTAATACTTTAAATCTAAACTCTAAATAAACCCTTAGTCCATCAAGCTCAAATTCAAGAACCTAAATTCAAAGTGAAATCAAAAGAACCAAAGCCAAAGATCAAATGCAATGGAATCTAATCCAGTGTGTGATCAGTAAACTCAGGATCCTAATCTTGAATCATTAATCATTGTGAAATCATGGAAATTCAAAAGATCAAATCAAGGAACTCAAGAAATCAGAAATCATAGATGTGTGTGAATCATTGAATAATGAAATCATTAAAATTTAATGAAATCATTAATACTTGAGTTAAGGTGGATGTCAGTTGTATAGGGAATCAAGACCACGTGTAACACACATAAAGTCCCTTCATAAATAGTAGACTCTAGCAGTCAGACTATTCGGGCAATAACGTGAACGATCAAATGAAATCAATATCAAAGAATCAAGAGAACCATTGACGATCAAGGACGAACAAGAACGATCAAGTATCAAAGGATATCCTTAAAGTCACCGCATGTACATAAGGCCATTGGGTCAAGCTGTAAGGGCAAAACATTAAAATCCCGGTCAGTTCAGGTATACTCCTTGTGAGTTATGCCTGGCATGGGTCACGTGTGAGAGGTTACAATTTGGACAACCACCAACAACTAAGTCTAATTGATTGATTCAAATAAAGCCCAATCATCATGTCTTAGTTGTATGTAAATGTTATTTATTTATTCATTTCAACATTTAACATTTTATTTCTGTAATTGCTTTTGGGGAATCATGAAGACATGGTGAACCCAGGAAATCGATTTTATTTCAAATTATGGAAATCAAGTCTTTTTACATAGAAGTGAGTGATAGGTAAGACGCTTAATTATCATTAAGATCAACGTCCTATGCGGCTTAGTATGTGGTGGGACGGCGTCTGAGCGGGTCGTAGGCTCGACTCTGGGGTATGCCCTATATATAAGCATACCGAGCTGGATGATACAGGTGATGTTAATGAGATTAAGGTTGTTACCTAGGGGGAAACATAAACATTTTTGGGTTCGGTTAAACAGGGTGTTTCAAATCTCAAACGATCATAGAAGAGAATGGTAGGTAAAATGCTTAATTATCATTAACAACAATGTCCTATGTGACTTAGTATGTGGTGGGACGGCGTCTGGGCGGGTCGTAGGCTCGACTCAGGGGTATGCCCTATATATAAGCATACCGAGGTTGGATGATACAGGTGTTGATAATGAGGTTAAGGGTTTACCTAAAAGGTTTACAAAACTATTTTCAAATACCAAAATCATATGAACTCACCAACCATTGTGTTGACTTTGTTTTATTTTCATGCTTTCTCAGATGACGAACAGGATTAAGCTAGGGATTTGGATTGCATGCTAGGATGCTCAGTTAGAGGACCTAGTAGTTTTGGAAAGCACATCTTTTGTTGATCTTTGTGAATCATTTTTGAGATCTTGTACTAATACAAGATAGTGAACTTATGATTCATTTTGAAATGTTTACTTGGTTAAATTATCAGACATTGATATTGTAATTTAACTTTGTAGATTTTAGTTAAATGTTTCTTGTGCTTTAGATATTCTTAACATTGATGCTGTGTAAACAATCTGATCATCACGATTATCATCCACGATATCGCGCCTCGGGAACCTTCCGCCCGACGGGGACTCCGATCCAACCCCGCCGGCTCGGGGTGTGACATGTTTGTTCCTAGTAAACGTTTTGAATCCTTTTCATTTAATTTAAATATCATAAATATATTATTTTAGTTATCTCGTTGAAACGCATTACTTACGTACGCATTTATAAAGATCGTCACCTTTATAAATACAACGTTCGTATCGTATTTCAACTCAATTTACGATTCATGGAATATCGTCTCAGAATATTATTCCTAATAACTGTATTCGTGTGAATCGTCACCCACACGAACACATTATTAGGCTAACATTTCTGAACAACATTCGCGTTATGATTTATATTCGTGACCTCACCATCGCATAAATGTTTTCATTATCGCTTTCATTATTTTACTAAAATATGTTTATCAATTATCAATTTCCCAATCTTTAACTCCACTAAATCATATCATTGACACATCCATGATAGACCAAAATAAGTTTATGTATAAGGCATGCGTAGGAGTCGATCGCAACCGATCCAGTCACCGTATCACCACCATTTCGATAAACCATGACCATGTGTCCTTGACAATATTTAGTGACCAGACCAATAACCTTCAACCATCCAAACCAAAATAAATTCATTTCATAATTAATCAACTGCATTAAACTCTGTGGTTCAGTTTAGTTATTTTTCAAACTATCTTCCCCATGGTTTATGCATAATAATTATATGTTCTCATCAATGTATACCAATTATAATACCATAAAGTAAATAAAAAAATTATCAAATTTTCATATCAGGTTTTATCAGTACAATTTAAATATGTACGGACATACCTGAAATACAGTGATGTTACATAAAAAATTTGTTATCAATTATAATTTTTTGTAATAAACTGTTGATAGAATTAATCTTTGAAAAATAACAAACTTTGTTTCAATTTAAAATAAAACAAAATGCATGGTTTTGTTCTATAAAAAAATAATATTAATAGGATTTAACACAATACTAAATTAATTAGCACAATTTTTTAATTAAACATTCCTTAAATATCTACCTACACTAATAAATAAAGGTTTTAGTGCCTCATGACATGTTTGTAAAATATCTCAACCTTTTTTTCTCTCCTCTCTCTACGATTAAATACATCTAATATTAAATATACATTTTTAAAATAAAAAATATTTTTTAATACATTAAAATATATTAATGTTAAAAAATACTTTTTTAAAAAATAATTATAAATTATAAAATTTTCAAAAACAATTATTTGAAACACAATGTTTAAAGAAAAACAAAACTTAAAAAAATTAGTGATTAACGAAATAATATTATTATTTCAATACTTAAAATATTAAATCATATGAAATTGTAATTTTATTTGGAATCATTTATTAGTAATTTTATAAATAAAAGAATGTTTTTATTTAATTATCAATTAAATTAAATAAGAAAGTGGATGTGGGAATGTCATGTGGCATTTATTTGGAATCATTTAGGTTGTCCTATTGAGCTTAGATCATGGGATCTCCAATCTTCTAGGATAGGTTTTTCTTTGTACAAACTTATTCCAAGGGTTTTAGTCTCATTCCTCTTGACGACTTATACACTAATATCTGCTTAAGCCTTTTGTAAACGGATCTGCTATGTTATCTTTTGACCTCACATAGTCAATTGAGATAACTCCCATTGAGAGTAGTTGTCGTATCGTATTGTGTATACGTCGAATGTGCTGTGATTTGCCATTATACATTGCACTTTGAGCTCTACCAATAGCCGATTGGAAATCACAATGTATGCAAATAGACGACATAGACTTTGGCCATCCTGGAACGTCTTCCTCAAATTGACGTAGCCATTATGCTTCTTCTCCAGCTTTATCTAACGCGATAAACTCAGATTCCATCGTAGATCTAGCTATAAGAGTTTGCTTGGATGACTTCCAGGCTTTAGTTGCTCCACCAAGGGTGAACACATAACCACTTGTGGATTTGGAATCTTTCATATCGGATATCCAGTTTGCATCACTATATCCTTATATAACAGCTAGATATCGGTCATAATTGTCATCGGGCAGAAGGTTCTCGGGGCGTGATATCGGGAGTGATAATCGTGTTGATCAGATTGTATACATAGCATCAATATTGAGAATAACTAAAGCACAGATAGCATTAAACTAGGATTACAAAGTTAAATTACAATTGTCAATGTTTGATAATTTAACTGAGTAAGCCTATCAAAAGAATCAAACGTTTACTATCTTGTAACTGTACAAGACATCAAAAGTGATTTGCAACAATCAACAAAATATGTGCTTTCCAAAATCTACTAGGTCCTCTAACTGGGCATCCTAGCATGCATTCCTGAGCCTTATCTTAATCTTATACGTCACCTGAGAAAGCATGTAAGAAAACAAAGTCAACACAATGGTTGGTGAGTTCATGTAGTTTAGTATTTGAAAAATAACTTTTGCAATCCTTTTCGGTAACAACCTTAACCTCATCAACATCACCTGTAATATCCAATTCAATATGCTTATATATAGGGCATATGTAGGGTCGAACATACCGCTGCCCAGCCACCGTCCCACCACATGCCGAATCACATATGACATTGTTGTTAATGATAGTTAAGCATTTTACCTACCATCCAATTCCCTTCCCATCATAGCTCTAACATTATGTTTATAGTATACAAGTTTATAGCATTCACATAGCCTGGCATTTACGTATTTTGTGCGCAGATACTAGCTTTGCTTTAGCATAGTTTAGCATTTACGTATCTTATGGACAAATACTACCTTTGCATTAGCGTAGTTTAGCATTCATGTATCTCATGAATAGATAAAAGCTTTGCGTTAGCATAGTTTAGCATTTACGTATCTCATGAATAGATACCAGCTTTGCATTAGCATAGTTTAACATTTACGTATCTCATGAATAGATACAAGCTTTGCGTTAGCATAGTTTAGCATTTACGTATCTCATAAATAGATACAAGCTTTGCATTAGCGTAGTTTAGCATTTACGTATCTCATGAATAGATACAAGCTTTGCATTAGCGTCGTTTAGCATTTACGTATCTCATGAATAGATACAAGCTTTGCATTAGCGTCGTTTAGCATTTACGTATCTCATGAATAGATACAAGCTTTGCATTAGCATAGTTTAGCAATTACGTATCTCATAAATAGATACAAGCTTTGCATTAGCATAGTTTAGCAATCACGTATCTCATAAATAGATACAAGCTTTTTGTCTCATCATCTCAAGCCTATCAAGCATACAGGGGTTTATAGCATTTCAAGCACTTCGAGCATTCGAGCATATCAAGTCTATCAAGCGTATAAAACATATCAAGCATATAAGTCTTTCTGAGTTTGAGCATTCAAGCTTTCCAAGTTAGTTGGTTTATAAAAGCATCTCAACAATATAGCCTTTGCTTTCTTTGCATATTAGAAGCACCCGAGGATTTAAATCAAAATAGCGTAAAAGTATGTAGCATTAGCATGTGGTCTTAGCATGCAGCATCTAGCATATGGCCTTAGCATGTAGCATGGAGCATGTAGCATTAGCATGTAGCATTAGCATGTAGCATTAGCATGTAGCGTTAGCATGTAGTCTTAACATGTAGCATCTAGCATATGGCCTTAGCATGTAGCATTAGCATATCGCATTTACGTTAAGTGTATGGAGCGTTAGTATTTAGGATCAAGCCTCAGCTTTTAGCTTTTAGAATAAGTGTAATAAGCATTAGTATTAGCATTATGAATAAGTATAAAAGCATTTACAAAACATTTCAACATTTGATTAAAATGTATAACATGCTTCTCAGTCCCGAAGTAAAACAAATTAGTTTAAACAGGGACAATGAACTCACCTGTGTTGCTAAGTATGAATTACCACAGATAATGTGCGCTCGTTAGTTGTAGCTTAAGTATCTTCAACACCTGAGTTGTTTTAAGAGATTCGAATACTATAAGTCTTCGTAATAGACTCAAACTAGGGTTTTGGCCTCGGCGTGCAACTAAGTGTCCTATGTTACTAATAAATTTCTAGGTTTCTATAATACCCGTAAAAACGTAACAAGAAAATATATAAATAAAATGTTAAATATATATATATATATATATTATTAATTAACTCAATAAAAGAAATCGAATGATAATTATGATCAACAATGTTCCGACAAATTTAATCAAAAGTTCCAAAGTCATAACGAGTTAATAACCGTACGAACTGGAACAAATGATCTAATCATATACCTAATACTTATAACAGTGAAAATTCCATATAAACATCGCTTGGTTAAACTGGTCAAATCTAATTGAATATTACTCGAATAGCACTCACAATCGTGTACAACTAAATTGTATTTAGTCTTAAAAACGGACACATACCCGAACCATATTTGGATTGATTTATTTATACACATATTGTTAAAAACAACAAAAAATAATAATAATAATTCGTATATGCATGGATTATAACTGACCGACTTACATGTAGCAATTATCTAGAAATTTGTTAAAGGAATCTATCAGCCTAAACTTATCAACTTGAAGCTACGAAACTCTCCTTCTCATTATTTTTGTTCAAGCTTATCTTATCAATACACATCCTTCATGTTCTGAATACACCTACGATGATACAATTGGTGTAAAACTTTAATCCTCTTAATCTTCCTGATCCATCGATCTACAGACACAACGATATTCAGTTACAACCGAAGGAGAAATCACAACTATAACAGTTTGAGTTGCCATACTTTAACAGTTGTTTGATCGCGTATATAATTTCGTTCTCGGTTACAGATTTCGGGTTCATTTCCGTGTTAAGTGTAAGGTAAATCTTAATCATTTATATCCAACATGTTTATGTAAATTCACCTACTTAGTTGTTTAAGATATAGATAAACATTAGTGTAAATCCATGGTATATCCAGTGTTTATTCGAACGAATTTTTTTTTAGTATTTTCAATTAAATCATATAAAGGAAGTAGACGTAAATTTGATATAGTCAGATGATTAATATTCTTTTTTGTAAAAATATATATATATATGCATATAGGAACTTAAATGGTGATCAAGAAAGAAACTTCTAAACTTGCTGTAGTTTCCGAATTCAAAGAAAGAAGAAAGAAGCCATAAATTTTATGTAGTAAAGAATAAACAACTAAGACATTTCAATAATTAGAATACTAGTTCAATTGGTTAAAGTTTAAGAGCTTGGGAATGGAAGTTGTGGGTTCTACTCTTCCATTGCAACAATGTTAATCATCATCAATTTGAACTTTACTATTTTTACTATTATTATTATTATTATTATTATTATTATTATTATTATTATTATTATTATTATTATTATTATTATTATTATTATTATTATTATTATTATTATTTATTTATTTATTTATTTATTTATTTATTTATTTATTTAAACTTTTTTTTGCCATAACCGTACTAAACAAAATAGTATATTTTAAACTGGATATCACAAGCCAGGCTTTGAGACTATTTCGTTTAAATTGTTATCATTTTTCTATAATAACTAAATTATAATTATCTATTATGTTTAACTGGTTAAGTCTTGAAAATCCGATTCAAGAAGTCATGGGTTCGAGTCTTATTCGAAACAACTTTTTAATTATTTCATCATAAAAGTGCGTAAATCATAACCATTCCGACCGAATTAACGTTAGAAATTTCCTACTTACAAAATTAAAGAATATTTACGAATGTTAACCAACGAGTTAGTAAAAGAAACTAATTCGACTGGGTTAACGTTAAAAGGTTTAAGTTACCCAAAAATCTAACCGATTACGTATAAGAATTAATTCGTTTAACTAAATTTAAACAAAAACACAGATTTCTGAATCGTCAGAAAATTTGATTACGGCCGTATTTATCTGATTTCTTGATGATAAATTTGCTACGACTAAGGTACGGATTCCTTTTATTTAACTTAGAGTTTAATTTCTGCGGTCCGTCATTGTACGGATTTTAGATCTTTACCTCATAATATTTTCTAGTTCTGTAATCTGATTATGTAAATCCGCTTCTGTAATTATAAAATTTCATTTTTGTAATATTCTGAATTCATATTAACACGATATGATATCGTGTTTCTCTGTTTCGTTTAACATGCAATAACTTTAAATTACGTTGTATTCATTATTGCATGATCCTGATTATCGCTTAATTGGTAGTATGAATACCCTACTGAACATTCTGAAATTGTATTCTTTTACCCGAGCATGCCCCTACCTGTAAGGATGACTACAGGCCCATTATGGCGGCAACCATAATGTGGAACAATCCGTGACGGTTAGTTGAGTTCACGGCGTCTCCATAAGTACTCTGATAGTACACTGTGCACCTACCGAATTCTGGGGATGCGTATGGACTTGTCCTAGGATAATTTTAAAATGTACTTTCTGATTCTGGGGGATAGTGACGTGTATGCCAACACTAACTATCTCATGTGTGTGGTAAGCGGGAGTAGCTACCCGTGAACCTTACACTTTTGTATGTACAGTCGGCTCGTGGTATATTCTGTAATGTTCTAAATATGGCTTAAAATATAAAATGTGTTAATGTTTCTGAAATATAAAAGTCAGACAACTGATTACTGTTTCGATCTTGTTTCTGACCACTATCCGGTTATATTTTCACTTGAATTTTTCCTATTTTTCACCACCTTCTGAACTTCTTTATTACTATTGTTCATCCGTTACTAAGCATTCTTTGGCTCAGCCGTATTTGTTTTTGTGGTGTTTATTTCTTTTGTGTAGGTAATCAAGAAACCATGCGGGGGAACTTTTGAGAGTAAAATAGGAGCTAAATTTGAAAATTTCCGTTACTGTAGTAAATGTAATAATCAATACTTAAAACTTAAATATTTGTTTTGTTATGTTTAATTATCAACGTAAGACTTATGTATTTATGTTTTAAATACATTTGGTATTGTTGCATTAACTTCTGATTCCGTATACGTGACACGTCAGCCTAAACCAGGTTGGGGTGTCGCAGTTATGGTATCAGAGCTAAGGCTCTTTCCTGTAGAAAACTGAAACTAATATGACATGTGAGGTTAATGGGTAGACATTGGGATATGATTAGAAGAAGATTAGCGCTTTACATTCCGATTAATTTTTGTGTTAATGAATTTATAGCATCCGCTTCTCGCTGTTAGAAACCTTGTCTGTAGTTAGCTACTTGCTTAGATTTAAGACGTTTCAATGCAAATGTACGAAAACAAAAATATCATCGACTATCATTTCGGAAGATGATAAAGACTTCTAGACATTCTACTGGACACAAGTGAAGAGATCACCATTCTGACCACATTGACTACATGTCAAAACAAGACACATTCTTGAACATCGGTATTCATTTGAATCTCGTTTCACATATTTTATGTTCTATTTTTTTTTGTTTAACTGATCCAAGTTATTAAGGATACATGATGGAAGGATAGTAAGTGCACTGTTGTAAGGTAAATTGACGATCACGGTTCTAGAACGTAATCGTGAATTTCCAATTACATATGTGTGCCACTGGAATTCTATTATGTTGATCAGTTTCCCTGGTATCTGTTAGGATTTTTCTAATCCTCCTATGTTATGCTCTGCAATAGTTTGCACTATGTTGAAACTTCTGCTATTAACTCAAATTCTATACCATGAAATCACTCACGTCCAATCTAGTTAGAACCGAACTAGGTATTTCAGATAATCCCGTTGTTTATGAATTTCCTAGCGTTTTTATTCTGAGAAATTACTAGGTATCCCACCTGATTGTGAAGTAATTCACCATAACTCATTCCTTGTGTTGAACCAATTTCCAAAGCACCTCATCGTATGGCACCAACATAACTTAAGGATTTGAAGGAACGATTAGAAGAATTATTAGATCCACGATTCATTCGACCCAGCGTTTCACCATGAGGTGCATCGGCATTATTCGTTAAGAAGAAAGATGGCACAATGAGATTGTGTATAGACTATCGAGAACTCAATAAGATTACCATTCGTAATCGATATCCATTGCCACGCATCAATGACTGGTTTGATCAACTTCAAGGTGCAAAGTGCTTTTAAAAATTGATCTGAGGTCTGGTTACCATTAATTAAAAACCAATGACTCAGATATTTCCAAATCTGTTTTACTTACTCGTTATGGCCATTATGAGTTTGTAATAATGCCATTGGATTAACCAATGCTCCAGTCGTGTTCATGGATTTGATGAACAGGGTATTTCATGACTTTCTTTGCAAGATTGTCATTGTATTCATTGATGATAGTCTTGTATACTCAAAAAGTAAGAAAGAACATGAAGAACAACCTCGAGCAATACTTGAAATCTTACGACAAAAGAAGCTATAGGCAAAATTTCAAAGTGCGACTTCTGGCAAGACAAAGTTGCATTTCTGGGTAATGTAATTTTTACTGAGAGAATCATGATGAACCATCAAAAGTTGAAGCTTTAACAAAATGGCCTACACCTACCTCGGTTACATAAATCCGAATCTTTTTGGGCCTAGCAGGCTATTATTGTAGATTTGTTGAAGGATTCTCGAAGATTGTGTTACCTTTTACACAACTGTTAAGAAAAGGAGTCAAGTATTCTTGGAATGATGAACGTGAGAAGAGTCTCCAAGAATTGAAGAAAAGATTGGTATCTGCCTCCATTCTTAATTTACCTTTGGGCACAGGCAGCTACCAAATTTATAGTGACACTTCTAAGAAAGGATTAGGTTGTGTGTTGATGCAACATGGTAAGGTTATTGCTTATGCTTATAATCTGGAGCTAGCTGCTGTTATTTTTGCATTGAAGATCTGGAGACATTACCTATACGAAGATCTGTCATATAAAGATACACCGGAAACGATTCTTGATCGTTAAGAACGAGTTATGCGTAGAAAAACAATTCCGTTTAATAAAATTCTGTGGAGGAATCATTCTGAACATGAAGCGACTTGGGAGTTAGAGGATATGATTCGCTTGCAATATCCGAATTTATTCAAGTCTTGAATTAGGTACGACGGTTTGCTTTATTATCTGTATTAATTATTTGTTTCTGTAATATTTTATCTGAAATTCTGTAATTAAATCAACATAAAGTTATAGTATGTAAAAAGTTAAATTAAATGAACAAGTCTGTAAATTAGGAAATAAACCGGTCTGTAAACTCTGCAATTTCGAGGACGAAATTTTTCTAAGAGGGATAGAATTATAATACCCGTAAAAACGTAACAAGAAAATATATAAATAAAATGTTAAATAAAAATATATATATATATATATATATATATATATTATTAATTAACTCAATAAAAGAAATCAAATGATAATTATGATCAACAATGTTCCGACAAATTTAATCAAAAGTTCCAAAGTCATAACGAGTTAATAATCGTACGAACTGGAACAAATGATCTAATCATATACCTAATACTTATAACAGTGAAAATTCCATTTAAACATCGCTTGGTTAAACTGGTCAAATCTAATTGAATATTACTCGAATATCACTCACAATCGTGTACAACTAAATTGTAAACTGTCTTAAAAACGGACACATACCCGAACCATATTTGGATAGATTTATTTATACACATATTGTTAAAAACAACAAAAAAATAATAATAATTCGTATATGCATGGATTATAACTGACCGACTTACATGTAGCAATTATCTAGAAATTTGTTAAAGGAATCTATCAGCCTAAACTTATCAACTTGAAGCTATGAAACTCTCCTTCTCATTATTTTTGTTCAAGCTTATCTTATCAATACACATCCTTCATGTTCTGAATACACCTACGATGATACAATTGGTGTAAAATTTAAATCCTCTTAATCTTCCTGATTCATCGATCTACAGCCACAACGATATTCAGTTACAACCGAAGGAGAAATCACAACTATAACAGTTTGAGTTGCCATACTTTAACAGTTGTTTGATCGTGTATATAATTTCGTTCTCGGTTACAGATTTCCGGTTCATTTCCGTGTTAAGTGTAAGGTAAATCTTAATCATTTAAATCCAACATGTTTATGTAAATTCACCTACTTAGTTGTTTAAGATATAGATAAACATTAGTGTAAATCCATGGTATATCCCGTGTTTATTCGAACGAATTTTTTTTAGTATTTTCAATTAAATCATATAAAGGAAGTAGACGTAAATTTGATATAGTCAGATGATTAATATTCTTTTTTGTAAATATATATATATATATATATGCATATAGGAACTTAAATGGTGATCAAGAAAGAAATTTCTAAACTTGCTGTAGTTTCCGAATTCAAAGAAAGAAGAAAGAAGCCATAAATTTTATGTAGTAAAGAATAAACAACTAAGACATTTCAATAATTAGAATACTAGTTCAATTGGTTAAAGTTTAAGAGCTTGGGAATGGAAGTTGTGGGTTCTACTCTTCCATTGCAACAATGTTAATCATCATCAATTTGAACTTTATTTTTTTTACTATTATTATTATTATTATTATTATTATTATTATTATTATTATTATTATTATTATTATTATTATTATTATTATTTATTTAAACTTTTTTTTGCCATAACCGTACTAAACAAAATAGTTGATTTTAAACTGGATATCACAAGCCAGGCTTTGAGACTATTTCGTTTAAATTGTTATCATTTTTCTATAATAACTAAATTATAATTATCTATTATGTTTAACTGGTTAAGTCTTGAAAATCCGATTCAAGAAGTCATGGGTTCGAGTCTTATTCGAAACAACTTTTTAATTATTTCATCATAAAAGTGCGTAAATCATAACCATTCCGACCGAATTAACGTTAGAAATTTCCTACTTACAAAATTAAAGAATATTTACGAATGTTAACCAACGAGTTAGTAAAAGAAACTAATTCGACTGGGTTAACGTTAAAAGGTTTAAGTTACCCAAAAATCTAACCGATTACGTATAAGAATTAATTCGTTTATACTAACGTTAAATTTAAACAAAAACACAGATTTCTGAATCGTCAGAAAATTTGATTACGGCCGTATTTATCTGATTTCTTGATGATAAATTTGCTACGACTAAGGTACGGATTCCTTTTATTTAACTTAGAGTTTAATTTCTGCGGTCCGTCATTGTACGGATTTTAGATCTTTACCTCATAATATTTTCTAGTTCTGTAATCTGATTATGTAAATCCGCTTCTGTAATTATAAAATTTCATTTTTGTAATATTCTGAATTCATATTAACACGATATGATATCGTGTTTCTCTGTTTCGTTTAACATGCAATAACTTTAAATTACGTTGTATTCATTATTGCATAATCCTGATTATCGCTTAATTGGTAGTATGACTACCCTACTGAACCTACAGGCCCATTATGGCGGTAACCATAATGTGGAACCATCAGTGACGGTTAGTTGAGTTCACGGCGTTTCCATAAGTACTCTGATAGTACACTGTGCACCTACTGAATTCTGGGGAGGCGTATGGACTTGTCCTAGGATAATTTTAAATTGTACTTTCTAATTCTGGGGGATAGTGACGTGTATGCCAACACTAACTATCTCATGTGTGTGGTAAGCGGGAGTAGCTACCCGTGAACCTTACACTTTTGTATGTACAGTCGGCTCGTGGTATATTCTGTAATGTTCTAAATATGGCTTAAAATATAAAATGTGTTAATGTTTCTGAAATATAAAAGTCAGACAACTGATTACTGTTTCGATCTTGTTTCTGACCACTATCCGGTTATATTTTCACTTTCTGAACTTCTTTATTACTATTGTTCATCCGTTACTGAGCATTCTTTGGCTCAGCCGTATTTGTTTTTGTGGTGTTTATTTCTTTTGTGTAGGTAATCAAGAAACCATGCGGGGGAACTTTTGAGAGTAAAATAGGAGCTAAATCTGAAAATTTCCGTTACTGTAGTAAATGTAATAATCAATACTTAAAACTTAAATATTTGTTTTGTTATGTTTAATTATCAACGTAAGACTTATGTATTTATGTTTTAAATACATTTGGAATTGTTGCATTTACTTCTGATTCCGTATACGTGACACGTCAGCCCTAAACCAGGTTGGGTGTCACAGTTTCTCTCTAACAAATCTAGTACCTTTCCCGTGTATAACCCTTGTCCCGTAGTTAGTGGCTGTTAAGCCTTAGCTAATTAAGTTAAAATCATTTATTTAATTAAAGAAAGTTTATCATCAATTTCATTTACTAAAACCATAATTTATTTTAAGAAAATCAAAAGTTAGCTTGTTAGACTTTAAGTTAATCAAATTTTATCAACTCTAAGCCTATAGTTAAGTCTTAGCTTCCTTTGTTTCTTGAATCATTCGCGTGTACAACTTAGCTTAGAAATCCATTGGACTCTCCGACTTAGTTGTGGGTGGTATTATATTTACTAAGTATCGGTGTTAATAACTAACACTAACACTTAGTTAAATTCCTTGATTCTTTGCAACTTATGCTTTATGCTCAAATGTTTAAAACCTTTGATGTGGTTGCATTAGTCTTTGTTTACCCTCAATCCCATGTAGTAGACAAGATATAGGTTTAGCATTTGTTTAACAAAATATTGGTGTCTTAATCATAAATAGTTTATAAGATTATCACCTTATTTAAAACTAGGTTGGTTTCATATTAGAAAACCCCAACACTTCCCATGCACACACACACTATGCATGCATAACATGTGGGTGTGAGTGTTTAAACCTCCCATGTGATACCTATAGTTCTTGTCATCTTCGTTGGTTAAGCCTCATGTACTAGTTCGGTTAACAACTAACCTAAGGGCCTTGGGCCAAATAGGTTTGGTCGAAGGGACTTAACCCGACCAGCTCAGCCGACCGAAGCAGAATGTGCTTGGCCGACTAGGACTTGGGCGACCGAAAGAGGAGGTTGGCCGTATGAGGGGGGTGTCGAATAGCCAAGAGTCCGATTGAATAGCTCCCTTTAGTCATGGCCATTCGGCCAAATGAGAGCTGTTGGTGTTCATTCGGCGGCCTGGGTGTTTTCATTCGGCCCATTAGCTCATCTTTCAAGCAGCCATGGTATTCGAACTAAATCTCATGGTAATGAAGAAAGGTTTGTTTCCACATCTTCCTAATGTGTTAGTGAGTTTTTTCCCTAGGGTTTTGAAGTGTATTGACTGGTTTCATGGTGGGGTTCGAAATAGGGTCTTGAAAACCCTAGAATCGTGACAAAGAACTCGTTCCTACCTCAAATAGAGCGATCTTGGGTTTCAGATCCTTGTACCTTCGTGATCTACGTGATGTGGTGGTCGTTTAGACACCAAAATAGCTTAAATCAGTTGAGAAATGGAAGAGATAGAGCTTGAACTTGTAGAGAGAGAGTGTGTAGAGAGAGAAAGTGACGATTTTAGTGAGAGAGAGGAGGTAGATGGGTGGTAGGTTATGGCATTCAATGCCATTTAATGGCTTGAATCGTTCCAGTGTGTTCGGGTCCGTTCGGTTTTGCTCGGTTCCGCGTAAAAGTGTCGGTTCGTTCCTTTTTTCGTAATGAAATGTCACGGTTTTAAAATAAGATTTATCAAATTAATTTAGCTGGTTATTCCTAGTAAATTAACTAAATATCTTTCGTTTATTTAAATTTTCTGAAAACATTTAGTTTATTGTTTAAATCGAATCGTATAGTTGTCGTGCGAATTCGTTCGAATCGTCACCCGTCCAAATACGAAGATAACTACACTTTTCAATATGGTTTTCTAATTATTGGACATCATTCAGAACGTTAAACTTTAAGATGCATTCGTACAGATCGTCACCTATGCGAATAATCTGTCCATTTAGCATTCCTGTAACGACGTCCCTTATTGCTTTGTTCTGTTCAACCTCGCATACATTTATACAAAATAGCATATTAACAAGCATTTGTGTGTCAATTCAATGTTGTCTGATATGTTTCTGACTGTTAAACCGAGAGATTTAATCAGATTGCTGAAACAATTGCATAATAGTTTAGTGTCAAGCATTACATAATAATAGCATACAAATAGTTCACATAGTTTGTACCTGAGTTACTGTGCAAGTTATTGTGCAGATAACTGTTCTGGTAACGTTTCCGGTAACGTTTCCTGCACTGATGTTACAATAATGCAACCCATAGTTTCTTGTGTATCTTGAGTACCTTAGTAATCTTGTCATAGTTTATTGTGTATCTTAAACAAACATGGGACACATGAATTGCGTGATTCAGTCTAGGCTGGCCTATGTTCATGGGCTACAATTAGAAATTTATGATTGTCCTGCCTCTCACCATTTGTGATGAGAGATTACAAGTATTTACATCAAAATTAACAAAAGTAAATCTCATATATAGAAAACTCTTGGTATGATCTAAATATAATGATTGTAAATAAACCTTACTTCTAACTTTGAGAAAAGAGAGGTTGCTTGTAGAGATATACTCAGCTTCAAAGACAAACATAAGGAGACAAACAATCAAAAACATACAAACAATCAACATATGAAATTGTGACATGATAAATGATAACATATGTGATATCATAGTATAATGAGACAACACATAAACATAAACACATTAGGACTAAAACATGCAAACTCCTAAAATTGTATGCAGAAAATCTACGTCTCTAAGATGCAACTAAGTTGCATTTACACCTTAAAAGTCCTTAACCTTAATCTTACATCTTTATGAACTCCTATCCTAGATCATGTCCTTAGAGATGTGCGTATCTATCAAATTTTGTTTAATCTACTCATTACAGATCCATTTGAGTTTATGTCTATCACTTCTCCTCTTTTGTCACAACCCAACCAGGGGCTAGACTAAAGATTGATTCAAAACACAAAGTAGCGGAAGACAAAATAAATATTTTACATTTCAACCAAAGATTTAGTCTAAGTATCAAATTTTTACATCAAATCTATAAATAATATTTAACTAGTGGTATATTGTTTAGAATTATTGGGTCCATCCAGGCATCAGCTCACTTTATTAGTCTTTAAGCCAGTTCTTCAGTTTTACGTGTAGTGTTCTTATACCAACTATCCGAGCCATACCTGTTTCTAATTACCTGAAAGACATGCTAAAATACGTCAACTATAAAGTTGGTGAGCTCATGATTTTTAGTATAATTGACACAATAATAAAAGAGTATGTGATAATTCAAACCAATACAACCAACCCTATGCCATGCCCAGGCGTCTGCCTCATACACTGTTAGCCCATGACATGGTCACTATAATCTACTTCCCATTCCGAGACCCGTTCCTGTTCTCGGTTTAATGTATCGTGAAGAATATATGCCACAACGGTTGACATTAACCTTAGTGGGGTTTCAACCCTATTTCTATAAAGCCACCCTTTCGGGCCACTGTGCTTGGGGGATTCCCCAAGTAGTTCTACTCATACACTCACCGGCTCTACTCTTGGAGTTAATGGTTGTATATGATGTTTCATGTCTAGGGGAAACAATTAAATTGAACGGGCGTTCATTATCACATAAATATAAATTTTATAAACATTTTGGAGCATGCTTTCAGTATCCCAAAACTGTAAAAGAAAAGGGACCACAAGTACTCACCCGGTCGCTTCAATGGGTTCACTTTGATCCTGTACAAGTATGTCATTGTGCCACAATGTGTGCTTGCTATGTTCCAAGTGTTATCATCAAACAAGTTCCTATTTGTAGCAATTCATGTATATGTATATGTAAGTTGTAAATACATATATATTACGATTGTTGATTGGTTGAGCTCTTTGGCGTTTATGTGTTTAAGGTTTATTATTTCAAATTGTATATATATATATTAACAAGCTTAGTGAAGTCTAAAAAAATAATTGCACATAAAATTGTATGTAGTATGTTAATATTAATTCGTGCTTACTATGTGTATTAGTATTCTCCTTCGTAATTTATTTATATAATTTATTTCATAACTTTGTATAAGATGTTTATGTTTAAAATATCTATCAAATCTTGATCCTTAAAGTTGATTCACTTTCATATGTATAAACTTATATGAGTGTACATTTTAAGTGTAGTAATAGTAAAATGTTGCTAATAACATATTATAACATACTAGATTGAATATTTTCAAAAGGAAACTAAATTATATAGTCACGTTACTATATTTTAAATTTTTGATTATATATTTATATATGTTTGTGAATCGAACATTTTATCCTTATATTTCAAATAATTATGTTTCTAAATTTTTTTATATTGTGTTTATTGTAATGTTTTATATTCAAAGTATACTTTCTATTTATAATATTATATTATTTTATATGGTTCTAGTTTCATTTTGGATTTATGTATGATCATATATTGTCAACTCTTGAAAATTTTAAAATTGTCAATTTAGTAAGTGTATTCTTTTTCCTAAGGAAACTCATAAAAAATTATATTTAATTATCAAAATTCTAAATTAAATTTTATAATTTATATGTATCAGAAATGACTCTAGGAATATATTTTATATTTTTATTTTGTCATTTTAGAGTGATATTTCCAATTTATGTATGTTTTATATTCTTAAAAGCTTATATATAGGATTTAACAGGATCTGTTCCCAATAAATTCTAATCAAATTTTTATATGTTTGTATTCTATTATAATGATGTTAGAAAATTTTCCAGAATTTTTAGAGTTCATTTTATGTGTTTAATAATTTTTACACTATTTTAAAAATTAAATATAAGTAAAAACAGATAAGTATTTCCAAAAATTCTAAAAATTATTTTCTCATAATTATATATCATATAGAGTCTGTTGAAAATAATATATCGAATTATTTGCATGCTTAATATTTATTTTGTATTTTTAATCCTTTTTAGGGTTATTTTAGCATTTAGATCAAGAAAATTACTTTTTTCACCTTTTAAATTACCCAAAATATTTTTCATTGAATACATGTATTATTTAGAACCTGTAAAAATTTATTATTTTCAATTATTTCATTTATCTTGTATATTTGTCATTTAATGGCTTATGTTTGGCATTATTTTATTACTTAGTAGTTTTATATCTCCTATTTGGAGCATTAATAAATACTCCGGATTTTTGTATAATATTTTTGTACCGGTTTTGATATATTTTTACCATCAAAACTTTCCTAATGCATGATTTACTTATAAATCTCATTTTAAGCTTTTATATGACAAAATATGTAGAATTGTGTATTACACTAGCATGCAACCTAACAAGCTTTGTTCCAAACTTCATATTTAAAAAAAAATCATTTATGGACTCCAACTAATCTGCAATAATATGATCGAGGTTTATGAGTTCCTAAGGTTGTGTTAATGAGAGTTCAATTTTTCATATATTTAGCTACATGCATGGCCTTATATATATATATTCTTATGAGACTTAGATTCATACCTTTGATGGAGCTCGATTTGAGGCTGACATCCAAAGGTTTAGAGGCTATGAGTTATGAACAAAAACATATAAGGAAGGTTTAGAATGAGTAGAGATGCAAAAGTGATATTTTTGTGCTTGAAAATCAAGTTTTTATACACGCAACCTTCTTGCATGTATAGTTTTCGACCAAGGAATTAATATGTGACAATTGCAATTGAGAATTACTTCATTGATGACGGGATGACATTTGGTCGTTCTAAAAATCCACGTTGATTTAATGATTGTAATTATTACAGATCGATAGTATGCGAGAAATGATGAACGTGGGCGAAAACCGTGTGCAAAACGGAGTCCTGGATTGCCCGGAATCGAAAAACGAAGAAAATTTTCTAAGTATTGAACTCCTGGACTCGTCGCGGTACACGAAGGCTAGGTTGAGGGTCCTCCGCGGTACGCGATGCATGAAAAATATCTGAGATTCCCGGATTTCTTCGCGGTACGCCAAGCCCTTTTTGGCTCCTCGTCGCGGTACGCGACGGGTGAGGCGGTGGAATGAGTTGATCTTCTTTATCAGATTTCATGCAGATTAAAACTTTGTTAACTTTCTCGAACTCAGACGCACACCACAGGCGAAGAACATCATTTTTGAGCCTCCAATCTCAGTTTTAAAGACCTTTGATCGTGTGGATCGCACCAGGGAACTTATCTGCAAGTACTGATCGTTGTTTTACCCGCAGATATCCGTCTGTTTTGGTAATGATTCGTTTTAACCTTCTAGTTTGATTTTGATTGATTAGATCTTGATTTTGAACGTAATAACATAGTTAGGATTGTTGATTATTGCCTAGATGATGGCTAGGATTGATTATAAACAAAGAACACGATGTTTTAACGGTTAAATCCTTGTTTTGATCCGTTGTAATGCCCGGTTTGCATGAAATCATATCCACGATTATAATGGTTAAACCATTTGATTATGACAATGTAGGTGATTAGTTTGATTAATCTTTGAAATGCAAGGTTAAATCCAAGTGTTTCAAACTAATCACGATCATTAACATACTCATTGGAACGATTATCTGATGTTTATGATAACAGTCAGATTAGTATGTTAAACATGGTTATTATACCTATTATAATACTACATTATGATATTTCATGATATTTGGGTAATCAATAATAAGGATTAATCATTCCTAAGCCATTAAACCATCTAGAAACTGTTTTAGTAATATAATCAACAACATTAACTATTTGGTTAATCTTAGATTATTTTGATTAATCAAGAGTGTCATCAACCTTGTATTAGGAATCTAATTCAATGTAGGTTCCTACATTATCATACATTATATGATACAACATCAAAATTAACCAATTAAATACTTAATATCGGTTTGATGACTCTCAAAGCAATGTCCTTGACATTGAACGTTCAGAAAGGTCTAATCAGTGAGTTAAAACCTAAATAACTCATTAAATATAAATAAATGCAGAATCACCCCTTTATTATCAGTTTGGGAGATACTCTGCTACCTCTATATTATCAGGTGAGTTTCGTACAACCCCTTTTCTTTTTACACTTTTATAAACATCGGGGTAGCGCTGTAAAACTTTTCAGAACTATATGATATGTATCACTGTTATCTGAGTGATTTCATGTGATTGTTGAGAACTTGTGGATTTCATGGGATTTTTCCCGAGAACAGAACTTTATCACAGAACTTGAAAGTCCTCATTTCTAAACTGTATCTAGTGAACCCATGTGGGGCCGAACAGAAAACACTGATAGTACTATTGGCTGACAACCCATTTGCCGGGAGCTTGCAACTCCCCTTGGTGTAAATGTTTGTTATCTGTTTCCAGAACTTCTTAATGTGTTGTGATAGACATTAAGATAATGAGGCACCAAGATAATTACCGACGGGTAGTATCTTTATAGAACGAGAACAGAACAGTCCGAAAGGAACTAGATACGGGTCCCATGGTTATCTTGAACAGAACATTTTGAGAACTTGTAATTACATATCATATCATATTGTGGAACTTGAACTGTATGATCTCACCAGCTTTGTGCTTACGTCTCAAATTTAAATCTTTTTGCAGGAAGACAGTGACCAACCGGTGAGGCAGCACTTTAAACACTTGTAATTAAATAAATGTAATAAACGTAGATTATATAATGTAATATTGGTTGTGATTACGACATCCTTGTAATGTATTTCTTTTAAGTTAATCTGTGTGCTTGTGATATCGGATCAAGTAAGTCACCCCTCATCTCGGAGACATCTCCACTATGCTTCCGCAACCGTTTCAGTGACATCATGATGAGGTGACGAGAGGTGGGGGTGTGAAAGGGTGGTATCAGAGACACAGGTTATAGAGAATTAGGTTAACTTAGAGACCTAGACTATAACCATAGGCTCGTATAGTAACACAGAGAGCACCGAACATAACTGATGAACAAAACTTGTTTTGAATTAAGCCAGGATAATCAGGTGGTACGAATTCCAGTTATGAGTGGCCAGCATAACTGAAATTTGCAACACCTGTGCGTTCTAGTTTGATTCAATTCAAGCAGAACATAAATAACTATAAGGACAAGTAGTTGTTTTGAGATAGGAAGAAGCATCATATCATGTTCATATTAAATATTGTTATTTAATATTTATTTCATGATACTGATTAGAGATTTTGATTGTATAGCGATGGCCGACCAAGGAGAGAGATATATTTATCAGATATTTCCTTATGTTGTACTGGATGACACCCCGAGTTCTAGTGCAGGACCAGACTCCGATCCTGATGAGGTTTCATCTGCAGCCTCTCAGGCGACACCAGCATTACCACGCACACCATCGGCTCCTAGATCTCCTACTCCACCACCACCATCACCATTACCACCACCACCAGCGCAGTCCGCATCACACGGACACTCACAGCCTCATGCTGATATAGCAGCAGAGGGACGGCATAGTCAGTCCCCACAGAGAGTCCCTGCTTGGGATGGACTTAGGAGGATGCGGGGACAGGCCCGCAAGACCACGGGGTTGCCCCCACGACATCAGATGGCTCCACGGGACGAGCCACAGACTATTCATGAGGTGGGAGAATCCTCCCACCAAGCCGAGCTACGGGCCCAGATGCAGCAGGTCTCTCAAGACCTGCAGGGCCTGAGACAGGACTTGCACCAGCATCAGACTACCCTCGAGGATACCCGTGCTACCGTGTTGGAGATCCTCACTTCATACCTGACTTTGATGGAGCAGGTGAATCTGATTGGTATTGATACTCAGGCATGGAGAACGATTGTTGAGGAGACTCTGAATAGGACGTGGAGACAGGCGTTGGTTGCTGTATTTTGGCAGCAAATTGCAGTCTGGAGGGAGAGACTACAGGGGTGGATTTGGATGCTCGGGATGATGAGCATCGAGGCTAGACTCTTATGTTTAGCTATAGTATTGGCTGCTATAGCTATTGTACTAGCCTGCTTACCGTATTTCTTACGGTAGGTCTGATCGGACATCTTTCATTTTTGGGATTTCTCATTGTATATACCGTTGGTGGATAGGTTGTGATCTGTATGGATGTAATAGTAACGCTCGGTTGTATCAAAACTTTATGATAGTGTTAATAAAATGGTTACTTTTGTGTATCTGTCTGTGTAATGAGTTACAGTTGTGATGTGTGAACTATGTCTTTCTAATAAACCTGTGTGAACTATGTCTTTCTAATAGAACTGTGTGAACAATTCTGTGTGAGAACATATCTATTGCCAGTGTGGCAATGTATCATATCACTGTGAGAACAATTCTGTGTGAGAACATACCTATTGCCAGTGTGGCAATGTATCATATCACTGTGAGAACAATTCTGTGTGAGAACATATCTATTGCCAGTGTGGCAATGTATCATATCACTGTGAGAACAATTCTGTGTGAGAACATATCTATTGCCAGTGTGGCAATGTATCATATCACTGTGAGAACAATTCTGTGTGAGAACATATCTATTGCCAGTGTGGCAATGTATCATATCACTGTGAGAACAATTCTGTGTGAGAACATATCTATTGCTTGTGTGGCAACGTATCATAGAACTGTGGGAACTTATCACTGTGAGAACATATCAATGTGAGAACTTATCAATGTCCTGAATGTTAATATATCAAAAACATGGGTAATAACATATTTATATCACAGTACTGTGAGCTGTGAAATATTTTAACATGTTTTTGAATTAACAGGACTGAGTATAACTACGAACATCTGTGTGATCTATGTGTATTGAGAACGTATCTAAACTATGTTAATGTAGTTATACTTTGCTTTTATAATCACACTTCAATATAAATTTCAGTGTAACTGAATATAATTGAATTTATGTGATTGAACAAGGGTTATTTAATTATTGTTCTTGAACTGACCTGAGTTTGTCTGCATGTGAGCAGAACGATGGCTCCAAAACGAGGTCGCCCAGCCAAGAGAGCTGGCAGGAATAATGCTAACCCTGAGTCGGAACAAGTTCCGCTGATGAATGTACAATCGAATCCGGATCCGCATGTTAATCTGGAAACGAACACTGTTCCACCCGTTGACCAAAACCAGAACACAGATTGCGACAATCCGACTTTTCGAATTAACCTCGTTAACTGAAAATAACGAAGTCACAAATAGGAAGGCCCAATAAGGCCAAGGTAGGCCTAAGGAGGCCAAGGTAGGCCCAATGAGGCCAAATTAGGCCCAATGAGGCCCAAGGTAGGTCAATTGCATTTATGAGGCCCAATTGGGTTAACTTAGCCCAATAACGTTTCAATTGACCAAACTAGTGACAATTCGGGATTTTGGTTCGACTTTGTTAACCGAAATGTTATGAAATTGAACAAAAACAAATTATAAAGGTTTGAATTAAACAAACTATGCCTAAAACACTTAAATTATAAGAATAAATGTTACAATTATAAAGAAGGTTCAATTTTGACTATCAAAGTCAAAATTCGAAGTTGTTAGCAATTGAAATTTGGATTTCATGTTAAAAAGAGGTTAGGGATCGAATTTATCATCTCATTAACTCCCATTGATGATTATCAATGATTATCATCAGTTACTAAGCCCATAATGGGTGAATTAAACGGCTAATAACAAAAGAATATGAAACCGTCACTACCATTTAACAAATTCAAGCAATTCATTCGAAAAACACATAATTGAACATTCCTACAAACTAGTCGGCACTGTTAGAGAGTTATTCATCCATTAATTTGATTCAAGAAGCTTTGAAGAGAAGAACTCGATTGGAGGGTGGCCGAAACCCAATCCATTAGTCGATCTACACCAATTCGAAGTCAATCCAGGTAATAATCTATTCCTACAGTACCTAAAAGGTCCGATTATGGATAAACCAAACCCAATTTCTGGTTCTAAAAGCAAATTATACGATTTTAGATTCTAGGGTTCTTGAGTTAAAGCGTTTTGGGGGTTTTGAGGCAAACGTGTTTAGAAATGAAATTAAACACAACAGAAAGTTTCGAAATTATGGGTGTAATGAAAACCATAAATCAATTTTATCAAACAATATCGGATTTGTTGATTTCGATTTCTAGGGTTCTTAGGTTGAAACGATTTGGGGGATTTGATGAGAATGGGTGTAAAAATCAAATTAAATGTTTCGGACATGTTAGCAGGGATTATGTAAACGAAATTCTTATGATAATCACATCTAACAAGATCGAATTTCATGATTTCGAATTCTAGGGTTTTAAAGGTAATCGGATTTGGGGATTTTGACCCAGATGAACATGAAATTCGAATTGAACATCACAGAAGGATTCGAAAACAATGATTTAATGAAAACCCTATGAATCTAGAACAGATCGATCATCAATTCAACTGATTTGAATTTGGATTAAACAAAATCGAGTTCGAAAGTGATTAGGGACTATTGAACACTAAAACTAAACTAAAAATCCAAATTGAAACCACCCTTGAACTCGTTTGGGTTTCTAGAAACAAACCCCTATGTTTTCAGGTTCGATCGAGATCGAATCGAGTCTCAATTGAAGCTCATTTGGTTTGGGTTAGTAAAAACAATAGGGAACCCGATTTATTATGGAATAAAACAATTGAGAATGGAATCTGTTAACAAAAACTAGGCTAGATCAACTGGTCAGAGCATGTGTGTGCGTGGGGGAGGTCCCGGGTTCGAACCCGAGGGCTACTGTATTTTTTGTATTTAAACCAAACTTTGTTTTTCAGGCCATAACTTCTTCGTTTGAACTCCGATTTAACTCGTTCAAATTGCGTTGGAACCGTAACGGAATCCCGAACACATTTGAATAATAAAATTCACATTTTAGATCGAAAATGAAATCGCGTATAATTACGTTATTTAAATAAAATCATATATGGTTATATGATTTTATTTAAACGAGTTCAAAGTCACGCGTACTTTCGTATGCATATTTTTAACAAGTCAAACATACGTGTGTTGACACGTATGTGATTCCAAGCATAAAACGACATCCCGAATAACACTAAGTTATTGTTAAATCACAGATTCTTCGTAGAGAATTTTCTACGCGAGTTCACGTGTGTTTGATCGTTCTACTACATTCAAAGGTGCGTACACGGCCCCTTTCTTATTTTAACTGTTTTGGGGGAGAAAACATGTGCAACAAACGCTTTTAGATACATATCACTTGCATGAGTTAGCTGTTTACATTAAGTGCAAACATAGCATTACAAAGCCTTCCATTTCGAACCGTTTAATTTGCCGTAGCGCAAAGCGTGGTAGTTGAAGATAGATCTATTGGGTTTGACAAACCTCACTTGGTAGATGGGATCTACGCAGGTGTTTGACTGACCAAACACACACATTACTATTGTTCGTGCTAGACAATAGTGTTAAGGCAAAAACATGCTATAGCATGGCAACGTCAGCTTCGGTGTCGACCACTTATGTAAATAGTACAAATGACTAGCTATCATGACTATGCACGTGTGATTATGTTATCTGTAAATTTTATATTCAAACTGTGGTTTCAACATTTGTGAATGCTTAAACCTGTGTATGCACCAACCTTTGTGTTGACTTGATTTACATGTTTTCTCAGGACACTAAGACACAAGCAAGGACAAGCAGGGAGTAGGATGTTGAGTCTCATGCATGCATTTCAGTTCAAGTGTTTTAGTTTTGATCAATTAAGACATTGAATGTTATTGGATTTGTAATTTACATTTTCAAACCGTTACGTTTTGTTATTGGTTTTAAAACGCTTCCGCAAAACATTGAAACTTTGATGTTACAATTTTAGACCAACATATGTTTTGAAATTCATATAGAGGTCTTCGTTATGTCTAATGATCTGAGATCCTGGTTTGTCACGTTCCCAAACGGTATAATTCCGTTAGTTGAGAATTGGGGGTGTGACACAGATCCACCGACAGCTCCCGGTGGATCAGTATTGAACGAACAAATGATAGCACGAATAGTGAAAGAACAGCTATCAACCGCTAGTATTGTAATGTCACGCCAGCAACATAATGCTTCGGGTTCTGGTGGGGGTCATGTAGAACAAAATGTCACTGGTGGACACACCGAAACTCATCAGACCACCGGTACAACTACAACTGCTCCTGATCCATCACGACAGGGATGTACTTATAAGTATTTCGCTTCATGCAACCCTCCTACTTTTACAGGAAAAGAAGGAGCGGCTGGTCTTTTAAGGTGGATTGAGGAAATGGAAACCAAACTGAAAATCAGCCAATGTTTAGAGGAGCATAAGGTGTCTTATCCTGCCTGTTCTTTGAAAGATTCAGCTTTAACCTGGTGGAATACCCAGGCTAAGACTTTGGGCACAGTTACAGTCGACTCGATGGGCTGGAACGATTTTAAAATTCTGATTAGATCAGAATACTGCCCAATTACCGAAATTCAAAAACTCCAGGAGGAATTCTGGAATCATTCAATGATCGGTGCTGATTGTTTAGCTTATACCGATCGGTTTCATGAACTTACTTTCTTACTTCCCGATATGTTTCCTACGGAAGCATCTTTGGTCGAGAAGTACATTAAGGGTTTGATTCCCCAGATTCGGGGAATGGTGACTGCAGCTGAACCTACAACTCTGAAACATACAATTCTTTTGACCACTAAGCTTACCAATGAGGCGGTAAGGAGTGGTACTCTGTCCTTGAAAACTCAGACGGCGGTGAGCCGTAGTGATATCGGTACCTCTAATGTTTCTAAAGGTACTAAACGAAAGTGGTTTGGCAAAACCAAGGCAAAAGCTCCGGCTGAGACTAGCCAGGGCAAACCAATTGTGAATAACTATGGTGCAACTGTTTCTGAGAGGAAAACTTATACGGGGCAGGCTCCCAAATGCAATAAGTGTCCATTCCATCACACAGGACCGTGTCATGTTTGCCTGAACTGTAACCGAGTGGGACACTATGCTAAATATTGCAACTTTCCTACTCAATCACCAAACCAAGCACCACGACAAACCACTCAAAACAACCAGTCATGCTTCAAGTGTGAAAGTCCTGACCATCTCATGCGAAACTGTCCAAACAATAACACCAATCAAGGGAATGAAGCTAGGGGGAGAGCTTTTCAGATTGGTGCAACTGAGGCAAGACATGATGCAAATATTGTCACTGGTACGTTTCTTCTTAATAATCTTTACGCATCAGTTCTGTTTGATACAGGGGCATATAAGAGTTTTATCTCTCCTGAATTTGCATCACTACTTACATTGCCTACGGTAGATCTAGAAATTCCTTATGTCATTGAACTTGCTAATGACAAGTTAATCAAAACTAACAGTGTAATTCAAGGATGTTCCTTGAATTTGAATGATCATCTTTTCAATATCAATTTACTTCCTATTGAGCTTGGTAGCTTTGATGTCGTTGTTGGCATGGATTGGCTTTCTGATAACCAAGCGGAAGTTGTCTGTCAAAACAAGGTGATCCGTATTCCATTACCTAACGATAATACACTAATAGTTCAAGGAGAACAAGCTGGTAGGAAACTTGGTATCATTTCTTGTATGCGAGCTCAGAAATTCTTAAGGAAAGGATGTTATGATTTCCTGGCACACGTGACTGAGCACAAGTCTCCACTTAAACAAACCAAAGACATTCCAGTAGTTAAAGATTTTCCTGAACTATTTCCTGAGGACATATCAGGATTACCCCCAGTGAGACAAGTCGAATTTCATATTGACTTGATTCCACGTGCAGCACCTGTTGCTAAAGCCTCGTATCGGCTTGCGCCATCAGAAATGCAAGAACTTTCAGGTCAATTACAGGAACTTCTAGATAAAGGTTTTATTAGACCTAGTTTCTCACCCTGGGGAGCACCAATTCTATTTGTGAAAAAGAAGGATGGTTCGTTCAGGATGTGTATTGACTACCGGGAACTCAATAAACTGACAATCAAGAACCGTTATCCACTACCTCGTATCGATGATATGTTTGATCAATTGCGTGCTACTTACTTTTCAAAAATCGATTTAAGATCTGGATATCATCAGTTACGTGTTCATGATGATGATGTTCCTAAAACTGCTTTTAGAACTCGATAAGGGCATTATGAATTTCTAGTAATGCCGTTTGGTTTAACCAATGCACCTGCAGTTTTCATGGATCTGATGAATCGAGTATGTAGACCTTATCTGGATAAATTTGTGATTGTGTTTATTGATGATATTCTTATTTATTCTCGGAACCAACAAGAACATGCTCAACACTTGAAACTAATCTTAAAACTTTTGGCACATGAGAAATTATATGCCAAATTTTCCAAGTGTGAATTTTGGTTACGAGAAGTTCAATTTCTCGGACATGTTGTAAACAAGAACGGTATTCAAGTGGATCCCTGTAAGATTCAAGCGGTGAAACAATGGGAGACACCACGAACCCCGACTGAAATACATCAATTTTTAGGACTGGCAGGTTATTATCGTCGATTCATTAAGAACTTTTCAAAGATAGCCTTACCATTGACCACATTAACACAGAAAAACCAGCCATTTATATAAGGTTCCCAACAGGAGGAGGCATTCCAACTGTTGAAACTCAAACTCTGCAATGCACCTATCTTGGCATTACCGGAAGGTACTGATAATTTCATAATGTATTGTGATGCTTCTCGTCAAGGTCTTGGGTGTGTTTTAATGCAGAAGGATAAGGTAATTGCTTACGCTTCTCGACAATTGAAGGTACATGAGAAGAACTATACCACACATGATCTAGAACTTGGTGCAGTGGTGTTTGCACTCAAGATTTGGAGACACTATCTATACGGAACCAAGTGTATTATATACACTGATCATAAAAGTCTTCAACACATTCTAGATCAGAAAATGTTGAACATGCGACAGAGGTGGTGGGTTGAACTTTTAAATGACTATGACTGTGAAATTCGTTATCATCCAGGTAAAGTGAATGTCGTAGCCGATGCCTTGAGTCGCAAGGAACGAGTCAAACCTTTACGTGTGAAAGCGTTAGGGATGACTATTCAAACTAGTCTAATTCCTCATATTAAAGAAGCTCAGCAACAAGCTTTACAAGCAACGAACTATTCTGCTAAAGAACTGAGGGGATTAGACAAGAAACTCGAAACGAAAGCTGACGGAGTGCTGTATTTCAAAAGCCGAATTTGGGTTCCTTTATTCGGTAACTCTAGAACAATCATCTTGGATCAGGCGCACAAATCCAGGTATTCTATTCATCCAGGTGCTAATAAAATGTATAAAGATCTTAAAGATTTTTACTGGGGGCCTGGAATGAAGAAACACATAGCTGAATACGTGGATCGATGTCTAACATGTCTCAAAGTTAAGGCTGAACATCAACGACCTTCTGGGTTATTGCAACAACCTGAGATTCCCATGTGGAAATGGGATCATATCTCTATGGATTTCATCACCAACTTACCCAGAAAATCACGTAATCATGACTCTATATGGGTTATCGTTGATCGCCTTACTAAATCTGCGCATTTCTTACCCATCCGAGAAGACTTTTCTATGGATCGACTCGCTAAACTCTATGTTAATGAGATTGTATCTCGACATGGAGTACCGATCTCTATCATTTCTGACAGAGATAGTCGATTTATGTCACGATTTTGGGCAAACTCTTCAGGCTGACATCCAAAGGTTTAGAGGCTGTGATTTATGAACAAAAACATATAAGGAAGGTTTAGAATGAGTAGAGATGCAAAAGCGATATTTTTGTGCTTGAAAATCAAGTTTTTATACACGCAACCTTCTTGCATGTATAGTTTTCGACCAAGGAATTAATATGTGACAATTGCAATTGAGAATTACGTCATTGATGACGGGATGACATTGGTCGTTCTAAAAATCCACGTTGATTTAATGATTGTAATTATTACAGATCGATAGTATGCGATAAATGATGAACGTGGGCGAAAACCGTGTGCAAAACGGAGTCCTGGATTGCCCGGAATCGAAAAACGAAGAAAATTTTCTAAGTATTGAACTCCTGGACTCGTCGCAGTACGCGAAGGCTAGGTTGAGGGTCCTCCGCGGTACGTGATGCATGAAAAATATCTGAGACTCCCGGATTTCTTCGCGGTACGCCAAGCCCTTTTTGGCTCCTCGTCGCGGTACGCGACGGGTGAGGCGGTGGAATGAGTTGATCTTCTTTATCAGATTTCATGCAGATTAAAACTTTGTTAACTTTCTCGAACTCAGACGCACACCACAGGCGAAGAACATCATTTTTGAGCCTCCAATCTCAGTTTTAAAGACCTTTGATCGTGTGGATCGCACCAGGGAACTTATCTGCAAGTACTGATCGTTGTTTTACCCGCAGATATCCGTCTGTTTTGGTAATGATTCGTTTTAACCTTCTAGTTTGATTTTGATTGATTAGATCTTGATTTTGAACGTAACAACATAGTTAGGATTGTTGATTATTGCCTAGATGATGGCTAGGATTGATTATAAACAAAGAACACGATGTTTTAACGGTTAAATCCTTGTTTTGATCCGTTGTAATGCCCGGTTTGCATGAAATCATATCCATGATTATAATGGTTAAACCATTTGATTATGACAATGTAGGTGATTAGTTTGATTAATCTTTGAAATGCAAGGTTAAATCCAAGTGTTTCAAACTAATCACGATCATTAACATACTCATTGGAACGATTATCTGATGTTTATGATAACAGTCAGATTAGTATGTTAAACATGGTTATTATACCTATTATAATACTACATTGTGATATTTCATGATATTTGGGTAATCAATAATAAGGATTAATCATTCCTAAGCCATTAAACCATCTAGAAACTGTTTTAGTAATATAATCAACAACATTAACTATTTGGTTAATCTTAGATTATTTTGATTAATCAAGAGTGTCATCAACCTTGTATTAGGAATCTAATTCAATGTAGGTTCCTACATTATCATACATTATATGATACAACATCAAAATTAACCAATTAAATACTTAATATCGGTTTGATGACTCTCAAAGCAATGTCCTTGACATTGAACGTTCAGAAAGGTCTAATCAGTGAGTTAAAACCTAAATAACTCATTAAATATAAATAAATGGAGAATCACCCCTTTATTATCAGTTTGGGAGATACTCTGCTACCTCTATATTATCAGGTGAGTTTCGTACAACCCCTTTTCTTTTTACTCTTTTATAAACATCGGGGTAGCGCTGTAAAACTTTTCAGAACTATATGATATGTATCACTGTTATCTGAGTGATTTCATGTGATTGTTGAGAACTTGTGGATTTCATGGGATTTTTCCCAAGAACAGAACTTTATCACAGAACTTGAAAGTCCTCATTTCTAAACTGTATCTAGTGAACCCATGTGGGGCCAAACAGAAAACACTGATAGTACTATTGGCTGACAACCCATTTGCCGGGAGCTTGCAACTCCCCTTGGTGTAAATGTTTGTTATCTGTTTCTAGAACTTCTTAATGTGTTGTGATAGACATTAAGATAATGAGGCACCAAGATAATTACCGACGGGTAGTATCTTTATAGAACGAGAACAGAACAGTCCGAAAGGAACTAGATACGGGTCCCATGGTTATCTTGAACAGAACATTTTGAGAACTTGTAATTACATATCACCACTATGCTTCCGCAACCGTTTCAGTGACATCATGATGAGGTGACGCGAGGTGGGGGTGTGACATAGTACCCCCGATTTTTGGTTGTAAAAGGGGTGTTTATTTCTTGTTTAAAACCTTCTCTTGGTCACAACTACGAAGAAGTACAAGAACAAGCACACAAGTATGAAGTAAAGTGGGTTTTTGATGTCAAAACCTTGTTTCCTTACCTAGAGCTTGAAGGATGATGAAGGGTGATGGTTTATTAGGGTGTTATGACTTAAAATGATCCCAAACAATATTACATAATGATTCCTTGGAATTGTTTGAGGCCAAAAGCTCAAGAAATCCAGGAATAATGAAGACTCAAGTCTTGCATGTGATGTTGCTGCACTTGTTCAACTTTTTGGATAAATTTACGGTTTCTTCTTGACTCAAATGCTCCTGAGGTTTTTCCAAAAATGAATTAAAATGAAGTCCAAGGATATCAAAAAAAGAATGGTTCAATTTGGAGTTCATTTGGTACCTTAAATTTGTTGGTGAAGAGGAGATAGCACAGCAGGTCCGGTTTCTGCGCAGTCTCGGTTGGAAGGCCTTTTGAAGGTCGAAATCTTCATGGAAAAGGATGATATCACTTGGAATATTTCAGGAGGATATCGAAGGGTATTTTAAAAAAAAGAATGGAGTTATTTGGGGTAGTGTAGATCGAGATATAGAGTCTGGAATTTGGCTGATGAAAGATGGCAGAAAAGTAAAAAGAATCTTTGAAGGGAAATAGAGTGAGGGATTGGGTAGTGAGGTGGTAGATCTTGAGTGTGAGTGTGTGTGTGTGTGTGTATATTAGGTATTTTAATATATGGATGTATATTTGGATGGTTTATATGTATTTGTGTGTATGTATATCTATGAATGAGTACTTGTGTATGTGTTCGTATCGTACGCATGTATATGTATACATGTATTTCATGTATGTATGTATGTTGTGGGTTTTTACATATTTATTTATCTATGTGTGTGCATATATATATTTATATATATTTATATATATATGTGTATGTATGTATATATATATATGTCAGTATAAAAATAATTGTTTAATTTGATGATTTGTAAAATGTTAACAAAGCGTATAAGACATGTTTGTCTTAATAAATTTTCTAGCTAGTATAAAGGGGATTATTTTATATTTAACTCTGTTAAATCTTTTTTCTTTCATTTGTTCATACGATTATTAATGAAATCATGATACTTCATTTATCGAAGGAATTTATTGTAGTATAGTTCGGTTTTGTTTTAAAGCTTGTCAAACTTGGTTTATTAACTTGATTCTAATTCAAGATTATTTATTTAAGCTTTGATTTATATATAGAATTCTTAATGGGTCTATTTGGGCCTTAATATCTTATTGGGCTTTATCATCTAATTATGATCTAATGTTTAAGTTTGTTGGGATTTCTTACAGTTGTTACATCTTTCCCTCCACGTTGACGATTTCTACCGCTCTAACTAGGGTTGTCATTTGCCTCATTTCAAGTGCCAAAACCATCTCAATCTACCGTAAGTTATGTTATCTACAATACTAGGTACCACATGTCTTATCTTATCCAACATTGGTATCCATATATCCACCTCAACATTCTCATGTCTGTTACTTCAATATTGCACCTTGAAGCCACTCACCAACTACACCAACTTGATTGTACTTAATGTGAGACATCACTACCTATGTCCCGTATATTTTTCTAAATTAATGATTCTAAGTACTTAAACTTAGAATTACAAGTACATGATTGTTTAAACAAAAAGTAAACTAGGGTTCCAAATTCAGAGGAAATGAAACACGAAATGGGCCTAAATAAAAGAGAATTAATTTTAGCACAAAGGTTATTTTGTCTTCATTATCTATCACATCCAATAATTATCTTCCTGTCTTTGTTAAAAATGGACAAACTATAAATTGGCGTCCACAAAACCAACAATTTCCTCCTTGAATTATTCAAACCGCTATCCTGTGTGAACGCTTGCATCTTTTGTAATATTACTAATTTTCCTAGTTGCAATAACCTTACTTAGTAGTTAACTAGAAGGTTCGTTGAAGCTCCCATATGCTCCAACACATCAGACATGGTTGTAACCATCGTTGACTCTCTCTTGATACCTATTGGCTCTCACTTACACAAACTTCTAGATCCTGAGATAATTTGGAAGCAAACACTATTCGCAACCAATATGTAAGACACTCGAGAAACTCTATGAGCTGAAATACTCTCCACATCATATGCAACTTCATGTCTTCATTTTAGCACAACCAATGAAGAAAACTTTCGCTCAAGGATTGGGGAGAGGACATAGAGTGGGTTTCTTAACACCCACTTGATCTCTATAAAACAGTTTTGTCATTTTTTTATACTTATTTGTTCATAGTGTACAAAAGTTATACATGCTTCTTTCATAATCAAGCAAAAAATTTAAAAACAAACGGTTCACCTCTATATAGTTTTCTACATTTGTTATTAGAGTAATTTGTTCTGTTTAAAAAATAATCTTATATAAATATTTGAATTAGATTTATGGCCCTAACAAACTAAATAGAATTTGTAACCATCTCACGAGCTGGCTCGTTTTTTTATCTTCCTCTACTTTACCATATATATTTAATATAATGCATATGCACGTCAACTTTCCCGCCTCTCTCCTAATATATATTTACATGATATATTTTAATTAAATTTTGATTTTTTTATCTCTCCAATTAAATATTAATGATTTTGTTAAACTTGGTTAATAATATGATTACATTTTAAATCAATTTTTTAGTTTTCGTATAAAACATTTTTAAAAAATATATGGTATGCTTTTTTAAACAAATAATTTAAAATTCAAATATTTAACATGTTTTAACCTAGTTTGTGTGTATGTTTGTGTGCAATATTCTATATGCGTCTGTGTGTGTCTATATATATAATTTGGAGTAAGTTCACATACAAATAGAGTTTTTGTAAAAATGGTAGCAACCAATAAAGTGTTGACATGTGGCATTTTAATTAATTAATATAAAAGGGTAGTATATGCAATTTGTATTTAAATGATTTTTAAATTTTGCATTAAAATAGGAAAGTGGGTAATCAGTTTAATGATTCAACCTATTCCAAAAATTAACATTATATCACGTATTATCATAAAAAAACGAATTCGTAATCTCAGATACGAATCAAAAAAAATAGCAGGCATTGAGTTTTTGAATTGCATTTGCAAAATTCGATGGATGAGTACGTACAAATGGACGAACCGACTGAAGATATTCTATCATGTGCTAATAACAAATATTAACACACCAAAACAAACAAAAAAGATTGTTTAAGGCATATAATTATGTGTATGTGCTGATATATGCTAAAATGTACTAGTAACACATATCAGCACAAAGCAAAATAAACAGCCACCATTTTCGTAACTGATTCTCTCCTATTTAAATAGAGAGTGATGTCGGCAAATTAGATTAATAAATTCCTTTTATGTCCTTATTTCCATTTTACACATCATATTAATTACTATCATGCCATTGAATCTTTTATAACCATTGATGATAACACATTAATGGTCCAGATCGTTTCTCATTGTTTTTACAAAACTATCTATTTGTACAATAACCTTACTCTATATAATTTAATATATATAATATATATATATATATATATGTATGTATGAATGTGTGTATTATAAATCAAGCCGAGCCACGAGCCAAGCCAATGAGAAAAGCCAACCGTATCTCAAGCTCAGCTCATTTTAAACAAGAGTGAGCCGAGCTTTTTTCGAGTCGAGCTATTTTCAAGCTTTTTTCGAGCAAGACACGAGTCGCGAGGTTTTTGATCAGTCTTAGTGCTGAGGTTCAGTACTATAATTAGGTAAGTAGGGTTTTGTCTACTGTAGGTCAAATAGATTAAAATGTGTGTTACCAAGCCAAAAATGCTTATGTACTATAAGTGTGTATTTATATATTTGTGTGTAAAGGGGGGAAATCTGACTTATGACTCAAGTATTTTTACGAGCTCGAGCTCGATAAAAAAATATTGTGAGTTTTAAAACATAACATTGTTAAAATTCACTCCTGCTTGGCAGGTCATGAAGAAGGAGTGATAGTCCAGAATTCGGAAGTTAATGGGGCTGAAACGGAAGTGGATGGAACTAAATCGGAGACAATGGAGCCGAAAGGGCCCCATATGCAAGTCGATCAAGCTGATTTCAATGAGCTGCGGTCAAAGGGGATGGCTGGAGGTCGACCTAAAACGGTGTACAGTACTCGAAAGGGTAACTCCCTAAAGATACAGGGTATGAGAGGTAGTCGCAAGGAGAGAAACCAGGTTCGTTATTCTCTTTTGTCGTCTAACATGCAAATCAAGGAATTCGTTGCTGAAACGAGGAATAAGCTCAAGGATAAGTCGGTTTCTATGCTGCCGGAACAACCCTTGAGTGATGGTCGCCATGGGCAAATGGATATTGAAGCCCCGTCCTTCGATAATAAAGGTGCTACTGGGAACAATTCTCCATCCAACCCTTTAGCCACACTGAATTCGGTGAAAGGGAAGGACACTACGGTCCATGAAGAGGGAAAGGCTCTGAGTCTCGTTAACAAGGCCAGGGGCCAGAGGCCAGCGCTGGCCAAGAGAGTGGTGCTGTGAATGGGGGATACGCGCAAGTCACTGGGGTTTCGTATGCAGACAAATGAAAAGGGAATGTGTGGGATCAGCAAGTTCAACTAGATTACATGCCCCCTTTGATTGACAATGATGGTATATGCTGACCTGCAAGAGTGATGTTGTAGGTTGGTCATCAATCCTGATGATCTGCAAGACTCGGCTGAGGTATATGCTTTACACCTTTATGGTTATTTTTTGAGCACCTCTATGGACTACAATGTGGTGAATAATAGGATTAAAAGACTGTGGAGAGGTTATGGTCTAGTGGATGTGTCTAAGGGAGCTAATGGATATTATTATTTCAAGTTTAACAGTGAACATGGTATGATGGGTGTGCTTGAGAATGGTGTGTGACTAATAAACAACATCCCTTTATTCCTTAGTAAATGGGAACGGATGATACATTTGAAGAGGATAGAACTTGATGTCATCCCTATGTGGGGTACTATCAGTAATATCCCTTTGGAACTATGGACAAAAACTGGTCTAAGTAAGATTATGAGTGGTGTAGGAAAACCCATAACCATGGATCGGTTCACATTAGATAGATGTATCAAACATACAGGCAAGATAGGATATTCTAGAGTGCTAATGGAAGTTCCGGCTGCTTACATCTCCCTTTGGAATTGGAAGTTATTTTCCCAGAGGTTGGGACCAAACCTAAGAGAATGCTCAAGTTGCATGTTGAATATCAGCAGAAACCTCCCTTATTTTCTCACTGTTGTGTGTTTGGCCATTCCTTAAATGGTTGTAAAAAGAGGCCAAAACCGGCTGTAGAGGCTTTGGAGGGGCAGGTTAGTGTGCAACAAGCTGGGGATAAGGATAAGGGTACTATGGTTGAACAAAGTAATGATCAAACTAATGGAGGAAAGGATAAGCCCAATGAGATGGGGCAGGTGCCTTTTGTGCAAGTGGGCTGAAAAAACCGACCCCAAGTGGAAAGGGTGGCTAGGGAAAGTGAGGATAGTCAACAAAAGGGTTCAAAGGGCATGCATGCGGCTGCTAAACAGCATCCTAGGGCTGCTAAACAAAATCCGAGCAATTTGAAACAAAAGAGTAAAGGTATGGGATTTTATTTTTCTAAAGCTTTGAAGGGAGCAGCCTTTACTCCTTAGCCCAGCAAGTCTAAGCATATTGATCAGCCCACTCCCACTTCGGGGAGCCCATTCACAACATGTTTCAAGGGTTGGAGGATAGTGGGACGGACCTTGATGGCCGTATCCCTAACAGTTCTTCTGGTCTAGTTGAGGTTGGAGAACAATGTACTACTAATATGCAGGTTGAACATCCCATTAGCCGCGTTCTTCCGGATTCTCTCTTTGACTCATCATCTACCAGTCAGCAGGCTTCTAATGGCCTATCAGAGTATAAAAGGACTACCATTAGTGGCTACATCACGGTTACTAATGCAGTCCCTATGATGGTTGCCAATGCATGGGATAGTGCAGAATGGAATTACTTTGCGGTACAGTGCCATTGTCGTGAACTTGACCCGGATTATGTAGTGTTTGATGACGACTCCTTCATTGAGGATTACCTGTTAGATGATGTTGATATGCCCCCTTTACCGGATTATAAAAAGCAGGCCATCCTCAAAGCTCTCAACTCCAATGCGAAGGCTGTTAAGGCAAAAAACATGCTGGCTTGGTCAGTGTTTGAGTGGAAATTTTTTAAAGACCAGGTTGCTAGTTTGGGTCTCAATATGGATTATGTCATAGAGGATGTAGAGGAAGAGGATAATGGTATGGCTACCTTATTAAGGGGTGTCACACCCCGAGCCGGCGGGGTAGGATCGGGTTTTCCCCGACGGGCGGAAGGTTCCCGGGGCGCGATATCGTGTGAGATAATCGAAAGTGATCAGATTGTTTACATGGCACATGATATAAATGAGAAATGCTAAGATAATAGAATTACAAAGTTAAATTACATCAGTACCGTTATAATTTAACAATGTAAATCTATTGTAAACATCATAAAATGACTATCTTGTATTTACACAAGATATACAAAATAAATTGTATAATGATGTCTTCAAAAGTATGCAGGTCCAATATACTAAGTCTTCTATCTGAAGCCCTAGTCCAAAAGAAATGACTTCTTAATTAACATGTTCGTCACCTGAGAAGTCATGCAAAAAGATCAAGTCAACACATGGTTGGTGAGTTCATTTAGTTTTAGTAATTGAAAATGATTTGAAAACCTCCTTTGGTAAAGACCCTAACCTCATTAACACCACATGTAATATCCACATCGGTATGCTTATATATAGGGCATATGTAAGGGACAAGCCCTAGCCAACATCCCACCACATACTAATATGCATATGACATTGTTGTTAATGATAATTAAGCATTTTTACCCTTAACACAACCTATAAGTTCTTCTGTTTGTTGTCCCTGTAATTACAATCATTTGAAATCCATATTGATTTCATAAGTTCATCACACAATATGATCAACCACAGTAATTGTATAAACAGTTATAAATGTTTAAGTAAATAAATAAATAAACATTTAATAAAATCTAAGTCCAAATGATTGGGGCCTTTGGTCATACTCGAGTAGACTAGTCTGTCAATCTAGGTACTTAGTAGTTAGGGAATCTGTAAATATCCTCAAACATATGACCTACAAATCAAACGGTCTAGCTAGGACTTCTTGAAATGTAGGGTTTTTGTTTCGTCTGTTTTGGCATATGTTATCTATGATATTTCCCAGGATTTCCCTTGAAAATGATTTATTGATTCGTCTGATTCTGTTACAAGATGTACTTGATTCGTTGATCGTTGAATACTAGATTCATTGATCAAAATGTACACTTGATTCATAGTTCAACAAACACTTGATTTGTAGAACATTGAATATTGTCTTTGCAAAGATTGTTTCGTTTGATTCTTTGAAATCCCACACTTGCTTCGTCAAAATGTTTGATTTGATTCATTGAACTCCCACACTTGTTTTGTCAAAATGTTTGATTTGATTCATTGAACTCCCACACTTGTTTTGTCAAAATGTTTGATTTGATTCTTTTGAAATGTTTTGATCTGTTTGAAACGTTTTAGTTTAACCCGATTATTCACTTAATTTATAAGTAAATCAGTTAGTAAACCTGCATAAAACCTTCCTAGACATGGTCTAGGTTAACATTTATATATGTAAACATATAAAATTAAAAGCATTTAAGTAAACAATTTAATAAACAGTTTACACATGCTTCTCAGCCCCGCGTTTTAAAACAAAAATGTTAGAAAAGGGGCAATGAACTCACCTGTGTTGCTATGTAAAGGATCTACACAAAATGCACGCTCTTGTTTGTAGCTAGGTTTCTTCAGTTCCTGAGTTATTTTAATAGAATTCGAATACGATAAGTACGCGTAGTAGTCGTTGTGCCTAAAGTTTTGGGTCTTGTCGTGTGTGCAACTAAGTGTATTAGTATTAAGTGTATCTAAGATCTAATCTATCTTAGTTACCCTTCTTAATGATCCCAATTCCCATAGTTTATCATAATAATTTACTTTTATTTTTTAGAAAATTTCGGCAGAGTTTCCTTTGTTTTATGTTTAAAATCCAAACAAATACATTGTCTATTTTTACAACAAGTTCCCAAACAATTTAATCACAATAAGCTTTTAAATCAAAACATCACAATTAATTTCCATTTAAACTTATTATTAAGTCAAAGTCATTTAATTAAATCTAACAAGTTCCAAATAAGTTTCTTTTATTAAAAACTCAAAATTTCTTATTCCAAATAAACATTTGCACATGTTGGGCCTTAGTTGGCTCATTGAGTCCATATCAACCCGTTTAGTAATCCTTGATCTTCAATGATTTCCCTTGATGTATGGAATTAGTCAATTAAATGTAAATCATTCCCACTAGATTGTTAGGGTATTTTACTAAAACCCATTTCCAACCTACGCATTGTGTTATTTATCCATTATGAGTCCTCCCTATTTATGTAGATTTGTCAAATAAAACCCCAATTATAATCCCATGCACACACACATGAGATTTCTATTCATGCATGTAACGTATTGGATCCATACCTCATTAGGACTTAGGTTATTGACTAACTAATCATTTCTTAGATTATTACTACTAGTTTTGTTGATCCTAGTCCCACTCCAACTCTATTAAACGACTTTTAGGTTCGGCCTGATGTTCAAGGCAGCGAACCTTTTAGAGTTTGTTCCCAAGGTTCGGCCAGCATCACCTCATCAACGAACCATTAGGGTTCGGCCAAGGAGACCATGGTTCGTGTAAAGGTTCGCCAGCCTAGTGGGTTCGTTTGTAATCAAAGGTTCGGCTGGGTTCAATGGTTCGCTGTTATCTTGAGTGAGGTTCGGTCCAAGAAACTTGTAGGGTTCGTCTAGAAGGGTTCGTGCATGGTTCGTTCATACAATAAAGGTTCGATGCTGGTAAGACTTAAAAAGGGTTCGTGGCTCAGAACTATGACAGGTTCGTTGCAGTTAATCACAGGGTTCGTTGCAGTTGATCACAGGGTTCGTTGCAGAAAAGGAGGGTTCGGCCGGGCATAAAAGGTTCGGCTAGGGAAACTGATGGGTTCGACTGATGAGCCTCACGAACCTGTAAAGGTTTTGGCGTCCCCATCCTCGTATTAACGAGCTAAACCTGTTATAAATCCAATTCTAATAACAACCAACTGCTTATAACACCTTAACCTAAGTGATTTAAGTGTCTAAAATCGATTAATACCACAAAACCCATTGGAATCGTGACACACACACCCTAACCGAATTTATCACAAACATTACCTCAATTTCAGTGGATGAATGTCTAAACTTCTTGTACTTTCTTGATCTACGTGCTGAGATAAACGTCTTGACACCTAGATTGCTTGAATCCGACTTGAATCGAGCTCCCAATCGTAGAGAGAAGTTTTGTTCTTGAGAGTGTTTTTAGAGAGAGAGAAGAGAGACGAGATGAAGAGAGAGAGAGAGGTTGGTGAGGCTAATTATGGCAACTTAATGCCATAATAAATGATTCCATCGCCCCCGGTTAGTCGGTCTCGATCGGTTTCTCGTAAAATGCCGGATCGTGAAGTTTTCGCGACTAAACAACATGATAATAAAATTAGAAATCATTTAATTATTCAAGGTTGTGATTCCTAATAAATTAACTAATATCTTCTATTTATTTTAAATTTAGAATATTAATTTACTGTTTAAATCGAAATGTACGGTCGTCGCGCGTATTCGTTCGAATCGTCACCCGTACGAAACGACGATAACTATACTTCTCAATATTGTTTTCTAATTATAGAATATCATTCAGAACGTTAAACCTTCAGGTATATTCATACAGATCGTCACCTATACGAATAACCCGTCAATTTAGCATTCACGTAACAATATTCGTGTGTTTTGTTCTTTAAAGTCTCGCATACGTTTATACATAATAAATTCTAAACAAATAATCACTTGATGGTTCTGTATTGTCAAATAATTATCTGACTCAAGAACCATCGTTCTGAACTGTGTTTCTGTTAAATGTTTCTGAATTTGTTCTATGACAACACAAAATGATAATGATAATTGATATGAATGTGAAGCTTACTGAAATGTATAAGATTCGTACCTGTTTTACTGTTCATGTACTGTAGGGATCACTGTTCCGGTGACGGTTCCGGCACTGATGTTACAAGGGGTAAGCCTATGTCCAGTTGGTTGTTGGTCCTGTTTGTTCCAGCAAGTTTTTTTGTTTTTGTTTTTCTTCTGTTTTTATGGATAGTTTTGTTCTTTTTTCCTTGGGTTAGGTTCTGTCTGCTGTTTTGTGGGGGTTGTGCTGTTTTGAAGGTGATGCCTTTGGTTCTTAGGATGGTTAGGAGTCTCCTAAGACTCACAAGCATCATGGTTTTCCATTTGCTAGGCTTGGTTGCTTTACTGGTTGGTTGAGCAAGCTGCTGATTTGGTTGTTTTATCGGTTGTACAGGGGTTGGGTCCATTTAGGGTGGATTGGTAATGGATTGATTACCTGGTTTTGGAAGTTGGTTTTTAGTGGATGTCAGGTGGGTTTATCTGGTTGATTAGGAGGGGTAATAGGAGCTGTGTTGGGATTTTTTGGCCTGGGGTGTATGGGGAGGCTACCACCTATGTTGGGATTTGCTGTGGGAGGGGATATAGTTTTGTGTGTTGCTCTAGGACTGGTCCCAATGTTGGTTTGATTGGTGCTGCCCTTGGGCTCCTCGACTCAGGGCTGGCCTGTCTACAGTGCTACCTATGTGTCTGATGCGCTTTGGGCATTTTTTTTATTCGGCTATGGGTCTGTTGGGCTATTTTTTATTTCTGAGCCTGGAATTTTATCAGATGGATCAAGGGCCTTTACCATATGTTTCTACTTTATTAGGCTACCAGAGGTTTGTTTGGTTCTAGGGGTTGTTGTAGTTTTGGCTACTCTATTGAGGCTGTTTGGCATGGGTTGGGCTTGAGTCAGATGGGGTTGGGCATGCTGCTGGGTGGTTTTCGTAGGCTGCTAATGTGTCAGGGAGTTGTGTTGGCTGGTGTTCCAAGGTGGTGGGATGCAGCACTACTCCTATCCCTAGATGGCTTGGTCTTGGCCCCGAGATGGCTTGCTGCTGAGCAGGTTTGGCACTGGGCCTATGTTCCATGCCCCCTTTGTGTGTCCCAGAAGTTGGCCTACTTGCCGCCCCTTGGAGCATAGGTTAGTGTATGGAAACAACCCTTGCCTAGCCCTGGGCAGCCCCTTGCTGGCCGGATGTGGCCCCTGGTGTCATGGGCTTGTTGTTGATCTTTTGGTGTGGATGACTAGAGCTTTTGGAAATCAGTGTGGGCTGGCTATGGGTTATAATCTGATCCTCATATTATGTATATCATGGGCTTTCATTTATATATGGGCCTGTTTTTTGTGGGATGGACTTATATTCCTTTGCCTAGTCTTTAGGTTGTTGTTTGTTGCTTAGAGTTTTGGGCCATTATTATTGTATTGGGTTTGTCTTGTTGTAGGCCCAAAGCGGTTTTGTATAGGTCATATTATTGTTGGCCCAATGGGCATGGCGTATTTTTGTTAGCCTTTCCAGGTTTGTCGGATAAGTGCTATTCAGAGGGGTATGCCCTTTTGGTCCACTTGTAATTCATTTTTTAGTTGGTTATATATTTTTCCGGGCTTTGCCCTTTATCCAAAAAAACCCTAAACCCTAAACCAAACCTAATATGCTTCTAAAACAAGTCAGTTTTATGCTGGCGAGTTCTAAGTTAAATTTTTAGAAAAACCTTTTTTAATTCATATCATCACATAACGTAATTCAAATACATAACATACATGTCATCATAACATAAATACATAACATACATATCATCATAACATCAATCATACTGTGAAGAAAACTTCAACCTCAACTGCTGACCCGAAGTCAACTGGCTTGTGCAGCACAAGACACCTCAACTGACGACTCGAAGTTGACAGGCTTGTATAAATACAAGACACCTCAACTGCCAGCCCGAAGTTGACAGGCTCATGCATGCATAAGACTTCCTCAACTGACGACACACAATCGACAGGCTTGTGTAACCACAAGAATCTACATTACATTATCAATACTTTATTATATGGTCTAATTGATCGTTTCATAGACTTAACAGGGTTAGGGTCGGCCTTAATGTATCCGTTTCCATTTAGCATTTTATTATAATCTATAAACTTTACCACATTCTTATTTACACTACACATGTGATTTAGTAATACGCTTTAACCCCGACCCGCACTTATCCAATTCTATTTATCCCCGAACTCATTAAACCCATGTTGGTTCTATTTCAGTGTGATTAACCAACCTTAATAGTAAATACCCCAAACTCAAATCCCCGTCTCCTTGTATACATACATACTATGGAATACAAAATCAATACACCAAAATACACTAGTTCCAACGCCATAATCACATTCCAACCCACCAAGACCCGTCAAAGACCCACGTGTCATCGTACAACCATAATAGGTTGTAGCCAGCTTGTATCTGTGTGCTTTTAACCCCCTTTCTAGCCCTGACATACACGCATGCCACACACAAATCATTCACGCAACATATATCCATTGCAACCATAAGAAAAACTTATGATCTATAAAACAAACACGTACCTTAAACCGGTTCAAATCGTGTCCACAAACGAGATGTTATCAAAACCATGGTTAGAATACTTATCACCATCGGTATCCACAAATTCTTGGTCATCACACACTTTGCCAAGAATAACTAGAAGTTTGCTGCGTGAACATGAGTGATGAAGGGGATGTATTGGAGAGTTATGACTATCGTGTGAACTCGGAAGTTTGATGGTTTTCCTCCTTTTATATATATATATATATATATATATACTTGTCGAGGATTGTAAAAGCTGGTCATTCACATCAGGGACTGAATTGAAATTAGTTGGTCCTTGTTTATACTATCCTAGTGTAATGGTTATCCGTTCACAGTCTACTAGTTTCTTGCTTCAAAGAACTAAATTTCCTTGTACGTAATTATTATTACAAATTGAAACATGCATGGTGTTTATTAAGGATGGGATTTAATTTCCAATATTACACATTGACCCCTCAACTATCGTCATCTATTTTTAAAACCCCCTCGTACTTTACTCACATATTTTTAATATTCACGAATTTATATCGTGTTCATACTTTATCGTATAACAGTCATGCTTATATTAATTTGATCAGAATTGTTTCGGGAACATTCATAAAATTTTCGAACCCAAACGGTCACAGAAATTTTGTAAGCTATTAATAGGCTTTATAACGTGTCCGTACAATATCGAATATTTTTAATGTTTATATCATTTTGATCGTAATTGTTTTACGAATGTTTATATAAATTTTGAAAATAAACGGTTACCGAAATTTCGCACGTTTTTTATTAGGTTACAATATTTCAGTTGTTGCATTTCATGCAAAACAGAAGGCTATGGAGGTTCCTCATGGGCTGTCTGTTTCTTTTTTTATGGCTGGCTAATGGGCCTGCTTGGCCCTTGTGGTTCATGGTTACACTTGGGGTACTATAAGGTGTTGGGCTGGTGCGTGGATGAGGACCAAGCTTTGGGATTCGACTCGTGGCCTTCTAATGAAAAGATTGTTGGACTTTTGTATGTTTATTCATAGTTATTTGTATGGTTGTTTTGTTTGTTGGGCTCGTTTTTTAGGCCTAGTGGGTTTTGTATAGGTTATGGCCTCCTTCATGCTGGTTTGTATTTACACACAGTAAATAGTGAAAGTACACATACCATACGGATTTGCCGGATGATCAGGTATTGGATGTCACATTTATGATAAACTCAATATCTTGTACAGAAAAGTCAAACAACTTCTAAATAAGACGATTAACCAAGTAATGGTGCAATGGAAGAACAGGAGGGGTTCGGATGCTACGTGGGAGTCCGAGGATGAAATGCGGAAATTTTATCCTTTTCTTTTGAGGTATAATGAGGTTTCGGGGACGAAACCTTTGTAAGAAGGGGAGAATTTGTAACAACCAATTTTTGGGAATTATTATAAGTAAAATGTAATTGGAGTATAAGTTATGTTTTACTTTAATTGATGGGTGTTTTATAAGATTTAACTATCTTAAACATTATTTGGTGGGTGTCTTTATAATATTTGTTATTTATAAAACAATGGGTGGGTGTTAACTAATTTAACTAAGTTAGTTAAACACTAGTTAGTTGGAACTAGTAATTAAGGGGCTGAAACTATAATTAGCTCAAACTTGAAATAGACTAAAAAGGGTGTTGACTAGTCAAAATGGGGGAACCCATTTGTTTTGGGCTGTGAACGTCGATCAAGGGGAGGAGAAGGAGAAAAAAAATCAAGTTTTTCTTATTTGTGGCAAAATTCTTGCATAATCTTAGTCTAATCCCTCATGCAAGCATAAATTGGATTTCTCCTTGCATCAAACTACATCTAGGTATGATTTTTGAGTGTTCTTGATGGGATTTTCATGGGTCTCCATTGGGGGTGTGGGTAGGACGGTTAAAATCCGAAATTGGGAGTTTATATGGTGTTAGTTGTTAATAGTTTTCATATTTTTAACATCTAAAAACACATTTTTGATGATTTCATGATTTTTGATATCATGGTGTTAATGGGGTGTTGCAAGGTTCTTGGGGGATAAGAACTTGGGGATTTGATTCAATGTGTGAACATGAAATAGATGTTAATATGATATTGTGATTGATAAATATGTGATAATGTTGAATCTAAATGATTTTGAATCAAGATATGGAGTTTATATAGAGGATATACATATGTGCATAAAATTACTGCACAAAAGATGTTTGATGAAATGCCAAGTAAGACATTTTACTTAAAAATTAGTTTGAAACTAATGGTGATATAAAATATGCGGGTGCATAAACTCCACAAAGGTGAATTGATATGGTTAAGGTCAATTAGAAGTAAATTATAATTATAATGGTTACAATGGGGTGAATGGGTGTATTTTGACTAGTAGAAGTCAACCTTTATATTAAACCTATTAGTTGTGATCATAGGAATTGATAGTGAAGGTGTGAGTGGAACCAAACGACCCGGGAAGGAAATTATTATAGAGGATAGCTCGTTGGATCAAGGTAAGTCACCCAAATCTTTTACTTGTTATGTGTAATGGTGTTATGCATGCATGTATGTTATAGTGAAAGATTTGACTTTTGGGTGAATTGGTGATTGTGATCTTGGTGTTTTGACAATAATAGGCAATAGGTGGTGTATTGCTTAATTTATTGTTGATATGATGTTTATTTGCTTATTATTATTTGACTTGGTGTCTAATTGTATATGTGGTGAATGTATGGAAAGAGTTCACAAGGTGTGTGAACTTATATTTGAGATAAACTCAATTTGAAGTTTTGAATCACAAGTGGTGCGATCATGACAATGGATTATTCACATGGTGTGTGAATATCCTTTGTTGGGTATAATCAAGTTAGTAAAACACAAGTGGTGTGGTTTACTTAACTTGAGAAATCTGGTGGAATAAGATTTCAATTGTGTTTTGGGTACAACCGACTCGTTTAAATCGTTTGACATTATGACGATGATGGTTATAAATTGGTAAATTAAGGTGTTTAGTATGTTTATATGGTGTTATATAATGTTTATGGGTGTATTGGAATGGTCGGAAATGAGCGGAATGGGTCGAGATGGTTAAAACATAAAAAATGGCCGTGCAGGGGGTGCCCGGCGTATCATACTCCAGGGATACGACAACCAATACGCCAGTTTCAGAAACTCTCTGTGATACGCCGACCGATACGCCGACCAATACGCCGGGTGCTGATTTTGGCCAAAATTGACTATTTTGGTCATGTAAGCTCGGGTGGGCGGGCATGGTGATTTTACTTAGTTCTAATGAACTAACGGTGACTTAATTATGGTGTTTTCAGGTGAACGGAAAGGGTGAAAGCGGTTGTGATCGGATTGCTATGCAAGGACTCGGATCAAACGTGTTTTGGGGGTTTAATCTTTGTTGGTTTCAAACAAAGTTTTTGTGAATAACTTTAAATGTAATTTGGTTGTTGAATGTTTGTCTAACTTCAAATATTTTGTAAAGTCTTTGTAAAGTGGGTGTTCAAGTGTTTAATACACTTGTTTGTTTGAAAAATCTGGGACCTAAACTCTGTTGTTATTTTAAAAACACGTATAAAACATGGGTGGATTTAGGGGCTTACAATATGTTTTGGTATAAGGGGCCCATTGGGCTTGTTGGGTTTTGGTTAGCCTCTTTGGACTTGTTAGAGATGAGCTATTTGAGGGGTATGCCCCCTAGTCGGCTTGTAATTTTTTTATTGGTTGTTATATATTTTTCCGGGCAAAAGCCCTTTATCCAAAAAAACCCTTATGGTTTTTCATTTGTTCAATTTTTACTCTCTCTTTAACTTTTCTCTAGAAATTCTCTCTCAGCCGTCTTCCTTTCTCTCTGCCTCATGAAGCCATCAAATGGTGGTATCCCACCACCACTCATACCCATCGACCACCCCCTGATCCTTCTTGCTGCCTATTTCAAGGTGTACCCTTGGTTCCTACTTGTTTTGGTCTAAAGGAATTGAAGCAGTCAACTACTCTGATGAATGAAAATCAAGATTTGGAAGGAGTTGGGGAGCCGAAGGATGGGCATTATTCTGTCACAGAAAGTGGCGACCAGCAAGAGGCTGGATTGGAACAAAATTGTTTGCTAGAAGGGAAGGAAAGTAAGGGCATGCCCTCATCCAGACCCCACAATCGCAACAGCCCATAGAAACTCAAAGGCGTCTGGATATAGCAATATGCATGTAAAAATTCATGGTTTTCAAGGCATTAGAAGGGAAAAGAGACCTACGGGTTCGGGAGTTTGTTCAGGAAACTAGAGCTATGGCTTCATCCCATCCTGTTTCTCAGTCAACGACGGTTGCCATGGAGGAGATGCCCACCGCCATGGGTTCCCAAAATCCAATCGGTGATATGGAGGTTGAAACCCAAGTGTCCATGCCGCCAATTGATACTTCAACAGTTGTGACTACCCAACATACTCCTGTCCCGATTACTATGGTATCCTCGGCATCTCCATCGCTTGGTAATCCAATGGTTATTGACGACTTAACATGGTTTCTTGATGGGTTTTCTTGTTAATGTTGTTAACATTTTTTGTGAGCAATTTGTTTGGTTTTTTAATTGCATGTACAGAGGTTGGGTCCACTTTTTTGGCTAGGGAATGGCTCGGATAAGTCTGTAGTAGGTCCTATTTTCAGTGGGTGCAGGGCCGAGGATGGGAGGTTGTGTTTTGGGTGTTTAATGATCAACTTTGTGTGGCTTCATATTTTACTTTGCTGGCTTCTCAATTGGAGACTTCAAGCAAGGCAGCCAATAAGTTACCGAAGGCTTTAGCTGATTGGTGAGATTGGCATGGTGCGGCCCATCAATGGGCCTTTGATGGTCGGTTCTGCCCTTGGTTGTTTTTGCCATTGTCACTTGGTAACCTTGACCAACTTGAAGAGCTTTACTTGAGGTTTTGTACTCTAGATGTTTTTAGTATCGGGCTTATAATTTTGTTGTAATATAGTTTGGGCTTATAACATTGTTAGTGATATGCTCACTACCTTCTATGTTGTCATGTAAACAAAAAAATAAAGTATTTACGGTAAAAATAATTTATTTTGTTTGCGATTTATATTTTTTTAGTTTTCTTTTTCAAGATAATTTATGTTTTTTGTGCGTTAAAATTGGGGAGAGTGTTCATTTACGGTCGGGGCCCCAATATTTATCCCAGTTTTAGACCACCAAAATGATTGAGATAGCCCTGACCGTAACTCTCTAACACAGTGCAACTCATATACAAATCCGAAGATAGTGTGCTAATAGCATGCCACATGTAATATAAAAAAAGTTAATCAAAATAAAAAAAAAATAATGTGAGATGGAGTGTAAAATGACAACTGTGGAAAGGGCATAAAACTTGACCACACAAACTTGGATACACGTTTTGTGTGTGATGCAACAAAGAATCCAAATCCGTTCTGTTGAAGGGTGATTTTGATGTTAAGCTGTTAAGCAGATGTATTCATGCGAGGCTTCTACGATGTTGTTGTGTCGCAGAAGCTCTTTAGCCCTTGCCAGAGGCTCTTCAGTTCCAAAGAGGAATCACATCCGTCATAGCTCAACGTGTATGCTGGACCAAACTGTTGCGGTTTCTTCCCCCCTAAATACGATATTGACCTCCGGAAATTTAATTGCTGCTGCTGGTTCCGGGTCACTTCATGGGGCAGTAACGTCGGCGATTACTCAAGTTGCTGTCACCGCCGTCGCAATTGCATCCGGAGCTTGCCTATCCACCAAAGTTGATTGCTTATGGCCTAAAGTTGATGAACAGCCTGGTAATGTTTTTTCTTTTGTTAAAAAAATAATTCAAAAACGTGGCAGCGAACCTTCTTTAACTGGGTCGATCATTTTGTCATAATGAAACTGGTTATTCTTATGTTTGTTAGATATTCAATTAGTCACACTTTGCAGGTTCTTTGATACTGGATGGAGTCGATGTTACTGGATACCCTGTATTTCATGACCCAAAGGTTTACCATCCCTGCTTGTTTCTACTCTAGTGGTAGTGGTAGTTCCTAAAAGATGCTAAATCTTTGAAGGCAGGTGCACAAGGCAATTGCATTTGCTAGGAAAGCTCACTGTGGTCAGCTTCGGAAAACAGGAGACCCCTATTTAACCCATTGCATCAATACAGCCAAAATCTTAGCTGTGTTAGTTCCTTCAACTGGGAAAAAGGTAAGCAATTCTTTATACTGTCTCAGTCCATAAAATAATTATTTATATATGACGAGATCTTATAAAGCTAGATGTTAAAGATTTCTGCTACCATGATAATAATGGGATTCAAATGGATGTTTGTTTCTTATTATCATTGATTCAAGTGTTCATATGCCACAGGCTATTGATACAGTCATTTCTGGCATACTACATGATGTAGTTGATGATACATGTGAAAGCTTACACACCATAGAGACTGAGTTTGGTGAAGATATAGCAAAACTGGTAGCTGGTGTGTCCAGATTGAGTTATATCAATCAGGTACCAACAGTAGTAGTAGTTTGTTGGTGATCCTACATTCAAGCAACTGCTTTTCATACTTGTGTCTTTGTAGCCATTACTTACAAGTGATAGGTGAAAATTATGTTTATACTACAGTTGCTCCGAAGACATCGCAGGATAAATGTGAAGAATCAGGCTACCCTTGGCTATGAAGAGGTATTCCTTTGTGCTTACCACTGATATTGCTAAAACATAAAAACATTGTTGATAATCATCTGGTGCCAAGAACATGTGAAGCAGATATAGATATACTGTGTAGAGTGACAGCCAACTGGCATGCAAAGGCCACTGACAGAGGGGCTTGAATTCTTTATGAACTTGAAAGCTATTTAGCTGAGATGCATAGCTTGAATTACTCATTGCAGGCAAATAATTTACGAGTGATGCTCTTGGGCATGGTTGATGATCCACGTGTGGTTCTCATTAAACTTGCAGATCGTCTACACAACATGAGAACCATGTATGACTTGTTTCTATATTAACATTCTGTGTTTTTGTTTTGCTAGATTTTAATAATTACACCTAAAAGCTTCTCAAATATTATATATACCCAGACCAAAATTAAAGATTCATATATGTCTTTTTTCAATGATTTTTATTTTATGACAATTTACGCTTTCTATTCATATTTTACCAATTTACCTAATGTTCATACACTTAAAAAGTTGAAACTGTGCCAGAAGCCATATTTATATCCCACATGGCCACATTTGACAAATATGTATGCAAAAAAATAACAAATAAATAAAGAAAAGAAAAAATATGAGAACTAAGATATAACTAGGGACGCTTACCAATATTAAAGTATTTAACCGAGACATTCAAGCATGATAAATTCAACAATAATTTTAAGTGAGAAAACACTTGCAAACTCTTTAGAAACGTGCGCCTTAAGGGCCATGTAATCGCTGCAAGGAGGGCCATTGTATGACTGATAAGAATCGACAAAGAGGAAGGAGGGGAATCAACGGTTACCTGGTGCAGTTATTCCGGGTCTAGGATTGGCTTCAATACCAAGATAAACTTGTTATAGTAATTGTACTGTTGTTCTTGTAGTATGAAAAGACTTTACAAGATATATAAATAGATATATTGCAAGGAGTATGAAAAGATTTCTAAATCCTATCCCTTTAATACGTTTACAGTCTAAATATGTAAAGAATTCAAACTCATATCCCTTTTATACATTAATTACACATGTATACAAATCACAAATGTAATCATTGCATGTGAATAGTAAAATTAATTTATTAATAATAATTCATACATTAATACATATGTTTTTCAATAGAAAACAACAAAGCAAACATTGCCTTAGTGGTTAAGGCTCAGGGGTAGTTTGGCAGCGTCTGAACCATTAAGTGTTGAATGGTTAAGATGTCTGAATGATTAAGAGGGTCTGAACCATTAAGTGTTGAACCGGTTAAGACCGTTTGGTTGAGTGTATCTGAAAGAAAACCCTCTTTTCTTAACCCAACACCCAAAGATGTGTGAGTGCCTAGCAGCAAGAACATGATATCCCGATTGCTCTCATAACTGTGCCAAAGCCTCAACTTGCTACCCTTCTTCTCCATCTGCACAAAATCTCGATAGGATCTTCTTCAATCGACCACTCTGATGCGATGATGAAGCTGATGCCATCACAAATGAAAAAAGCAGATCATCTAATCCTCAGCCAGTCATAGGTCGATGATGAAGTCGTAGGTCGGGGTGGCGACGGGCGATGGGTTCAGATGGAGCGATGGGCGTCAGGCGATGAGCGTGGTTTGCGGCGACGGGTTTGGGTGGTTTGCGTCTCGCATCTATTATCGGAGATTTACCAATGGTTGAAGAGACGGTGAATTCATTGATGACCAATTGAAGCTTTTTGTGAGTTTATTCATAGGATCGTTTTTAGTTTTTAAAGCTTCCTAACTTCAAGATTGAAGCTATGATGGTTGTTTTTATGATTCTACTTATATTTTGGTGTAATCAAGGCTTGAAATCAATGAAAGACCAATGAAGCAGCCATTGTTGGATGTCTCCGGTGTGCCTTGCCCCAGCCCTAGCCCCAGCCCCCTTTTATAGACTCCTCCTTAAGTCTGAATGGTTTAGACCCTCATTCAGATCTGTCCACCCATTCAGATGTGATTTTTTTTGACGAAACAAACGGTCTGAATCTGAACCCTTGGTTTTAAAAAGCGAGAAGCGCACTAAAGCGACAAGGTCTAAAACCAAAGCGCCAAGCGCAAAAGCGGCGGGATTTTCGTACGCGAAGCGCCATGTATTTATGTATATAAAATTATATATTTCTCATAGGTTTTTATTATTAGTTGTCTAATTTTAAACAAAAATAAGCTTCATATATAGTTTAATAAAACAAAAAAATATATATGTACAACTTAAAATAGCACAAAATCTATAAGACACACTTAATGTACAACGAACCTAGCTATAAGTACAATAAATTGAACTTAAAAAACAAAGAAAACAAATTAGAAAAAATTTAAGGTCAAATTTGATAAAACTATAACATTATGAATCAAAATGTAAGTTAGTTGCAAATAAAAGGTAAGACACAAAGGAGTGTAAGTTTTCAACCCTAATTCCAAAAATGCCGTCACTTTCTTTTTCTCCTCTTTTTCTCCTGTGGTTCTACATCTAAGACTACAACAAGACTCCATCCTCGTCTCCTTCATGCATCAAACTTGGAATTTCGATCTCTTGATGCACCTGCCTCCCAGGTTTTCGTTTCCATCTCCATCTAGATCTCTTTGATGCACAAACTTCCCAGGTACGTCGTTCCCATCTCCTCCTAGGTTTGCTTTTATGCTTGTTGTACGTAAACCGCAGCTTCTTCTCGCTTCAAGCTTCCACAAAAATCGCACGAAGCCCGCGCTTCTTGTACAGATCTCGCCTTGTGTTACATAAAGCGCATGGGGGTGCGCCTAGATGCGCTTTGCGCTTAATCGCGCCTAGAGCGCGCTTTTTAAAACCAAGTCTGAACCATTCAGATTCAGACCCATTCAGACGCAAACAAACAGCCTCTCAATCATGTGAAGGTATGGGTCCATGGTTCAAATCCCATTCAAGCTAGCATTTTTTCAATTTTTTTGTTTTCCTTTAATAATTTACTAGGCAATAAGTATAATAATTATATTAATTAAATAATTGTTTTCTCAGTTTTATTTGTTTGTTGTATGCTTTTATGCTGATTTGGTTTATTGTTTTATGACGGATTGACATCAATTGCAAATGGTTTTTGTGTGTACGCTTTAATATTCATGATATTGTTGTTGATGTTATGACATAGTACTCATATCGGCAAAATGGTATGACTCAAGACTTTTTTTAAATTGGGTGGAAATGTGTGATATGATTTTTATGTTTTATATTTTTTAATATTATTAAATGTGTACAAATTAGCAATATTTTAATAAATAACAATTTTTCCTGTATTATTTGTTGGTCTTATGTTTGCTTTACTTGATGCTAAATTTTACGACTAAGCCCAACCCCTTTTCTTTTTGGTGTGACGACCACTTTACGATGAGTACACTTTAGGCTTTTATGCCGAAGTGACAGTCGTTGTAACGTGTTTTTATATCTGCATTTTGATATACGAGATGACCCTGTTTGCGGCGCACGCATATAATGTATATATGTGTCGGCCCTTAAGGGGCAAAAGTAATGTTGCACTAATTTTAACGTTATTTTACTTTATTTTTGTGAAAAATAACGTTAAAACCATTTGGTTGGTCGGTTAATCAGACATCATGAGCCGGGGGTCTTATTGAAAGCAGCCTCTCTATTCCTACGGGGTAGAGGTAAGGCTGTCTACATCTTACCCTTCTCAGATACCTTAGCTTTGATAATGGTGGAATATACTGAGTACGATGATGATGATGATATTGATATACATGATCATTTCTTTGTTCCGGTATTCACAACTGCAGCGGAATTCCCACCGCAACGTGCTAGGAACCCACTAGTTATCTAATATGTGTGAAGATGAAACTCTGCTGAAGTTATCAGCTCTGTACCAACTAATATAAATAAGTATTAACAATTTAAAATCTGTGCAGGTTGTTTTTTAATATAAAAAATAATCATTATAGTTCAGATCTACCAATTAAGGCCTCCTTTGCAGGCTTCCTGTTAACAATATTTAAAATCCCTGACTGCTAATTTCCAAATTATGAATGGAGATCATCAGCTGATATGAATGTTTCACGTCACTACAAAATTCAAGCAGGGCGAAATTGCATCAGTGAATACTTAAAGATGAATAAGTGAGGATTGAATGGTCATATTCTTAATTGTTTTTAATGAAATACATAAAAAAATGGGTAAATATCAATAGAATGAGAATAATTGTGTATTGTGTCATTAACTGATAATCATGTACAATATATAGAAGATACATTTACATATTTAATCCTTCTAATATAATCTATTCCTAATATATAATATTCTGTCTAATATTCCCCCTCAGGCTAAGGCCGGGAAGCGACCTGTAGCTTGGACTTCAGAAAGTTGAATCTGTCGGTTGATAAGGGCTTTGTGAATACATCTGCAATCTGCTCTTGTGTGGAAATAAACTGAATTGATAACTGTCGTCGTGCAACTTTCTCTCGAACAAAGTGGAAATCAACTTCTACATGTTTTGTGCGTGCGTGAAATACCGGATTAGCTGATAGATAAGTTGCACCAAGATTGTCACACCACAAAATCGGAACTGATGGTATCTTGATATGTAATTCACATAAAAGTGTCTCTAGCCAGGTTAACTGCGCAACCGTATCTGCAAGAGCTTTGTATTCAGATTCCGTGGAAGACCGAGATACAGTCCTTTGTTTCCGAGCAGCCCATGACACTAGATTCGAACCTAGATATATAGCATATCCCCCCGTGGATCGACGGTCGTCTGGGCAGCCAGCCCAGTCTGCATCAGAAAAGGCACTCAAGGAGTTGAAGGCAGCATCAGTGTAGGCATGAAGCTGCGAGTTGGACCGATGTGACAAGAGCAACCCTTGATCAGATGTCCCGAGTAAGTACCGAAGGATACGTTTCACTGCCGACCAGTGGTTTTCAGTTGGAGTATGTATGAATTGGCACACTTTGTTAACGGCAAACGAGATGTCCGGACGTGACAAGGTAGCATATTGTAAAGCACCGACAAGTTGACGATATTTAACTGAATCAGCAAAAGGAGCACTATCACCAAGAGATAATGTGGCAGAAGATGACATCGGTGAAGGAACCGGTTTAGCATGAGACAAACCCGCACGTATCAGCAAATCGTTGATGTATTTTTGCTGAGATAAGAGTATATCAAGACCAATACGCTTTATCTCAATCCCCAAAAAATAGGAAAGTGCACCCATGTCTTGAATAGCAAATGAGCGGCTCAAACTAGAAACCACTTTGTCAATAGCCTGATCATTGTTCCCTGTCAAAATAATATCGTCGACATATACAAGCATATAAAGCCGCGTGCCATTTTGAGAATAAATAAAAAGGGACGGATCTGTCCGAGAGCCAGAAAAACCAAGAGCAGTGAGGGCCGATATCAGGCGCTGAAACCAGGCACGTGGGGCCTGCTTAAGTCCATAGAGGGACTTATGTAAAAGGCAAACATGATCCGGGCGAGTAGAATCAAAAAACCCCTGAGGTTGAGACATGTAAACTGTCTCATGCAAGTCCCCATGTAAAAAGGCATTCTGAACATCCAGCTGCCGAAGAGACCACTGGTGGGTAACAACAATTGACAAGACAACACGAATGGTAGTGGATTTTACAACAGGGCTGAATGTTTCAGTATAGTCAATGCCTGGCTGCTGATTAAATCCTTTCGCGACTAGACGCGCTTTGTAACGAGTAACTTTACCGGTCTGATCACGTTTCAGTTTGTAAACCCATTTACAGTCTACAATGTTAGTGCCCGAGACACGTGGAACCAGAGACCATGTTCCATTTCTCATCAGTGCAGAAAATTCGGTGGCCATGGCTTGTTGCCAGTGAGGATCTTTGTTGGCATGAGTAAAGGAGGTAGGCTCAATAGGAGTGGAACTGGTATGAAAGGAGGAGATGTTATGTTGTTTGGTTTGTTTGGGATTGGGTCGTAAATGAGCAGGTCGGGGACGGGCTGGTGGTGGATTATGAGATGCAGTATTTGAGGGTATGGTATGTGGTGTGGGTGCGTGATTTTGTGATGTGGAGGAGGGTGGAGAGTGGTTGGAGGGTGCAGGGAAAGGTTGGGCCGAGGGTGTAGATGGAGCTGAGGGTGTAGATGAATCCAAAGATGTAGGTTGGGCCGCGGGTGAGGACCGGGTCGGATTTGGAGGGGACGTATTGGATGGATCAGGTGTATGATCTGTGGAGTCTGGAGAAAAGACAGGAGGATTGGGATATGAGGAGAAATATGGGGAGTCACTCGATTGAATAGGTGGATCGATGTGAGGAGTGGAGGAAAAAGGAAACGAAGTCTCGTTAAACCGAACATGCCGAGCAATGTAAAGACGACCAGTGACATGGTCAAGACAGCGGTACCCATGATGGGCTGTGCTATATCCAAGAAAGACACACGATGTGGAACGAAAATCCATCTTGTGTTTGTTGTAGGCACGAAGGTGTGGAAAGCATTGACAGCCAAACACACGCAAAAAAGACAAGTCAGGTGTACGGTGAAAGAGTGTTTCAAAGGGAGATGTCTTTGAGGTGGTTTTGGAGGGCATGCGGTTGATAAGCTAGACTGCGGTGTCAAAGGCGAAATGCCAAAAACGATGCGGGACATGAGAATGTGCCAAAAGAGTGAGACCTGTTTCAACGACGTGACGATGTCGTCGTTCAACAACTCCATTTTGTTCGCTCGTATGTGGACACGAGAAACGATGCTGAATACCAAGAGATGAAAGATGTGATGTAAGTTTGCGAAATTCACCCCCCCCCCCCCCACAATCTGTTTGTACTGATTTCAGTTTAGTATTGAATTGACGTTCAGCCATGATGATAAAGCGGGTAAACGTATCAAAAACATCAGACTTATGTTTTAAGGGCAATAACCACATAAAGCGACTAAAATGGTCAACACATAACAAAAAATAAAAATGACCATCAGAGGAAGCAACGGGTGCAGGACCCCACACATCACAAAACACAAGATCCAACACATGAGAAGTTTTATAAATAGAAGAATGTAAATGCAATTTGGATGACTTTCCAATAGAACAAGCAGTACAATGAGAGATAGTCTTATTGCTAGAAATAGGTAAACAATATTTAGAAATCATTGAATTAAAAAGCTGAGAATGCGGATGTCCCAAGCGATGATGCCAAATAATTGAGGGAGCTCGAGTGGCTGAAAAAGCAACTTTGGTTATTGGACGACCTTTGGGAAGACACAGAGAATAAAGCCCATCAGTGCTTGGACCCATGAGGAGGGTAGTGTGTGTAGACTTGTCCTTCACAAGAAAGAAAGAATCATGAAATTCAAAGAAAACATGATTATCTTTACAGAATTGTTGTACGGAAAGAAGGTTAGTTTTTATTTGTGCAACATGTAAAATTTTGTTGAGAGAGAAGGTTTTAGAGGGTGAGTAAAAATGAGAAGAACCAATGTGAATGATAGGGAGACCCTTACCATTACCAACATGAAGACGATCCTCACCAAAATAAGGCTCCGAATTGTCAAAGCCGGAGAGATCTGGAGAGACATGATTGCTGGAACCGGTGTCTGGTAGCCAGGCGCTTGTAGAGGCCTGTGAACGTGCTTCAGTATAGTTCGCAGTTGGCTGACGTGGCCTGATGGTAGAGGGATCACGATTGGGGCACTGTGAGGGTAAATGTCCAATCCCACACCTGTTACAAGTGCCATAAATAATATTCTGATTAGAGGCCCAGCTAAACTGCCTGCGATTGACCCCGGTAGACCGGAGATGGCTGTTGGTTGGGGTGCCACGGCCCCCACGTCTGCTGCCTCGGCCGCGTGTGAATGTAGACCGATTTGTATAGTATGCCTGAGGAGACTGATTTGAAATTGAGGATGTTTGCAGCTGCGAAAGAAGTTGCTGGAGAGCCTGTAGGGTGTCAGAGGAGGCTGGTGAAGGAGCGGAAGCAGGGTGACGACTGGAAGAAGCCGTAAAGGCCTGTGCAGATCAGAAGGAGTTTTCTTGATCATAAAATCATGATCAGCCAAGAGACCATAAAGATCAGCACACGGTGTGGGTGTCTGGCGGGTCAGCAATGTGGACTTGAGACTATTAAATTCTTCACGTAAACCAGTAATAACAAGCATAACCAGATCAGATTCAGGAATGGCATGGTTGATGTTGGCTAATGATATGGCCAAGGATTGTGCCCTATCCAAATAAGCAGCAGATGTTTCGTCACCTTGCATGGAGATCCTTAAGAGTTGGGTCTTGAGTGTAGATACTCGGGAAAAGGATGTGGGTGCATAAGCATTCTCCAAAGACAGCCATATGGCACGAGAAGTGTCTCCTTGAACATGATGAAAAGACGCTTCAGAGGTAGTAGAGATAAGGAGACTTCGAATATGGGCATCATTAGATAGCCATGTGGTATAATTCGGATTAGATGTGGGTTCATCTTTGTCATTAGTGGGTGGAAGAAGGGCTGGGGGACATGGTATTGTGCCATCAATGTAACCAAACAAGCCATTGGTAATGAGGAACGGGGTAAGCATGGTTTTCCAGAACCCATAATTGGTAGGGGAGAGGGTGAAGCCAAACTTGTGTGAGTTGTGACTGGTCTTGACCGCAGCAGAGAAGGGGGCTAAAAGGGCCATCGGGAAGGAAAAAAAAAAAAAAAAAGCAGGTGGTGTGCGGCAACTGCTCGGCGGCTGTATGGTGGGTGTTTGATCGGCGGCTGATCGGCAGCTGTATGGTGGTTGTGCGCAGGTTGTAGGCAGCGACGGCTGTATGGCTGGTAGGGTTTTGTATCCCCTGGCTGTGATACCACAATAGAATGAGAATAATTGTGTATTGTGTCATTAACTGATAATCATGTACAATATATAGAAGATACATTTACATATTTAATCCTTCTAATATAATCTATTCCTAATATATAATATTCTGTCTAATAAATATAATATATTAATCATTAAAAAATGGGTATATCTGATATTTTGAATTGGTTTGGGTTACTTGGGTATATATGATATTCAAGAAGTTTCCAACGCTGTATATGAAATTCTTCCCTTTATTTTTATCAGGAAATAAGCCCTGGTACTGAAGTGTGTTAGTCTTCAGGTTCATCCGTATATATAGTAGTGAAAAATTTCCCGTATATGAACTTTCATTATTGTGTTCGGCTAACATGCTATATGTATTCGAAGGGGTTATTGGCTGACTCCAATGCTTTACCCTCTCTCTTGCTTGTTTGCAGTTACGCGCTACCCCTGGCCAAGGCTAAAGCTGTAGCACAAGAAACTTTGGTTATTTGGTGTTCTCTTGCTTCCAGATTGGGGCTTTGGGCTTTAAAAGCAGAACTTGAGGATCTCTGCTTTGCTGTTCTTCAGGTCAGTAATATTATATTTATCCACTGTTTAAGTTTGGTGAAGGTATTCTACACATGTCTGTTACTCTATACTGGGTGGTCCATACCAAGTGTTCATTGCATTGGGATGAAGTCTAACGATTGAATAATATGGTAACTGTGTGCAGCCTCAGATCTTCCGCCAGATGCGATCTGACCTGGCCTCCATGTGGACACCCAGCAGCAGAATAGGCAACCAGAGACGATTATCTGCCAAAAGCAGCGAACCAAACTTAACTCCTGAACCTGAAACATTGATAGATGATGCCGTAGTCAGCATGAAGGCAAGTTTTAAAAAAAAATGGTGGCAGACAGGGAATAGGCCTATCATAAACCTTTTAACTTTCAAATAAGACCATGAAAGAAAGATTAATCTTATCTGGTATATCAATATGGCTATGGTTCATCTTCATCTGCAGGATCTTTTACAGGCTGTTGTTCCATTTGATCTTCTACTTGATCGAAGAAAACGAATTAAATATATTCAAGATCTTGAGTCATGCTCAGAGGTCCAATCAAAACCAAAAGTCGTAAGGGATGCTGGAATTGCATTAGCATCTCTGGTTGTTTGTGAGGAAGAACTAGAACGCGAGTTGTTTATTTCAACCTCGTAAGATCACGTGAGATGGATCTTTATCCTTCAGTCATCTTTTCCCAGCATTGACTTTGTTGTCAATCTTACATTGCAGCTATGTTCCTGGAATGGAAGTGACCTTATCTAGCCGTCTTAAAAGTTTATACAGCATCTACAGTAAGGTATTCATATTTGTGTTGAATGAATATTGTGCTGCCTCAAGAAGACATATACACAAAGATAACATTAACTCAAAATCATCTATGAAAAGCATGCATCATAGGATTGCGTCTTGGATCGACTTGCACAGCTCATCTAAGACCAGGGCAAAATGAAACATGCTAAACATGGATCCTTGGTGAAGGCCCACTTTCACAAGGAAAGAGTTTGGATTCCCCATTGGCGCACAAACACATGTTTCTATTCTTTCGTAAGCCTTTCCAAAGTCAATGAACACCAAACACCATATGCAAATCCCGCTTCTTCGCTTTATACTTTCCATCAATCTCCTTAGAAAGTGTAATGCCTTCACAGAAGACTGCCTTGGCATGAAACCAAATTGTTTCGGCTTAGTTCTCAATAGTTGGCACAATATCGAACGTTTCCTTTGTTTTTGAACAGAGAAAATATGATGCTACTACACCTTCATAGCATTGAACAAATTTGTTGGCCACCAAACTTCTTCCTCCCCCAAACATTTCTACCCCTCAATGAGTATGATGTTTGGTCCCACTGCCTTAGTTCTTATATTGCTTGGGCTCTCCTCACCCTTTCTAGTGTGATATTATGACAGTTTAAATTTTGTTGTCACTGCTTGGTAGCATGATCCTTGCTTTTTTCTTATTTTGGCCTACCACCATTTAAATGATTGTGAAAATAGGTTTGTCTTGTGGAACGGTGGTCACCATAGCATCCCACAGCTGGTTTGCAACCTCTACTTTTGTAATTAGTAAATACAATACAATTACAAATACTATATTTCTAGAATAACAATATCTATTTAAATAGGACTAAGGAGGTTGTACCCATCTAGGTAAACTTTTGGTGACTTTTGACACATTCAATTTGTTTCCTCTATTGCTATTTTTTTCTATTTACCTATAATCAACAAAGTTGTCACCTGATCCTACCCATTTTCTTATAATGTATCTTAATTGTCACATCTAAAAAATAATTTTAGAAACTTAGAAATGCTTTATTTGAGTCATATTGTGTTTGATTTTTTATGCAATATTAAGGTTTCATGTCTGATTCCCAACGTTGGCTGCTTGTTTGCTGGCATTCCTTTTCTTCTCACAGATGAATCGTAAAGAAGTCAGTATCGATAAAGTATATGATGCACGTGCACTAAGAGTAATTGTTGGAGATAAAAGTGGAACTCTACATGGACAAGCTGTTCGGTGTTGTTACAGTCTTCTAAATATCATACACAGGTATATACTGCTTAAATATGCATCTGTTAGTCTGAATGTTCAAAGATCTGTAATATAAATGAAGTTTGGTATACCTTTCCTTGGCTTTCTGCAGACTTTGGACACCAATTGATGGTGAGTTTGATGATTACATTGTCAATCCAAAGCCAAGTGGCTATCAGGTTAAGATCTCTTTTTCAGTATAGTTTTGTCTTGCCTTCTTGAAATGTCACACTCTGTTATCTTCTCAGTATATATAGACTAAGAAAATTTTTTAATTATATCACAAAGTTGAAAATCAATAAATTCTGCTTCAAGAAAATCAGTTCTAGCCAACGCATTTAGATGGGCCAATTACCAATTAAAAAATTGCTCTATGATTAGTGAAGTTAGAATTTATCTCCAATCACTTCATGGAGGCCGAAGGGGTTGATAAGCAATCATGACTAGGATTGGTCCCATTTGCACTATATTATGAAGTATTTAATGATATAAGAGAAAGAGAATACGCAAATGTGACTTTGTGGAAATCCTTTATCATGACTCTCGATTAATCGGATAGGAAAAGCAATCATGTATCACCTATTGTTAATCAATAATCATAGTTGCTCAACTTAAAATCAACTAAAAACTATTCAAATTCTACATAAATTTTAATTGATTGACCCAATCTGTTCCTTCACTTTAGCCCAAATTTCTGTTGGACAGAACATTTCCGAACTGGCCGGCCCAGCATTGCCTTTGCTGGCTTCTTCCTATTCAACCACGTACTTTAATCTCAACATGACTCGTATATGGCAAAGCAAAGGAAAAACACGTGAAAGCATATTCATTTATCACACTTATCCATTCGGGGTTAGTTGTAATACAAGGGAATTGAAAACCAAGTGTTACAACTCTACCCCCTTAAATTAGGTTTCGTCCTTGAAACCTATTATTTGGAAAACAAATGGGTATAAAAGTCACGCGTTTCTTCCTCAGATTCTCATGTGACCTTTGACCCCTTTTTTGTGCTTCCACTACACTTTCACCAACTTGACGACCTTGTTCCACACTTTCTTTTCATCATATGGTCAAGAATTGTTGTAGGTTGTTTCAGTTTTTTAGTTGCATATGATATGGGCTATGTTTTTAGCTAGCAAATTTACACCCAAGATGATGGAAACAACTTAATGTAAAGTTGGAGTCTGTCTAAGTCTACATTATGATTGTCTATCATTTTGGATACCATAAAGGCAGCTCTAACTTCTATGGTTTTATCTAAGGTTTTGAGAGGTTTATAAAGAACCTTGCTAAAAATAATTATTACGAAAGTTCTATCAACACCTGAATCGAATAGAATACCAGTGGGCATGCTGTTAATGAGAAACATACTCGGCACAATGTTTGGCTCAATTCGAACTTCTTCTATTGTCGTTGTAAAGGCTCGGGCCTTTAATCTAACACCATCGCCCCCTTTCCATCTGCTCGTTCTTCTTAAGTTTTGGGCTAGATCACACTTGAAGCAACCTTAATCCTTTCTTTCTAGGCAATTAGGCAAATTATACCCTAGTTTTCCACACTGATCGCAATTCATAGTGTCAATCTGGCACTTTCCTTGATAATTCCTGTTCCACTTTTGGTACTGCCAGATTCGTTACTATTTTTTGACCTTTTCTTAAACCTTCCCTCAAACCTTTCAAATTCCCTGCTCGGTGACCTCAAGTTTTTATCAATCTCGAACCATTTAATTTTTCTATCTATGGGCCTACCACCCACACCATACTTATCGTCACAGATTTCACACTTATTATCATAGATACCACACTTAGCTCCATGCATGGCTAATATGTACCGGTTGCAGCAGTTTTAACTTCCTTCTTAATTAGTATATGAAAGCCCAAAATGTATAGCCTGATTTGTTTCTCTTCGGTATTGGCTAAGTCAGATATATTTCCGATGTATCGTTGTCCCATCTTCTAATTTCAAGAACTCCATCTCCATCTATCAATTTTGCCCCTCGAGAAACTCTCCAAAACCATCCTTTTCAAATCATTTCATAGGAGAGCTACAATTGCTTGATTCCCTCATGTTTGCTTTATAGTGCCCCAATACAAGTATACAACAACACAGTACAACTTGATTAGGTCTTCGTCACTGGCATCATTATTGAGTTTGGAGAAAATTTTAGCATTCCCCTTTATGTGGTTACTAACTCCATTGTCTAGGAACCACATGTGTTTGTTGTGATTATGAGAATATTGACCCTATATCACCTTTTCCTTGTTCAGAAACTTTAGTTCCTCTTGACTTTCTACTTGTACTGTCAAAATGATTGCCTCATTATAAGGAGTTTGAACTAGGCTTGTTTCCTCCTATATTTATCGCATCTAAAGCACTTGAGCTGTCCTTGCTTTGATATCTCTTTTCCATGACCTCTCCCACGGCCTTGACCACATCCCTTTTGGTCTTTTTTATTATCCTGTCATACCTCATACAAGAGGAGTAACTTTTTGTTCTAAGATCTGCATTATTGTAAAAATCAGCCTAGTTGACCGATTAATGGGTACTTAGTTAAAAAATCGGTAATCGGTCAAAGTCGGTTCTAGTCGACTAGGCGGACAAAATTGGCCAAAAACCGGTCGGAATCCGATGAAATTCCAATAACATTTGAAATTCTGGCAACATTTTCCGGCAACTTTTGAAATACCGGCGAATTTTTTGAAATTCCGGCAAAATTTTCTAACTACTTTTGGATTTCTGGCGACTATTCATGTTCCTGTAAAAAATCCGGCGATATTTTGGTAAAATTCTATGTACATAAAATATAATTTAACATTTTTATAAAAATTATTTAGAAAATTTGGATGTATATATATATATATAACTAGCATTAGAAACCCATGTATTACATGGGTTGGATAATATAACATGTTATAAACAATAATTTTTATAAATATTTATATATTAGATTTATCAGCTATTGGTGAAATAAAAAATATGAATATCTAAAAATTATATAACAAATAATACTAATAATATTCAATAATAATAAAATTATATTTTTGAGATAATATATAATTTGAATCGTATTATAGTTTATCAAGTTTTATTAATTAATAAATTACAAAAACACAAAATATATATTTTTTTAATATTTAATTATTAAAAATTGTTAGAATTTATTAGGCAAAAGAGGCGGGAAAACAAGTTTTAGATTTCACCAGAGTGTGACACTTGTCTCCTAAATATACTCCTTTATTAGAGTAGGTAGATTTTGAAAAATTATATATAAATTTTCCAATCCGATTAATTCGGATTAATCCCGATTAATCCCTAGTCATTACCTCACCACCCGACTAGTGATTTTGACAACACTGAAGATCTGTGTGACTTTTCACTTGGTTTGATCTTTTCTACTTAATTAGCCCCTCTTTTCTGCACACTATGAGAAGATTAGTCCAATATATTTAAAATAATTCATTTTGTTTGGAAAGATAATGAGTTTAATTATTCATCTTCAGATTTACCATGATAGACACATATTTGAATTTGCTTCTGTTATCTGGTTGATGTTTAATGTACATATTAATCTATTTGTGCAAATTCCCTATACCTCTTGTTACTTTTAAAATTTGACTCTCGATCTCATAATGTCAGTCTCTGCACACGGCAGTGCATGGTCCGGAAAACTCTCCCATGGAAGTCCAAATAAGAACACAGGTACACACAATCAGTATCATATCATAGGATGCATGAACCAGGTCAGGGGTGAACTCAATGCATGGCACCGGGGTCAAACGATCCTGAAGTTTATTTTATATGAAATCAATGATACTGAAAGTTGAATACCGCCATAAAAATTTGCATGATAAAACAACCACCCACATTCAAATCTTGTACTTGACATTTTTGTACTGCTAGACTGGGCTATAAGCAAGACAGAGGAAAATCTAAAATCTTATGATCATTACTTGTGGATAGATTGAAGTCTCAACCTTTGGTTAAGGGGTGTATGATACAACTAGTTGTGGCTAACTGGTTATGTTTAAGCTAGTGGTCAATCGTTAATTAAAAGTTAAACATGAACTGATAATACTTTCTTCTCAAACAAAGTTTTACAGTTGCCAGATGCAATTTCAAAAAAAATAATCAAGCATGACACTCAAGTTATTGAAATCACATTTAACAACTTATACAAAGTTACAAAGCAAATAAAAAAAATCCTAAACACACTCAAACCCAAAATATTTTGGTGACCCAACTCAATTTGGCTCAGTGACCTGATCAGGTAAACATCCGTATTGATAGATATACAGAGACTGAAAAATTGGGACCCTGGTGAAAAAATTGCTGGGTTTGCCACTTGGTAGTCGTAGGTGATAGTAAATCAGTATTTTTATCATTTCAGAGCATGCATGAATATGCTGAGCATGGTGTTGCTGCACATTGGCTTTATAAAGAAACTGGTAATAACAAGAGCGGTGTAATTGGTTCAGAAATAGCAATGTCCTCGTATCTCTCAAATGACATGGAAGATAAAAGTTCACATGTGGTTCAGAAGTATAGTTGCCTGAAAGTAGGACATCCAGTCCTTAGAGTTGAAGGAAGTCATTTGCTTGCTGCAGTTATTGTGAGGTATCTTTTTTGGTTTAGGGCTTATAATTTCTTGAAGTTGGACAAGATTTGATGAATCTTGCAAATTCAGAGTGGATGAGGATGGAAGACATGTGCTTGTGGCTGCCAGCTTTGTACTCCCTGCTTCTGAAGCGGTTGCTGACAGAAGATCTTCTTCTCAAAGAAAGCGGTGGGAGGCTTATGCAAGATTGTACAAAAAGGTTACAAAAAAGTTGAAATAAAATAATAATAATAATAATAATAATAATAATAATAAATTGCAAAATCCCCAAGTACTTAACAAATTGGATCTGTTTCAGGTATCAGATGAATGGTGGTGTGAGCCAGGACATGGGGATTGGTGCACCTGCTTGGAGAAGTATACACTCTGTCGGGATGGTATCTACCATAAGGTATCATGTAATGCAATGATTTCTTTCACCTTTTTAGTGCCAACTTAACACCAAGTCTTTCATTGGTTGGTGTGCAGCAAGATCAATTTCAGCGGCTGCTGCCAACATTCATTCAAGTAATTGAGCTATCAGAAGCGGAGGAAATTGAATATTGGAATGTTGTGTCTGCTGTTTCCGAGGGGAAGCCACTTGATACTGTGTTGAACTCAACTTCCTCAGCCTCAAGCACTAACTCTAGCACTGGTTGGTTCAACTTTTTTTTTTTTAATGCCATGGTAAGCTTTTATTAAAAAAAAATTGAAAGTATACAACAAGGCGGTTAATCTTAGGGATGAGATCGGTACCATACCAGTACTGGTATCAAAATTCTAGAAAAGTGGGTACTGATACCGGTACCGAAACCATAGGCACGCGTACCGGTATTTTCGGTACTTTACCAGTTTTGTACCCTTTTTTTAAAACATTTTTATTGGGTCTTTGAAGCCTCCATGAAAATCAAGATGTGGGTTTGGACAGTTTCCTGTTTAATTTCTCTTACAAATAATGGGTAAGGTTTTAAAATAGAGATAAAGTAAGTTTAGCTGAAAAAAAGAAATCATTAAAAAAAAAATTCAGAACACGGATGTCTCTTAGCAACATATAAAGAATACATATCCACCAGTAATTCAATAAGTCTTACGATGGTGGTATTTTGGGCCCAAATATTCCATAGATAAAAAGTCATTTCATCCCACATAGTTGTAATAATATTATGGAGCCCAATACAATCTTTTGACATTCTTGAAATTCTTGTCTTTAATAAGTGTATATATATTATGTACATATATTATATATTGTGGAAATCTTGTTGTATGTATAGATAGGATCTTATGTACCACTATATAAGGAGGTTAATGATAATGAACAAGGCAACGGTTTAGCCAATTAACATAGTATCATTCCTCTATCGATCCTAACCACTCTTCCTCAACCCTAGCACCGCTTGGCAGGATCTCTGCCACTCTCTTCAACCTCTGACCGATCACCAAACATCACACCCCCCCCCCCCGCCTCACTTCCCTACCCTTCTCAATGGATCCCCAACTTCATCCCGCAATCACCATTACCAACATCAAGAACTTGATTCCAATAACATTAGAGATGGAGAACGGCCAGTACACCTCATGGGCGGAATTGTTCAAGATACATTGCCGTGCCTACCAAGTTATTGACCATCTTTCATCCCGAGTTCTTATATCATCTTCCAGTACTGCTGATGATAAAAACAAAGGAGCCGAGGCTGCCATTGTTGATCTTATCTGGACACAATTGGATGCGTAGTTATCAATAGCGAGCATAGCGGCCGCTATAGCAAATAGCGGAGCGTAGCGCCACCTTACCACTAAATGGTTTTAGCGACCAAATAACGCCCAATAGTGATTTTTTCTTAATTTTTTAGCTAGTTTAGTGGTATTTATTGATTATAATCACTATTTTGGTGGCGTTAATGTTTATTTACTGATTATAATTGATATTTTTGTTGACTACTTGAATGTAAAACATTTAAAAAACATTCTACTACCTTATCGCTAAACATTAAATAGCGGGCGCCATTTCTTCGCTATCGCTACGTAGCGTATAGGTAGCCTATCGCTATTACCCGCTATTCGCTATCGATAAATTTAAAAAACATTCTACTACCTTATCGCTAAACATGAAATAGCGGACGCCATTTCATCGCTATCGCTACGTAGCGTATAGGTAGCCTATCGCTATTGCCCGCTATTCGCTATCGATAACTATGATTGGATGCCATAGTTTTTCAATGGATCTATGGCACCATCTCGAATGACCTGCTACACACCATCATTAAACCTGATTCAATTGCTACTTACGCATGGAATGCCCTCAAGAACATCTTTCATGACAATCAACATACCGGGGCCGTTTATCTCGAAAGAAATTTCGCTTCTACCAAACTTGAGAACTTCTCAAATGTATCGGCCTATTGTCATGAATTGAAAGTATTGTCCGATCAGCTAGCCAATGTTGGCGCCGCGATGCCCGAGCATCGTCTCGTTCGACAACTAGTTTCTGGTTTGACTGAAGCATATGATAATGCCGATACCCATATCCAACAATTAAACCCGTTGCCATCGTTTTATGAGGCTCGATACAAACTCATCCTCGAGGAGATTTGGAAAACCGAACAAGCCTCCACCTCCGCTACCGCAACAGCCCTTCATACTTTTCATCTCCAACCTACTGCTTCACATATTCCAACCACATCCAATGACCCTAAACTCGCCTCCAATCGCGGCCGTGGTCGTGGACATGGGCGCCAAAACACACGTGGTCGTGGTTCATATTCCACTTCAGCATCTCAAGCACCGGTTCAATAGTGGGCTCCTCACATGGGTTGGCTATCAACAATGGGCACCTTCCCATTTTTATCCTCCACCATGGGCTACTCATCAGTGGGTACCACCCCCATGTCCCTACCCCACTACCCAAAACCGGGGCGGCCCATCTTCCTCCGTTGCTGGCCTACTTGGCCCCCGACCTCAACAGGCATATGCTTCTTCGGAAGTCCCTACAGAATTGGATCAAGCCTTTAACACCATGTCTCTCAATCCACCGGACCAACAGTGGTATCTCAACACCGGTGCAACATCTCACATGACTAACAATCAAGGTAACCTCATGTCTTATTTCAATACGAGTCCTTATCGAAACATTACTGTCGGCAATGGCGCTAAAATTCCAATTCATGCAACCGGCCATCAGACCTTACCTAAACCATTTCCACCTTTTCAATTAAATAATATACTTTTTGCGCCTAATCTTGGTAAAAACCTTTTATCCATTTGTCGGTTCACTATCGACAACAACATATCTATTGAATTTGATCCCTTTGGCTTTGATGTGAAGGATTTGCATACCTAGAAGCACATCCTCAGATGTGATAGCACTGGAGACTTATACCCACTTCGGTTCAAGTCCAATCCCACAACAGATCCGTTCGCTTTTGTTGCAGTTTCTCAAGAACAATGGCATCAACGCCTTGGCCATCCCGGCACTACTATTTTACATTTTGTTAAACTTTTTTACCTTTTGTTTCTGTTACATTTAAGAATTTGAATGTTTGTCAGTCTTGTGTTTTTGGTAAACATGTTAAATTACCGTTTGATAAATCTACTTCTTTTACTGCTTTGCCATTTGATATAATTCATAGTTACATGTGGACATCTCCGGTTTTGTCATTTGCCGGTTATTGCTATTATATATTATTTTTGGATGATAAAACAATTTTTTTATGGACGTATCCCTTAGCACATAAATCATAGGTGTTCTCCACATTCTCACAATTTCGTAACTTATTAAAAATCAATTCAATCGTTCTATCAAATGTTTTCAATGTGATAATGGAACAAAATACAATAACAATTCCTTTCACCAATTTTGCAAAACAAATGGAATGGTGTTTTGATTCACTTGTCCTTATACATCCCCTCAAAATGGGAAAGTGGAATGCTAGATACGTTCCATCAATAATATAATTCGCACCATTCTCGCTCATTCTTCCGTTCCCCTTCGTTTTTGGCATCACGCTCTCGCCCATGCAACATACCTCAAATTTCTTCCGACAAAAGTACTTAATAACTCAATCCCCACCTCTCAACTCTATTACACAAACCCTCCTCACATTTGAGCATGTTTGGTTGCTTTTGCTATCCTCTCCTACCCAATTCGTCAATATATAAACTCGATCCTAGATCCACTCCGTGTGTGTTCCTTGGATATCCTTCCAACCATCAAAGCTACAAATGTTTCGATCTAAAAATATCCCAAATCTTCATCTCTCGTCACATCCTTTTTGATGAGACCATTTTCCCATTTTCTAAACAAACAACTTCTCCTCAACCTTATGCCATATTTACAAATGACACACATCCTCTCTTTTGGGATTCACATCTCACGTCCGAAAACAACCCACCCCCATCCCATTTGCCAACTGCACCCTTCGCACCCCTTTCACCCAACCACAACCTTCATAGCCTCACTCTCCCCAACAACCGCCCCGCCCTGCTGCCTCCCCTTCGGCTAGCACATCGACAACCATTCCCATCCCACCTCCTCCCCCACCAGCTTGATCCATGACTACTAGAAGTATGGCTGGTATTTTCAGAACCCAAACAACCACTAAACCTTCACACTGCAACCTCCATTATCCCTTTACCCAAAACACCACATGCAGCCCTCAATAAACCGGATTGGAATAACGCCATGCTCGACGAATTTCGGGCTCTTATTGCTAATAAGATTTGGGTTTTGGTACCAAAATCGCCTGAAATGAACATTGTTCGCATCATGTGGATTTTCAAACATAAAAAGCATGCCAACGACACACTTGAAAGGTATAAAGCTCGTTTGGTCTGTGATGGGCGTTCTCAACAGGTTGGTGTCGATTGCGATGAAACCTTTAGACCGGTTGTTAAACCGGAAACTATACGCACATTTTTAAGCATTGCTCAAGCTCATTCTTGGCCAATTCATCATCTTGACGTCAAGAACGCTTTTCTAGATTTGCATCAGCCATTTGGGTTTCAAGACTCCCATTTTCCAGATTATGTTTTTTTGTTGAAGAAATCTTTATACGGTCTCAAACAAGTCCCACAGGCATGGTACCAACGTTTCACATAATCTGTTTCTACTTTGGGTTTTCGTCATAGTCAATGTGATCATTCCCTATTTATTTACAAACACGGTACTGACACGGCGTTTTTATTACTCTTCGTTGATGACATCATCCTAGTCACATCATCCGACGATCTCAGACATCGGTTCATGCGTCTTCTATCTGTCGAGTTCGCCATGAAAGATCTCTATTAGTCATATTAAATAGTTCATAAGTATCATAATTAGTCATATTAAATAGTTCATAATTATCATAAATTATGTATTAATGTTAAGTCTGTTGGTCTTTCCTAAAGGCTTTACATCTTCTAGATCTAAGCCTATATATTCTCTTGTATTCTCACATTATAGTGAATAATAATAATACAAAGATTGTTACCATTTTATTACAACACAAGTACATTTAACTTGGTATCAGAGCAAGGTGATACCGTCCGATCGTCATCCTCTCGTCATCCTCGCCGTCATCTACGATCGGGAATTTCTCAGCCATCATCTTCGACCGGCTCTTCTCACACCCATATGGCTCTCCTTGCTTCATTTTCTCAGGTTGACAAAACAACCCACAACTCTCACAAGTTTGGATTCAAGCTTTCTCCCACAAACTATGGCTATTGGAAAGCCATGCTTGAACCTTTCCTGATCACCAACAATCTTTTTGGCTACATTGACGGTACAATACCATGTCCACCTGCAACCATCCCTGCTGTTGGCCCTTCTGACAAGGATGTTGTTCCACCATCACAACCGAATCCTAATTTTACCACATGGCTGTCGAATGATGCTCATGTTCGTATGTTGATCCTCTCTACAATATCTGAAGCCTCTTTTCAGCATGTTCCAGGCAACTCTTCATCTCGCGATCTCTGGTTATCATTAGAACGTGCTTATGCCCCCCACACTGCATCTCGTGAATACACACTCAAAGGTCAACTGTTGAGGATTGAGATGAAAGCTGATGAAACAGCCTCGGCTTATCTGACCCGTGCCCAAGAGTATGCTACTGCCCTAGCAAATATTGGGGAGCCTATGAAAGACAAAGACATTGTTATGGTTGTTGTTGCAGGACTCCGAGACGAATACAACAGTCTCAAATCAACTATTCTGTCCCGACAACATCCCACAGCCTTTACCGAACTGCATGGTCTTTTGGCAGATCATGATTACATGATCAGGAAGTCTCTGCCAACTGTCCCCACCACTCAAGCATTTATGGCAGCCTCTAACTTGCCTTTGAATGGGGCTGTGACTTCTGCCTCTTCCCAACCAGCCACTGTTCAGGACATTCAGCAGCTTATGGGACAACTTGGTCTTCACAATCAGCCTACAAAAGCAGCCACAATTCAAGCTTTTTACACCAACCGGGGCGGTATGGGTCGCGGCCGTAACTTCAACAATCGTCGGGGTCGCGGTTCCTCTAACACTCGCAACACCGGCAGTTCAAACAGGAGTCAATTCTCATGGGCTTCAACACAAAACACTGTTTTTGGCACCTGCAACAGATGTGGTATTGGTCACATCCCCTCACAATGCCCAAACCGGGATCCTGCTACTATTAGGGGACGCCAACCGTCTGCCAACCATGCTGATTCTCGGTCTCAGGCATCATCTTCGTCTTGGCTTCCTGACACAGGATCCACAAATCATGCTGCTCCAGATCTCTCGGGGTTTGAGTATGCTGAACCCTATTATGGTGAGGATAACCTTCATGTTGGTAATGGTACTGCTCTTCCAATTCTTCACATTGGTTCAAAACGTTTCTTTTCTCCTAATAAAACCTTTTCCTTAACTGATATTCTTCATGTTCCTCAAATAAAAAGGAACCTTCTTTCTGTTCAAAAATTTTGTCATGATAATGATGTGTTCTTTGAATTTCACTCTACTTTTTTTGTTGTGAAGGACAAATTTACACGCACTACCCTCCTCACGGGTCCAAGCAATGATGGGCTCTACTCCATTACTCTTCCTCAAGTTAAACCGGTTTCCAAAGTTGCTTTCTCATCCGTACGTGCTTCACCACACACATGGCATCAACGACTTGGTCATCCACATTCGCAGCTTTTACAATCAATGATCTCTAAATTTTGCTTACCTGTTTCTAATAAAAAGTTTGGTTCTGTTTGTGCTTCTTGTCTTATTGGAAAATCCTCCAAGCTACATTTACCTTTGTCTGATTATAAAAGTTCTCATATTTTGGATTTAATTGTGTGTGATGTATGGGGTCCAGCCCCTGTTTCTTCGTGTGATGACCACTCTTATTTTTTATTGTGTGTTGATCATTATTCTAAATTTATGTGGTTCTTTCCTCTTAAACGAAAATCAGATGTGTTTGATACGTTCAAGCATTTCTTACTCATGGTTGAACGTCAATTCAACACAAAGTTAAAATCTGTACAGACTGATTGGGGAGGCGAATTTTGTAAGTTGTCGCCATTTTTCACTTCTCTTGGTATAGTCCATCGACTCTCATGTCCACACACGAGTGAACAAAATGGTCTTGTCGAACGTCGACATCGACACGTGGTTGAAACCGGTCTTACCTTACTCGCTCAATCTAAAGTTCCACAACGTTTCTGGCATTTTGCGTTTGACACTGCGGTATATTTAATTAACCGTATGCCCTCTCGCACCAATGACAGTCTTTCACCCTTCGAACACATCTTTCGTCGCAAGCCTGATTACTCATTCCTTCGGGTTTTTGGATGTCAGTGTTTCCCTCATCTACGAGCCTACAACAAACATAAGATGGATTTTAGATCTATTCCTTGTGTTTTTCTAGGTTACAGCACTGCACACCATGGGTATCGGTGTTTTGATCCCACTTCTGGTCGGATGTACGTTGCCAGGCATGTTAGCTTTAATGAATCTGCCTTTCCATTTGCTGTCTGCCAAACACAGTTTCCACCAGCACCTACTCCACCATATTTCTCCTCTTACCCTATACCCACAAATCACCCTCCATCTTCATCAGTCCAAACTTCACCACTCTCTCCTAATCTCCACATTGACCCAACTCCAACCTCACCTCCACCCACACCACCAGACTCTCCAACCACCCCTTCCACCACCCACACATCAATTCCATCCTCCACATCAGCCTCTACTAACCCCTCCACCTCCTCTCAAACTCCACCACCACCACCACCACCACCACCTCCTCGTCCCCGTCCATCAAATCTTCGTCCCAATCCTAAACAGCCCGAGCGTTATACTCCATCTTCTTTACACACCTCCTCTTCCTTGGATAGCGAACCAACTTCTTTTACCATTGCTAACAGGAATCCTCGTTGGCAAGCTACTATGGCTGCTGAGTACTCTGCTCTTATGAGAAATGGCACCTGGTCTTTGGTTCCTCGAGTCCCAGGCACCAATATTTTTGATTGTAAATGGGTCTATAAAATTAAAAAGGATCAACACGGGACTGTCACGCGTTACAAAGCGCGTCTCGTTGCAAAGGGGTTCCATCAACAACCGGGCATCGACTATAATGACACGTTTAGTCCGGTTGTTAAGTCTACAACAATTCGGGTTGTTTTGTCACTCGCAATTACAAGGGGCTGGTCCCTTCGGCAATTAGATGTTCAAAATGCCTTCTTGCACGGGGATCTTACAGAAACTGTTTATCTCAGCCAACCACCAGGTTTCGTTGACCCACAGAAACCGGATCACGTGTGTCTCCTACATAAGTCACTCTACGGGCTCAAACAAGCTCCAAGAGCATGGTTTAATCGTCTATCCATGGCCTTGATTGCTCTCGGTTTTAAGGGTTCAAAAACAGATCCATCTCTTTTCATTTACTCAGCACATCGCACGCTTCTGTATATGCTAGTTTATGTTGATGATATTATTCTTACTGGCAATGATCCCCGGGCCATTGATCGTGTTGTTCACAGCCTAAGCACTACGTTTGCCATTCAAGACATGGGTCATTTATCTTACTTTCTTGGCATTGAGATTATCCCAAAAGGTAAAGATTTGGTTCTTTCTCAGAAAAAGTATATTTTGGATCTGCTTCGCAAGGCCGGTTTATCCGAGGCCAAGCCAGTTTCGTCTCCCCTACATACTACTGCTAATTTGGCCATTGGTGACAGTCCACTTTTTGATAACCCGGTTAAGTATCGTCAAATTGTTGGCGCTCTTCAGTATGTTACACTCTCAAGACCTGACCTAGCCTTTGCTGTCAACAAAGTGTGTCAGTTTATGCACTCTCCTACTCAAAATCACTGGTCTGCCGTTAAACGCATCCTACGCTATCTTCAGGGCACTTCTGATTTTGGACTTTGGCTTCATCATAACTCGGGTTCACACCTTCAGGCTTACACGGATGCTTATCTGCAAGCGTTCTCGGACGCAGACTGGGCTGGGTGTCCGGATGACCGTCGATCCACCGGGGGATTTGCTATCTATCTTGGCAATAATCTCATTTCTTGGGCTGCTCGCAAACAAAAGACTGTATCTCGGTCATCTACAGAATCTGAGTACAAGGCTCTAGCTAACACTGTTGCCAAACTCACTTGGTTAGAAACTTTGTTACGAGAATTGTGTGTTCCAATGAATACTGCTCCTACACTATGGTGTGATAACCTAGGTGCTACATACATGTCAGCTAATCCGGTGTTTCATGCTAGAACAAAGCATGTAGAGGTTGATTTTCACTTTGTTCGTGAGAAGGTTGCTCAGAAGAAACTTAATGTCCAGTTTATTTCTACTACGGATCAAATTGCTGATATCTTCACAAAACTGCTGCCTTCACAACGATTTCTACTTTTACGGTCCAAGCTACAGGTCGCTCCCCGACCTTAGCTTGCGGGGGAATATTAGTCATATTAAATAGTTCATAAGTATCATAATTAGTCATATTAAATAGTTCATAAGTATCATAATTAGTCATATTAAATAGTTCATAATTATCATAAATTATGTATTAATGTTGAGTCTGTTGGTCTTTCCTAAAGGCTTTACATCTTTTAGATCTAAGCCTATATATTCTCTTGTATTCTCACATTATAGTGAATAATAATAATACAAAGATTGTTACCATTTTATTACAACACAAGTACATTTAACTATCTCGGTCCGCTTAGTTATCTTGTAACCCGGCTGCCACACCCGTTGATACACAACTAAAACTTAGCTCAACTACCGGGGATCCACTATCTGATGCCACAAAATACCGACGTTTGGCCGGGGTTCTTCAATACTTGGCATTCACTCGACCTGATCTTACCTATGTTGTGCAACAAGTCTGCGTACACATGCGTGCACCCACCACCGCTCATATGCATGCACTCAAACGAGTTCTTCGCTATGTCAAAGGAACCGTTTCTCATGGCCTCCTCATTACTAAGTTGACTTCTACATCTCTGGTTTCTTACACTGAAGCCAACTGGGGTGGTTGTCCGGACACTCGTCGTTCCACGTTCGGCTACTGTGTTTACCTTGGTGACAACCTCCTGTCATGGTCATCCAAACGTCAACCCACTCTGTCGCATTCCAGTGAAGAAGTTAAATATCGAGGAGTTGCTAATGTCGTCTCTGAAGTTTGCTGGTTACGCAATCTTCTCCTAGAATTACATCAGCCTCCGTCCAAAGCCTCAATTGTCTACTATGACAATGTGAGTGCCATCTATCTTGCCGGCAATCCTGTTCAACATCAACGAACCAAGCACATTGAAATGGACATCCATTTCATTCGGGAAAAAGTCGCTCGTGGTCAAGTTCGAGTGCTTCATGTTCCATCACGACATCATATTGACGACATCTTCACCAAAGGATTACCTAAGTTCTTATTCGATGACTTCCGCTCTAGTCTCACCATCCGAGAGCCTCTCGTTTCGACTGCAGGGGTGTATTAGTGTATATATATTATTTACATATATTGTGGAAATCTTGTTGTATTTATATATAGGATCTTATGTACCACTATATAAGGAGGTTAGTGATAATGAACAAGGCAACGATTTAGCCAATTAACATCTTTGCTTTTAACCTCCTCTATTTCTGTTGACCCTTTATCATTCAAATTGTCATTTCACTTGTTAATAGGTTGGTCTAACTTCACCCCCATGGAAGATGGTATCAACAACAAGGTAACGTAATAAGCAGTGTTTCATCCACGATTATCCTGTCCTAAACAAGTATGCTTAAAAAGGTAGATAAATTATTTCAGGTGCTCTTGTTGAGGACAATGCTCCAATGGGAGGAACAATTGCGATCTGAGGCAGGTTTCCAAGAATCAAAGCGTGCTAATGTGAGCCAATTTGGGGAAATAGCAGTTGTGTGCTGGCCAGATGGTGAGATAGTGAGGTTGAGAAGTGGGAGCACCGCCGCAGATGCTGCCACCAGGGTTGGACTTGAAGGGAAACTGGTTTCTGTTAATGGCCAGGTTGTGTTGCCTAACACACAGCTTAAAGATGGCGATGTTATTCAAGTCAGAGTTAGGTAAATTATGTCTTGTGCTTTGGGATCTATCTTTAGAATATGTATAATGTCTAGCCTGCTCAAGTTTGAAGAATCATGATTTTTTGTATATAAGTTGGTCGTTAATTTTATCGATGTACATAATGATGAATCTTTTTTTGATACCCATGCACAAATTTTATGAGATATGTCTTCCCTAGTTTTGAATAGGGGGTAGTTTATGAAATGTTCTTTGAAGGAGCATAGCTTTGAAGGGACCTAGAGAGAGAGGGAGGACGACCACTCCCCTCCCCCTTTTTTTCTCGTCATTAGTATTAATTTTTGGGTCGAAAGGTTAATTTTAAAAAGAAATTGATTTCGCCCCTCTGATTGAAAAAAAAATTTGATTTCGCCCCCTAACTGAAAAAAAACTATTACCATCTCTTTTAAATAAAAAATAATTTTTTTGTGGTTAGTAAATAAAAAACTAACTTCAAAAATTACCCACATATTAAGAACCTCAATTTATTTTGTTTCCTGTATTTCCCCTAAATGCTTAAATCTCTCTTTTATTTCCCTTTACTTCCTACACTATTTTCTTTTTTTTTCTTGTTCCCAATCAGAGGTCCACACCGCCCGCCCTCGTTCCACCGCCACATATTCGAGCCACCGCCACGTATTCTTTCAAGCAGCTTATCAACAACCATTTCACCGGCTAATCTTGACACAGTTCTAGTTGGTAATTTTATTCTTTCTTCCTAATTTTTTTCAAGAACAGTCTATTTTAATGTTAATTTTAAGTAGATTCAATGAGGACGCGATGAAGTTGTTATCTCTTATTTCTAGTTTAGTTTCTAAGAGATTAATGCTGATCATATTTGTCTTCTTGTTGAGAAGTATTATCATACATATTTTAATGATCAAGACAGGACTCATTTACGATATCAATTGGACTTTTTAATATTGAAAAGTCAAATAATACCAAGCTAAGTGGTGTATCAAAGAGTGTCGAGCTGAATTCAAAAATCTCAAAGGGTGTTGAGCTTACTGACCCGTACATTTAACCCGACTAACCGAGATATACCAATCGATTGGATTTTTATTTTGGTTCACGTAAATTTTCGCCCTCCTATCAATCATTTGAAGCTCCACCACTTCACTTTGCATAATCTTTTCTTGTCTTTTGAGGACTAATTCTAAAATTTCTTGTTCAGAAGTCTTTGTATCATTAAATAAAAGTTACGGTTTCTCTAACAAACTCACATCTTGGAACATAGACTGAAGGCATTTGATTCTAGGAAAATGGTTTTGTTAACTTTCTTTTCAAACGTTCCATTATTCTCTTGATATTAAAGAATTTAGCATCTACAATAAAGAAAAAAAAATTAAGAAAATTGACATTTGAAGTCCGATGATGCTTCATAATGGATTTCTAAAGTTTTTCGTTGATGATTGACCGTTTTTCGTTCTGTTGTATATAATCTACTGGAATCACAAAATTAAACAACTAAACACAAACCTTAAACTTGAATTGATCTTCACGTTCATGAACTTAATCTTGGATTTATCTCTAAATTCTTTGAAAACTATCACATAATCCTATTTGTGGTTACTCACAATGGTTTATCGGATTAGACATAAAATACTTTAACAAATTGGATTTAATGAATATTTGTGAATGTTCTTCTTTGATGGTTCTATAATTGCTCTCATCTTTTTGTGTAGTTGATCGAGATATATATCTAAATTACCGAATTCCTCTGGAGATATTTTAATTTGTCTAAATATCAAAGTCATATCTACACTTAGTTGAGCCTAATTTTGATTTATTTTATAGCCCATTATTTATAAAACCCAAATAATATTAATGTTAAAACGAGCCCACAATCTCGCGTCAACTAACTCGATTAATCACTAATATTATTTTCTCGATTTACAAGTTAATCCAATATCCTAAAATCGTTGATAACACTAGAATTATCAAACAAATTATGTATGTTGTTGACATATTTTCAGCCAGAAGTCATTTTGTGTTTGTCAATGGCCCTTGAATCATGGAATCAAGAATGTCTTTCATGGCGGTGATCAAACAACAACAACAATCGAAAAAAGCAAGATTATAAGACTAAAGTGTTTATGCATTCAAAGGAAGAACACAAGTTTTCGAGAATGTATAGGGTTTACTTATATACACATAAAACTTCACAATTCCCATGTGACAACCGTTCCAATGACTACCGCAATAAACGACATGGTTCGGACTTTAACCTACGACTCATAATAGTTATTTTAAAGACCCAATAATAAGTAAAACATACAGCCCAGCCCATATGATTAAAAAGATTTAAGTCCCAAAATCACCCCTAATCCTTGTAATTCATATCTTCAAATTTATTATCATAATTCTTGAGGTTGAGGATAGTGAAATATACTTCCTTCCCTGGATCGCTTTCTTCTTGAATTCATGGCTTGTTGTTCCTTTAAGTTGTTCTTCAATTCTTTGTAGTCTTGGCATTGCTATAATTCCTCCTCTTTCTTATCATTCAACCTTGACATATCTTTCATAATCAAATATTATCACTCGATTAAATCAATATACAGTTTTACTTCATTCACATATTTCCACATAAAACCAAGTTTCCCAATATATGTATCTACCTTCTGACTGGACAATCATATGCAAATCTAACAGACTGATTTTAGCTCTATCATCTAGTTCAGGATGCAACAAGCCTTCCTTCATAATCCTAAGCAAGCCTTGCAAAATAGGCAGGTTGGGTTGGGTTGGGTAACAGGTCAGAACGGGTTCGGGCCATAATGGGTGATGGTCAAGATTGATTTTAAGAAAAATAAGTTTGGGTTTAAATTGATCGTTTTTAAAGAACTTTGGTTTAAGTTAAAATGAATTGTAACTAAAAAAATAGTCTATTTAAATAGTCTATGATGATTTTTTTCATTAAATATATTATTAATAATTATTATTCATTTGAATCTATTTTATCCACATAGTTTTTAGTTACTCATCTTGACCAACATTGTGTTAAGGAGTTACCCATTTCAACTCAATATATGTTATGATGCTACTCATTTCAACCCCAAATCTAATAATTGTTACCCAAACCAACCCATTTATCTTATTTAGGATCAAGATTGTCAGGTCTAACCCTAAGGTAACCTTGGACAAACCATTTCACTATTCTTTCAAATTCTATCTTGAAAGCAATCTCGTGTTTCATCAACAAGTCAACAATTTTTAGCACTCCAAAGAGGTTTCATTAAGAAAGATTGAAATCTGTTGATGCGCTATCTTTCTCTTGTCTTTCATAAAATCCCATAGCTCGTCAAAAAGTTCATTATTAACTTTTCTTTAACCTTCTACAACATTATCAAGATTCTAGATACATTAGAACACTTTACTTTCTTAAAAAGTAATTTTCTTTTTCTATGTGCTCATTTGATGAATTGTTTTCATCACAGCCCTCTGGACCAAGGAACCTTTCATTTAAACATCTAAAGTATTTCACCAATATTCACTTTCCAATGTTTATATGTGTTGTGAAACTTTATCTTTTGTAGACTTTTCAAATATTTCCATTATAGTATTGTCTTCAAATTTACAATACATCGACACATACATACAAGGGTTTATATAACCCTAACTTTGATGACATAATTACATATAGACCCTTAAACTATTTACATATACATACATGACTCCAAACTTTAATATATAGTTTATATTTTCAACACCCTCCTTAAACTAAATATTGTTTAACAAGGCTCTTCAATTCTTCTTATAACATAATCGGTCCTTCATCTACTGAGATTGGATTATTTTGGCATGTATTTCTTCTTATTCTTCCCTTTGATGCAATTATTTACAAAACGACCAAAATTATCACAATCATAACATCTAAACTTGTTTTTATCTTTACGTCTTCGACCCATGCCTCTTCTATATGCATTTATCCTTTGTTAAAATTTCTACCTCGACCTCTACCTTGTCCTTGATTGCTTGAACTTGCCATTAGAAGTTTGCCTTGATAATTTTCCTCAGACTCATCTTAGCTTTTGAGCAGTTCCTCAAATGGTGTTATTCTTCAAACCACTTCTTCAAATGGCATTTTGTCAATTTCTTGATATTGCTCGTTAGATGCTACGATTGGTAGGAACTTCTTTGGAAGCGAATTAAGCAATTTTCTCACAGGTACCTTATATTTAAAGTATTGCCAATACTTTTAAACTTGGCTTTTAAACTAGCTTAATTTTCTCGCAAAGTCACTCTCTTTTAAACTTGTTTTTATCTTGCTATGAATCACAATGATTCAATCTTGCACTTGCTAAACGAATCATATGATATGAGTTCAGTTTCAAATACTTGATTTTAATCATAAACCTTTTTAATTACAATTATTTTGGTTTAGTTTTTTATTTACTTGCTCAATAATTACACCCCAAATTCAGTTGGTTGTGACTGAAAAATCATAAAAACCAAATACTCTTTTCTTTCAACCAAACCTTTTCGGTTTTCAATACCTTCAACTAGAATCCAGATTTCAAGTAATCAAACAAAATAAAATTATAAGACCAGAGTGCTTTTGCGTTCAAAGTAAGAACAAAAAACATTTTGTGAACCATCTAAACCTACTTATACCACATGATACGTCACAATTCCCATGCAATAACCGTTCTAGTGACAATTAATTACAATAAATGACATTGTTCATTCCTATTAGACGTTAACCCATACAATAATATTGTTGGGTTACAGCCTGACAAGCTAATTACAAACCCAATAATTGTTTTTAAAAACTAAATAATCTTATCTTATCTTACTTAACTAATAAATAAATGTTTTCTAGGAACACTTGGCACATTCATATAGCACCTTGATGTTTTTTTTCCGCCTCTCTCTCTACTATTAAATATATCCTATATTAAATATTAATTATACTTTTCACACATTTTTAAATCAAAAATAAGACTTTTTAATACATTAGAAAAATTTTAATATTAAAAAAACACTTTTTAAAAAAAACAAATTATTATAAAATATAGAATTTATAAAAATAATTTTATAAAACGAAATATTTAAAGAAACAAACTTTGAAACTATCAGTGTTTATAAAAAATAGTGTTTATAAAATGAAATATTTAAAGAAACAAACTTTGAAATATTTAAATAATTTGACTCTCAATCGGTTCTTGGGGACATCATATCATTATGAATGAACGTGAGATAAAGACGTATGAGAGTGCAAGTGCTCGATCTGTGTTTGGCCACTTTCACATCTTCATTGATTGAGTTTGTTGCAAGGCTTCAGAACCTATTGAAGTCGTATCAATTAAGAGCTTAGTGACAAGGCAGTATTCTCAGAACCAAGTTAACAAATTAACATATAAATTAAATGACCAACTTATGATATGTATATATAAATTTGTACGCCAACTCAATTGTGAATTGTGATGATCAGCAAGTAATCAGCCGGACTTACCATTTGAATTAAGTTTGTCCCAATAATGCTCCCTCTTCAGTCATTTTCAACACATTAGATTTTGTCCTCTAAATTTCTCTTTTGAATGATACGTTGGTAATGCTTAATTTTCAACCATTGTGAGACTATTTATGTAACACATATGTTATACATGTACAAGACTACATTTTCTTATGTATGTGTGCAAATTTACAAGCGCTTAGGATCTAAAACAAGTGTAAGTTACATTGCATTGTCAATATTTATTTAACATGATGACAATTTACATTGATGTAAGATCTTTAACGAAAAAGAATTCGCACAAACGTATAATTGAACATAGTCTTGTGCTTGTATAAGATAAAGATTATGAAACAAAAAAAAACTAAAGATTTGGGTTGGTCACCGCCTGATAGAGACAGAAGTGGGGGCCACCGGAGTGATCTGCGTCGAGTGTGTCGATTGAAAGAAAGAAGAGAGACAACTCAAATGTCAGCGCGGAAATAGAAAAGAGTCTTGGCATAGTTAATTAGGTTATCACAATTAAAGGTCGTTATTATTTGATTTCAATCATGTATGTATGTATGTATGTATGTATGTATGTATGTATGTATGTATGTATGTATGTATGTATGTATGTATGTATGTATGTATGTATGTATGTATGTATGTATGTATGTATGTATGTATGTATGTATGTAGAGAGAGAGATGAATAGTTTGAAAACCAACTGAGTAAAATTTGATTTTTTTTATTTATTTAAGTATTTAATATATGATATTATAATAAAAAAAAATTATAAGTATTTGTTACACATATTTTACAAAAGGATGTTTTCACATTGTGTAAAAGTAAAAACCAAATATGTAACATATGTGTAACAAACACATATAAGATTTTTTTAATTTTATCTTTTTATAACTTATTATAACATATATTACCTACCTAAACACAAAAGAAAAAAAATGAATGTTATACTATTTAGTTATCAATTCCTATACTCTTATCAGCCAATAATTAACTGCCTTCCAGTAGTAACGAATTCACCAATACTGTTTTCTATGTTTATCACCCGTCTTGAGGTTATACTCCAAACACGATGATTACCATGAGCAGCTTCTTATATGTTTCATCCTTTCGAGATTCGAATAACTCATTCATAATGCCAACATGCTCAGTGGCGGAGCTTGACCGAAACTTCAGGGGGGGCGAAATAAATTTTTTTTTATTGCAGGGGGCGAAATAAAGGTTTTTAAAAAATTTTACACTACGTATCGGGAAATATACACTACTACACGAAAAAACAGGGGGGGGCGAAGTCATTACAATAATTACCAATGACAAGGCCGACCCTGGGGAGGGGCAATGTGGACGACAAGGACCCCAAACCTGATAATTTAGGGGTCCTAAATTTTAAATGTTTTTTATATATTATATATAAAACAAATTTATATAAAAAAATATATAACATCTTAAAAGGGCCCATGGGCGGCTTGAGGAGGGGCAAACCCAACCTTTGTCTCGGGCTCATTTTTTTAGGGGCACAAAATGTTTGATATACATGTATATATAGATGTTCATTCAGATAAGAACAAACAAGTTGGAGAGAACAAACAAGAACCATTTAAAAACACATGATTTAATTGGTACAAAAAGTAATTACCTTTAAAGTATGAAGTTACTTTAATGCCTTTAAACTAGGGTGTTCATCGTTTCGATTAATGGTTTATTCGGTTCGGTCTAATTGGTTTTCAATTTTTTTCACTATCAAAAACCGAACCGAATTTGGGAAGTGGTTCAGTTCATTTTCGGTTAAAACCAAACAAACCGATTAAAAACCAAATATACCAGTTATAAATCAAATAAACCAATCTCAATCGAATAAGACAATTAAAAACCAAATAAACCGGTTAAAAACCAAATAAATTGATCCTAATAAACCGAATTCAACCTATATATATTATTAACAAGATAATAAATTTAAATATGAATTCGGTTTAATAGAATACAACTAGGAGCCAACCGAATTTAGAATTCCGTTCGATTTTTTCCAGTTACAAATACGGTTAAGCTTTTTTCAGCTATGAATGTGGTTCGGTTTTTTCATTTACGAGTACGGTTTGGTTTTCAGTATTAACAGTTTTCAGTTTTCTTGAATACCCCTACTTTAATATTTGAATTTGCAAGAGGGCCTTTTTCTCTCGGCTTGTCCTGAAAGGGTCCATTTTTTTCTTGTCGCAGGGGCCGAAATTTTTTTTATTCTCAGGGCCGGCTTTGATCAAAGAATAACATGGAGGAAACTGTCAATTGATCAAAGTATTTTGGTTAAAGCTCTGCAGTTATAGTCTTCTGTGTCATGTTTCGATCTTAAGTTGTACGCTGCCTTTGGATTGTCAACAACATTTTAAAACTTTTGAACTTCTAGCTAAGAGATGATGAATACGAAGACTAATAGTAATATTATATAGAGTTAATTACACGGATGGTCCCTATGGTTTACCCATATTGCACCGATGGTCCCTAACTATCAGAAATTACAACGGTGGCCGAAATGTTTGCAAAAATGTAACACGGATGGTCCCTGGGGCTAATGGACGTTAATTTTTTCTGTTAAGTGGATGCAAAATTACCCAAATACCCTTTATTATTAAAAATTAAAAAAAAAACAGACCACTCATATTTCCTTCCCTACAGCCACCACCTCCGGTGGCCACACCGCCACCACCTCCGGTGGCCACACCACCACCACATCCGATGAGTCCAACAACACAGCCACCACCATCATCCCTACCACCACCATCTGACACTCACAGTTTGGGATCTGCACTACAAAATTAGAAGGCCATGATGACCACCACAGACCACCATCATCTTTCACAAGCTCATCATGTATCGACAGGGACTTAGCCTTCCGCCGGAGGCTGTGATGGCGACGGTGGAGAGCGCAGGTGAAGGTCGTTGCCAGAGGTGCTCGATGGGGTGATTGCCGGAGGTGCTCTGTTGTGTTGGTTGACGGAGGTGCTCGGTGGGGTGGTTTCCGAAGGTGCTCGGTGGTGGTGGTTGACGAAGGTGCTTTGTGGGGTGGTTGCCGGAGGTGCTCGGTGGGGTGGTTTCCGAAGGTGCTCGGTGGTGGTGGTTGACAGAGGTGCTCTGTGGGGTGGTTGCCGGAGGTGCTCGGTGGGGTGGTTTCCGAAGGTGCTCGGTGGTGGTGGTTGACGGAGGTGCTCTGTGGGGTGGTTGCCGGAGGTGCTCGGTGGGGTGGTTTCCGAAGGTGCTCGGTGGTGGTGGTTGCCGGAGGTGCTCGGTGGTGGTGGTTGCCGGAGGTGTGGTGGTGGTTGCCGGAGGTGTGGTGTTGGTGGTGGTTTGGTAGCTGGTTGGTGATGGTGTAGGGTTTAGAGGTTGGAGAAGATGAAGTAGAAGATAAGGTGAGATTTTATATAAGGGTATTTTGGTCATTTTGTAAAATTTAACAGCAAAAACTAACGTCCATCCAACCCAGGGACCATCCGTGTTACGGTTTTGCAAACTTTTTGGCCACCGTTGTAATTTCTGGAAGTTAGGGACCATCCGTGCAATCTGGGTAAACCACAGGGACCATCCGTGTAATTAACTCTATTATATATTAGGTACCCCATCTACAAGAATTATAATCTGGAATATATCTTGGAGACAGAAATCACCGAATACTGTCTCTTCATATGTTTGCAAAATTCTAGTGAGAGGAAAAAGAAAGAAAAAGAAAAAAAAAAAGTTCCATTTGTCAAAATTCAAAGCGGGTGCTGTCCAAGGTCTTAAGTTTCTCCATCTCGGCTCCAGTGGCAATTCCAGGATCCACATAACACAACTAAAACATAACCAAGTTAAGTCAGGTACCATAACATCAACCAAAACAAATTCAAGGCACATAACCTGGTACTCTGTCTTCTTCAGAGTGTGAACCCCTCTTTTTATAAACCTTTGCCACCCAACTTTCTTTCTCAGGCAACTTTCAAGAACTTGCGTTTTCTGACACCATTTCAAATAGTATAGTGTTAACATGAAGGCTAAGCAATGGGGAAAAAAAAAAGGAGGATCAAAAAGCCTTTTCAGTTTAAAAATTTTAAAGATCCCTGTCACTATGCTGAAACTGATCCAATTTATAATGCACTGCATCAATGTCAAAAACACCAGATCACCAGCATTGCACATACAATCAGCAAAGCCAGCCAGAGACATATTTGCAAATACTAGCATATACCAACTAATAAGCATGTATATTGCACTCACATGAACAGGATCTAAAACTAAAAAAGTGAATTGTTGCATCCCATTTAGAAGACTTTTCAACTGAATTCCAACTATAGTTCTTGAATGTCCATCGTGCTGGAAATACAAGGGCCTGCGATAAAAATACCATTCTAGCATGTTTCAATAACAAAAAACCAAAAAAAAAAAATGTGTACCACGCAGAAAAAAGGGATTAGACTTACGCTTTCTCGGCAACAACAACTTGGCTGCAGCCTGATTTTATGCACCTACTGTTGTCAGAAAAGTAAGACCACACCCAGTTGGCAAGAAGCTGATGACCGTTGACCAACACGGGGAAACATTTAGCATTAGTACTAGAGCCTGGATCACCACAAGTGTCTGGTCTATTCAGATATCTATCAATCGGTCCAACAACTTTGGGAGGTTTTCCAACATCTTGGGGAGTTGAAAAACAGAAATCCACAATGTGAGCACGAATCCCAAAAGAACGGAAAAGTGCAGCACACTCAGTGGTACCGATCCAAGCTTGTTTCCCGTATATCTTTTGATCAAAATCATTTGATCCTGCAACATCAAATCCCTTCCCCCATGCAATCTCAAGCCATCTTTGGAGTGAAGGGATATCAGGCACAAAGCCAACTCCACCAAACAGAACCTCCTTTGCTTCTTGCCTTTGAACAAGTAAATGAGAGGCAAGCATTTGGATGTTACGCCACCCGCACCCCCACCCAACATCTTCAAACTCTAAGCTCTGGAAATGATCAACGTAACCTGACAATATAGTTATACTAGTGGTAGTGGATGTGGATTTCTCACACTCCAACTCCAAACAATTCTTCAACAAGGCCATAAAACCACGATTAAAATTAGCATCCCTGGCCTGTGCACTCACCAAAGAACATATATTTTCATCACTTGTCAGAAAATCACTTACTGGATGCATGGGACTGTCAACCTGCGATATCCATAGGGTAAAGATCAAAAACATATCCTAATCAATTAGGGTTGCATATCAAAGAATAACTTATATCTTCAGAGGATGTATTTACATGTTCAAGCATAGGGTCGTCCATAAGCCTTTTAGTGGACTTGTGCAGAAAAAGTTTAATTAATAATATGATTTCTAAATAAAAAGTTTTAGCCTTCTAAAATCATATGAGTACTTCACCCTAGCATTTAATTGATGCAAATGCTTCGTCAAATCTATGTAGTCAATTCTCTCCACGATACAAGATAAAATAAATGAGAAATAAGTAAGATTTTAGTAACTTGAATCTAAAAAAAAGCTACTTTTTTTTGTTGAAGTAACAATGACATAAATAATCAATAATTTTTATATGCAGTAATTGCATTAGTAAAACAATCTACATGTTCGGCATATTAGCAGGTCTTATAATTCCATGAAGCAAATAGTGAACAAGTGTCTTCAACTCCTGATAATAATTCCATTGACATGCCTTGAGATGTATGCATCAAGCATACATGAGACTCGTATCATCCAATACTTGTGAGAAGTACATAAGGAACCAAAAATACACACCCTTGATACTCAAACCCTAGTCTCAAGTGAAACAATAGATCCGAATATCATTGCGAAAGACATGCTCAAACTATAGGAAAATTTAGATTCGCAGACAGTTTTATCACGAAACCTTAGGAAGGGGTAGATGACGAACCGATTTATAATCGAAGGCGATATCTTCATCCATGGCCAGATCCTCATCCTCGTCCTCAAAGTGACTGTTGGCGTGCCTGCGTTACAAAGACAAAGTCCGATAATCACAAATTGAAACCTATGCTAAAAGAAAATAAGATCGATACATTTCCAATTCTATTGAAAGAACTTGTAGCGTGCAAAATGGGCAGGATGACCAGTTCATCTTGTGGCGACCAAGATTTTGATTTTAAGCAAAAATGCTGAACAACATTCTCACAATATCAACTGGTTTCCTTTTATGTATCCCAAAACTATAATAATAAATACAAAGAGACTTATTCAAATACCTAGCTTTTTTTATTTTAACACCCTTAACAACCCTTTACGTCTCGTATATGTATATACGCAGCGTATAGCCTCGCGTATAGGTCTATACGCCTCGTATACGAGTCCAATCATTGGCACTGTATACGAGTCCAATCATTGGCACTGACACCCAATGATTCTTCACGTATATAGACCCTTATACGTCACTGACAAATTCTAACACCTAATGATTGACACTCTATACACTTATACGAGACGTATAGGGGGTGTAGGTATGTGATATGTTCATTAAAATTGGAGTATCTATATTTTATGATATGTTCAACAGTACATATGGGTTTTTTTATATGTTTATGTGAATTTCAACGTTTTACATTATTGCTTTTGATTGAGTAAAATTGATCTGTCTTGTCTTCAATTATTCGAAATTAATCATACAGTTACCATAATTAACGCGATTGTTATGAGCCACTATCTTATAATGAATTATGATTGATTAAAACTTTCATAAGGCATAGGCTCCTGACAGTGAAAGCCCTTCCATAGTTTCTTGTTACAGATCATTAGCCCACAATACATTGGAGCAGCAGGTTATGGTGGAAGCCTTCTCACACTTGTTCAAGTTGTTTGTATCTGGTGTTCATCATCCAAAGGATCATGAAAGGATACTAAATTGGACCAGGTTTCATCTTAATTTTTCTCTAAATTTCTTGCACAATTTTAATATATGTGATACCATATGTAATGTTGGGTTGGCATATACACATTCGCAAGCCATGTGAAGCTTTATGTTCGGAATGATGCAATAGTTGCTCTTGCGACTACAGTCATTGCAGCCCAGCGACATAATGGTGGTGGGATAAGACTCGGGAAACGTAAGGTCCTGGGTTTGAATCCCACAAGGGATTTTCTCAAAATATTGAGTTTTCTAAAGAATTGGTGACTTGGTGGTGGATATGATCAGGTGGTACCGCTGGTGACACGTTGATGCTTAAGTGATCCGTCGTTGATCCAAATTAGTCGTTCAAAAAATAAAGTAGTTCTTGCAATCGGGTCCATGGGGAAACTTTATGGATGTGTTCTGATTTCTAGGACGGGGACCATTGTGTATGGGTTTCAAAAGATGGAAGGGAGGCACATGCAGCTGGTAGAGGACCCGTCTTGGGAGACAGGGGCTGGTGATTAACAAGATTTGAATTACAATTATGGGCACTGATATACATGGCAATCTTGACCCATATCAAGATAAATGGATAAAAATGGGTAAACAGTTATTGTATTTTGGGTTGAAATGGGTAACATTATGACATAGTATGAGTTGAGATGGTAACACCTCAACCAAAGCGGGTCAAGATGGGCAACTTAAAACCCGTTTAAACCCAAACATGTTTTGCTTAAAACTCGTCTTGACCCGCACCCATCCTACTTGCACACATTCTGACCCGTTACCCAATCCAACCCAACCCGTCCATTTTGCCAGGTATAGGCAGTTATGAATATACCAATAAAATACAAAATCAGTTGCATTCAAGGGCTTCTGCATCTTCAATGAAGCTAAACTTAACCCTAAATGAACAAACATGTTTCTTTGATCTTGGAGGAAAAACAAATATACTTTTGACTAAAGTGCTGATCCATTCTAAATTCTAAAGAAAGTTATCACCTAATACATGCATGGGACTTAATAAGGTTTCTAATGACATTTATTGTCACACCCTAACCTATGACGGTATACAATATTGGGGCGTGATTGTGATTGTTCATAACTCATGGTGCTACTTTGTAAGTTTCAATAGTTAATAATCCAATTTCATTCATAACATAAAATCATTCAACATTCACATTGTTCAAAACAAAACAAACCATAATCCAACATTACAAATCAAAACCAAAATAAGTAACATTGTTTATTTTATTAAGTAAGCCCAAATAGCTTAAGTGTCTTCATCCAAGCCACTAACATGTTACAAATGTAAAATAGAGTTTTGATCAACTATTTGTATAGGTGGTGAGATTCTCATACAATTTGATATAGGTATATATAAGAAATAAAAAGCAACAATAGTCTAATAAGAATTGATCTAAATATATATATGTTCGACAATGTTTGAAAACATGAATTTGGCATTTTTACCTTTGCTAATATAATGATAAAAGTCATTAAAGAGAGGTTACTAGTAATACTCATAGTTTTTGGCAATTTCACCTCTAATATTAAACATTGACATAAGTCATGTTAATTAAAGGCTACTAGTACTAATGTATTGTATATGATAATCCAATAATAATAACACATAATACAAACAAATAGGTAACACATAACATTCAAATCTAATTCTAACTTAAACTATATAATTGCATCATTGCATTTGTTTATGACTATAGAATAACATGTTTGATATGACATGTGCAACATCCCAAAAATTTACAAAAATGTAAAAAGAGAAGTATAAGAAAAACGCACGGGTTGCATAGCGATAATCAAATGGTATAACAACAATTTCTTATTAAACGCCGAATCATGTGTTACTCTAAAATGAATAAGTATGAATGAATAACCAATCAAGATTAATACTTTGATCCTAAACTAAGGGATCCTAATCACAATAGTATTCGTATAGTTTTGGGATCTAAACTAAGATTTTTGGTTCTAAGAATTTTGTATTAGCTTTATAAAACAAATTATGAATACAAGACTTATGTTTATTATAATATGAATATGAGTTATGATATTTTATTTATATAAATACAATAGGTATTTTATGAATGTGTAATATCAGAACAATTTATATATAAAATTTTCTAATATACATTTATAAATCTATTTATGTTTATAAAGGTGTTTAAAGGTAATAATTTGCATTTATAATAAAATAATACAATTATTAAATTAATATAATAATTTTCTTAGAATTTTTATGTATTTAAAAGTATGATAAATGATTTAAATCATTATTTAAATCCTTTAATTGTAAAACAATACTAAACAATTTCTAAAAACCATGAAAAAATTATAGAAGGCTAATAATAATGTTTTATAGTGTTCTGTAAAATTTCATAATTTTTAGACTTCGTTCGCTATTTTTATATTTTAATTTAGTTAACACCGATTTATGTTTTATACATTTATAAAACTAATTTTTATAAAAATATTGCTTTCTGTTTTTTTATAAAATTGTCCAGAAATACTGAAGTTAATGTTTCTGAATTTTTTTATACTATTTATTTTAGATTAACACTTATTTATTTAATAGGTTTAACACAATAAAAAGAATTAAGTTTATAAAACTATTTTTTTAAAAACTTACACTTTTAAAAAAAAATGTTTCAGAATGTTCCTTTGATAACTCTAGAATTTACAAAATTAAAAATAGAGTTTGTTTAAATAGTGAACTAATTAAGATTAAAAAAAAAAGAATAAAAAGAAGTTAAAACAATAACCGGTAGATCCGGTGTTCGAACACCCGACCAATACCCGCAACCCACACGGCTTACCACCAAGCTAGGTGAGTTTTCGTTGTGTCATTAGCCCTTTTAATTTATTTTATACAGACTCTTAAATTATACCACAACCTCAAGAACCCTATAAATCAAATCGATCAATCCATTGATTGTTAGTTGTTAAAACCATAGGGCTAATGTTTTCCATGTAAAACCAAATAGAATAGACTCATTACTTACTTAATTTGATTCATAATTGAATGATTTCGAATGGATTATTGTTCTCGGCAATTCGTAAACCAGATTGGGAGTTTGGGAGCGAATCAGAAGTTCTTGTTGGTCTCAAACGTTTAAGAAACAGTTCAAAGAGATTGGATTGAAGTGAATTTGATTTTGATGTTCGTTTGAATCAAATTTGAGCTATGGTTTATGTATACTCGTTCGGTTATAGGTTATACCATTACCCGAGTTTAAATGTTGCAATTAAATGGTTCGGTTATGGTCTAAATCGTGTAAGAAACACATATAAGTAATGAATTGCATTAAAATTTACGTTTTGGTTGGTTTGAACACTGATAATCGGTCGAAGGATATGAGACGTGGGGCTGTGAACTTTGGGGAAGAAACTGAAAAGAAAGAAACCAGAAATGATAGTTCTAGTCCCTTATTTTTTACATGTGTTGTTTTTTACCACAATTCCCTTTACCCTAATCCTAGTTTTAATATTTTACAAGTCTTGTCCCTTACATACCTTGTGTTGTTATTTTATGTAAAAGTAAACTTTATAAGATTATAAAATATTAAAACTTTATACGTCTTATAACCATGTAAAGTTTTAGTTATATTACTGTATATTTTAAATAATTATTTGGTAAAAATTTATTTATATAATAAGTTTATAAAACACTTATAAAATAATTTAGAACTATAATTTGTAAATATCATAATAGATTTTATTTTGAATCAATTATAACTTTTAAGTTTAATAGAATATATTTTGAATAACATATATATTTAATATAAGATAAATTCATATCTCAAATTAATATATATATATATATGTGTGTGTGTGTGTGTATGTATGCATGTATCTATTAAGTTAACAAAACCATATAAACTTTCTTTTATTGAAATTAGGAGTGTTCATCGGATCGGATAACGGTTAATTCGGGTTATTAGGATCGGGTTGTTCATATTTGAAAATTTTAGGACCTTATCCGAAACCCGTCCCGTCCCGAATTCGAAATGTTTCTATCCGATCCGAATCTATCCGAATAACCCAAAAAACCCGAATAAACAGGGTTTATTCGGATTGAATTCAGATATCCGATCTGAATAAACAGGATTTTGGATATCCAATATCCGAGCCGATCCGAATTCGGAAAACGGATATCCGATCTGAATCTATCCGAATCTTTAATTCGGATTGGTTTTCTCGGGTTTCGGATTTTTTCGGATTTCGGATTTTTTGAACACCCCTAATTGAAATAAGATCCCATTACATATTGTATTTAAATAAAGAAAAACCTTAAAGATTACAGTCTCCCCTACTTTAGAGAATTTAGTCTCGAAATTAGGAAGGTTCTTGCGTGAATAGATATGGATACTTGATCTTCATTTGATCCTCACGTTCCCAAGTAAGTTATGGGCCTCGTTTGGAATCCCATTTGACCAAGACTAATGGAATACGCTTATTTTTCAATTTCTTGATTTCCCGATCAACAATCTTCATTGGTTTCTCAATAAAATGCATTGTTTCATCAAGAGGTGTTTGAAGATTTTTATCAGCTAAACATTTCTTCAGATTTGAAACATGGAATGTAGGATGAATGTTTGAAAGTTCTTGAGGCAATTCAAGTCGATAAGCCACTTTACCAATCCTTTCCAAGATTTTAAAAGGACCTACAAATCGAGGAGCTAGCTTGCCTTTCTTGCCAAAACGTACAACTCCTTGCCAAGGTGACACATTTAAAAGAACCATATTGTTGACTTGAAATTCCAACGACTTTCGCCGTTTATCAGCATAGCTCTTTTGCCTACTTCTGGCAGTTGTCAGATTCTCACGAATTCGAAGTATTTTGCTTGTTGTTTCTTGAACCAATTCAGGTCCAGTGATTTGAGCTTCACCTAACTCATTCCAACAGACTGGTGATTTACATTTACGTCCATAAACAACTTCAAAAGGAGCCATGTTGTTACTAGTATGATAACTGTTGTTGTATGAAAGTTCAATTAATGGTAAATGGGTATCCCAATTACCACCAAAATCGATCACACAATATCTAAGCATGTTTTCTAATGTTTGTATGGTCCTTTCAGACTGTCCATCAGTTTATGGATGGTAGGCATTAAACTGGAGTATTTATATTTTATGATATGTTCAACATTACATATGGGTTTTTTTATATGTTTATCTGAATTTTAACATTTTTCTTACTTACATTACTTGAAATTAGGTTTCGTTGCTTTGGATTGAGTAAAATTGATATGTTTTGTTTGCAAACCACAACTATGGTATACACATTCAAAATACACCACCTTATTACTTTAAATTTGGTTGAATCACGATTTTCTGTCATTTGAGATGAGGCAGTTATTTTATTTCTCTATCACAGAAAAACTGAACGATTTTCTGCTTCTAATATGGTAAACACAACTATTCAAATAAACTATATGTATACTTTATATGTGCTATGCTTAGGGTATTTTGTAGTGAACCGGATGCAATTTCTTTATGCATTCATGACTCCGATTTTCACATAAATATTTTTGCATGTTTGCTTACTCATCTTCACTATATGTTTCCAAATATTCATTTTTGGAAAAAAAATGATATTTGCTATGATATGGACCAACTCTATGGTAGGGGGTGTTTAGTAGGGTCTGAATGAATCTGAATGAGTCTGATCTGAACCATTTAGATTCAGACCGTTTAGTTGGAACGTCCGAACAAAAAAAACCATCTGAATGAGGGTCTGAATGGTGAAAGAGGAAAAAATACGGTTGAAAACCCTATTCCATCCCTCTTTCCCCGTTTTCCCCGTCGCATCCCCTCAACCCAGTACCCCCACCGTCGCCTCCCTCAACCCCTTCTTCCCGAGTCCCGACGCCTCCTTCACCTTCTTCCCGTCTCTGCCGCAGCTACCTTCTCCGCCGCCGCAGGTCCTGTCGCCGTCGCACCCGTCGCCTCCCCCAACCCCCTTCTTGTTCGCTGCCGCAGGTATTGTCTCCGCCGCAGCTACCTTCTCCGCCGCCGCAGGTACTATCGCCGTCGCACCCGTCGCCTCCCTCAACCCGTCGCACTCGCAGCTACAGGTCGGTCGCCTCCCGCAGCTACTTCTTCTTCTTCTTCTTCTTCTTCTTTTTTGTTTATGTGATTGTTGTTTCTGTGATTGTTGCGATTTGATTTTGGTTTTTTATGCAAGTTGGTTATATCATACAATAGAAAACCTGTGATTTTGTTTCTGTGATTATGATGTTCTTGTTCTCTAGCTGATTGTTGAAAACCTGTGATTTTGTTTCTGTGATTTTGAATCTGTGATTGTGATGTTCTTGTTCAAATGATGTTTTGATGCAAATTGTTTGCCTATGTTTGCACACCATAGATTGTTCAAATGATGTTGAATTTGCCTATGTTTGTGATGTTCCTGTTAACATTTGCTTGATCATAAGTTTACATAATTAAGATCAGAAAACCTGTAAACATTTGTTTGTGATGTTTTGATGCAAATTGTTTTCTGCATATTCATATTCATTCAGATATTCAACCAAACAGTCTTAACCATTCAGCACTTAATGATTCAGACCCTCTTAACCATTCATACATCTTAATCATTCAGCACTTAATGATTCAGATGCTGCCAAACAGCCCCTTAGTATGTTTTTACATTCTGGTATATGGTTCTTCTCATGATTTCAATTTTGATATATCGTTACATGTTTATTATTATTATTTTTAAAAAACTATTCAACCTCGGTTGTTATAAATATAAAAAGAATCAAGAAAATTAAGGTTTAGGTGTATTAAAAAATACTACCTACATAAAATTATTTTTTATGTTTATATATCCCATTTGTTTAGATTTTTATTTCCTTGAAAAACAATAAAATAAAATATCTATGAATTGTTGACATGAGAATTTTACAATATATCTCAGTTTTATGTTTTCAAATCTTTTTGAACAATTGTTGACGTCAGATCTCAACCTTAGATTCACACCTTCTCCACCAGATCTCCCATTCTTTCTTCATCCTGTCTCTCTCCTTTCCTGTGACATCCCAACAGGTATTGTTTCCAGAGCATGAGTAATTTTTTTATTATCCTTCATGGTATTGTGAAATTGAGTTAGTCGAATGCTTATTTTGTTTTGTTTTGTTTTGTTTTGTTTTGAATATGAGATTTTAGAGTTAGGGTTTTGCAATCCAAGAAAAATGAGCAGCTCGTCTAGAGAATACTCACCAGACTGGCTTCGTAATGTCCAGGTTTGAGTTTCGCTTTATTCTTGTAATTTATGCAGACACACATCACATCTTGTGAATGTTTTGAAAATGTGGTATTTTAAGGACTCTGCTGAATCAAGTAGATGTTTATAAACTGACGTTGATAGTAAATGCTGCAATAAGTTGTTTTTCTACAGGCTCCACCAACAACATCAATTTTGACATTATCCTCCAGTTCCGATGATGATCAACTTCCGATAAGCTCTGTGGTAAACAACACATCACAACCAAGTATAAAGAGGAACAGGCTTGGTGAAACTGAAGGTGAGACTTGCTCTTACTAACATATCTTTTGCTCCTCATGCTATTTATTGTTGCACTATTCAGGTAACAAGGGAGACAGGAAAGCTGCCAAGAATACCAAGTCTCAGGTTAGAAAATATTTATTAATTATCGTATTTTCTGTTTTTTTTTCCGTCCTGGCAGCTGAGGCGTGAATTTGTTTTATCAAGAGCTAATTAGACACCAAGTTTTTTGTCACCGTTTGTGATCATTCTTCCTATCTTTAGTTTATGATTCACCTCCCCTTTAATTTCTTTGAATTTACGACCTACTATGAAGGTTATCTCCTCAAGGTAGTTTAATTCACGTGCTGTAATTAGTCTTACTTTCTAATTGTTGGTGGTTAATTATGTGATAAGGAACCTAAAATATCAGTTTGGAAATTTCCATCTGATTCAGAGCACGAGTTGTCTGAAGGTCAACATCCAAACACGGAAGATGATGAAGCTGAAGAAACTTCACTTAAACGAGCTTCAAAATTGGAGTCTTCCAAGAAGAGGTTAACTGCTGAAATAAAAGGGGAGAACATGACAGACCAAGGTAGATACATAGATTGACTATGTTCATAAGAAGATATTGTAGCGACCTACAGACTAATCTATCTAGTTGCTTTTCACTAAGCTTTCCCCTGTATAAGCTTGTTGCAGTTGGGTTAGATTCTTATGCTACTTGTTTTTTTAAATTGCTACAGAGAATGATGATGACAAGGATGATGATCTAAAGGTTTTAGAAAGAGAAACAACTGATGAAAAGCAAACCGGACCTTATGTAATAAAAAATGACAAGTTGTCCAATGTTGTGGTATGCTTGATATTCTTTATCAGTTGATTTTCAAAATATACTTAACATTGCAGATTTCATCCTCAAGATTGCCTTTGGTGCTTGCTGATAAAATTCAACGTTCAAAGGCAAGTGTGATCTGCATCAATAATTTCAAATCTTTTTCTGAAGTCTGTTTTGAACTTGTTACTCATTGTATTCTCAAAAATTGCAGGTGCTTGTGGAGTGCGAAGGTGATTCTATTGATCTAAGTGGTGATTTGGGTTCTGTTGGGAGGGTGGTTATTTCAGATTCGCCATGTGGCGATCAAGATATGCTTTTGGATTTGAAAGGTATGCATTATTTGTCTTGCAGTAAATCATTGTCTGGTCATATCATTGATTACAGTTTCCGGTGTTATGAACCTAACCATAAGCTTCTCAAGGGGAAACTTTTTATCTTGATCTGGTTTCAGTAAACATACAATACTATATTTGTATTCTTTTTGTTTCAGGAACTATCTACAAGACAATAATAATGCCTTCAAGAACTTTGTGTGTTGTAAGTTCCCACAAACTTGTGTAGCCTTGGATCTTATATAATTATGACAGACATCTCTCTTACATATTCACTGCTCTTCTTCAGGTTAGTTTTGGCCAGTCAGAAGCAAAGGTTTGTTTTTCAGTTGCATGTTCTCTTTTCATTCATTTCAGTTCTGTTTTCTCCATCTAATCCATAAGAGAAGTTGGTTGGATCATGCCCATGTTCATGCTTTTTTCAAGGTGAAAAAGGAAAGCTTAAAAGTCACTGTGTTGTTTTTTTTTAACAGATAGAGGCAATAATGAATGACTTCATTCGGCTGATGCCACAATCAAATGTTTATGAAGCTGAAACCATGGTTGAAGGTAAGGATTTGCTTTTGATGTTCATTTTATATTTCCTTGCTTACTTTTTGGTTGCATGAGTAGGAACTTTGGAAGGATTCTTATTTAATTCTGAAGATGAAGGTGATACGCATGCTAATCGACAAACTGATGAAAACGAGGGTGGTGAGCCACAAGCCAATGGGAAAAGCAGAGGAAAATCAGTATGCCTATTTTTCCTTTACTTTTACTCCAGCTGTAACATAAATATGTAAGCTAATATTATAAAAAAATTCAGGAAGCAGCAAAAAAGAAGGGAAAAACCGCTGTGAAAAAACCGACATCCAAGAAGTTTAATAAAAAGAAAGCTCCAGTTGCAAAGAAAACCAAGGCAAAAAGATGAGGTTTATATATTCCATTAACGATGTATAAAAAACCCATCAGCCTGCAATTAAGTGATTGTTTCTTTCAGGAAAAGATGCTTGCAGTGGTTGTAGATTACAGGGTGTAGACATTAGATTGATTGTTTTTGACTCTTTTGCGTAGCCAAAATGATGATTCGTATGATTAGGAAAATACACTATAGTATAGATTCTTTTGTAAACTCACATCTCTCACGTGCACTGTCAACCTTTAAATACACACCCCCCTCTCATACATGCATATAGAGATGCACAAACTTTTTTTTCAAGAACTGGAATCAGTTCCTAGTGTGACCGGTTATACTCAAACCAGTTTAAGGTGAAAACATATTAGGAATTATGATGAGGTTGGCTCTTCGGTTGCTTCTAAAGGGGATCCTAAAGTAATGCAAGTTTATTCTAGAAGGGGAAAAGGTGTTAATTCTAAAAAGGTTTAAGAGTTTGTTATAGGAGAGAGTATAAATAGGAAGGGAAAAGGAGAAGGTGAGGTAGGAAAAGAATTTATTAGTTTGTTATAGTTGAGCAGTGAGAGGGTTTTACCTTGGATTGTAATTTCCTTCTGATGTAATCGTTTTCTTCCATTCATACAATCAATTTCCTTTCCTTATTTCATTTGTTCTCTATTTCATTTCAATTATCAATCGCAATTGTGTTTGATTCTCATCATTGATCCGACCCTGCCTTGAATTGCCGTTTCTTCGTAATCAATGGAAATTCGCAGTGTTACTCGATTGGATGCTCAAGAGCAGCAGATCCAGAAGCTTAATTCGGATGTTATGGAGATGAAATCTACGTTACAAGCCTTAGAAACGGACAGAGTAGAATCAGTGGAATTTCGGCAAGTAATGTTAGCGTGGATGAAAAAGCAAGAGAAGTAGAAAATGGAGGGGTCTTCTGGATCGGGAGTGTCGGATGGGCACTTCTTCAATGCACATGGGATGGTGATGATCGTCCGACTGGACTTCCGTGGGCTGTGAAGAAGGTGAAGCTACCAGAATTTAGTGGTTTTGATCCACAGGGTTGGATTTAAAAAGCGAATCTCTATTTTGACATCAACAACACGCTTCTAATGAACTCAGCATGGTGGGTGTGGCTCAACATTGGGTTAGAAATTTATAATTCGTATGAACAATTGGCGGCTATTAAGCAGGGGGATTCAATTCATTATTTTATTGACGATTTTGAGTATTTGTTGTCCTTGGTTCCTCGGCTGTTGGAGTCGCACGCTATGGGTTATTTTATTGCTGGATTGAAAGAGGATGTGAAGAAATGGGTTCGATTACATCGTCCTCTCTCTCGGTTGAATGTGATGTATTTGGCAAAGGATTTGGAAGGGACGCTACGTCCCAATTCCTCCGTCGGCAACTTAGCCGCATCTTGGTTCCAATACTTGAATTTCATGGATCCAGTGCTCCACTTAGAGGTGCGCAAATCTGATTTTTTTTTGAACCGGTTCCAGTTTCAGTCAACAAAGTAAATACCCGGTTCCAGTTTTGGGTTTCGACCGGTTCTGGTTCGGGTTTTGACCAGGTACAGTACAGGTGGAACCAGTTCCGGTTTCGGTTTTAATTTGTCTAAAAAACCGGACCCGTTTGTACCCATTGGTTCGGGTATGACCAAGTCCGTTCCGGTTCGGGTTACCGGTTCTGGGTCCATTTTTTTGCCCACCTCTAGCTCCACTTCCTTCTTATGGGTCTCCTATGTTGGGCCAAACGGAGCCCAAAACCTTGGTGGGCCCAAAATCGACTCTGAAAGCTTCTTCAGTCCGACATGAATCATCTCGTTCGTCGTTCAATCCCAAAGCCCTAATGTCCTCTCAGTCTGATGGGGGACAAGTTTTTTAACGAGATAGGGGGTGCGATCTCTGTCTTGCACTGAGTGGGAAGATCATACCAATAGTGACTCTAATTTCAAGAAACACTAATCAAGCATAAGCTAGTTCAAGTCAATCAGTAGCAATACCATATCCAAACAAACCAGAATAATCAGAGTCCAGTAAATCTAGTGCCACCAATGTTACCTAACAATCAAAATAACCAATTCTTAGGCTAGTTTTTTCACATCCCTAGACTGTAAAGCAACCAAACTTCAACAAGATACACCAAATAATCCTTTCAATCCATCAAACCCACAATAAGATGTACCACACAAATCTGTTGCACCTAACTGTTGAATGACACGAAACACACTTTTCAATAGGTGGAAGCAACACAAGTGAGCATGGGATATGGTATGAAGAATGGTAATATTATTGAGTACATAATAACTATACTAAGAATAATAACGAGTTTAATTAGGAAAATGGTGGAGTACAAAGCTATCTACATAACTATCAATGCAGGGGGAATAGAATGGTCAAAGTGGATGGAATAGGTAACCACTGGTAAATAACAAATATAATGGGAGATGAGGTTACAACAATAATTATCATAACCACGGGCGAGGTTGGCGTTACATAGCTTTGATTTAAGAATTGATAGTTATTTCAAACCAATAGTGACCCTGAACCACTCACCTATTGTACATCCAATATTGTGAGGAAGATCTTTTGAAATCAGTCGCAATATATGTCTATCATTCTAGTATTTGAGGGCCGACAATTAAAAAACCTTAGTCATTTGTCTAAGTTTGAAGCTATATATCTCTTACAATTTAATCTGAAAGATTTGGCAAAGTAGTGGTTTCACACGCTACCATCTAGTAGCATCTTTATATGGGCAAATAATTACGCCTTTTGAATATTATACCATAAGAAAACCAATGATGCCCATAATTCGATCTGAACATTCCAGAAAGAACCTGGTGACTTGTTATACAAGGCATTCACTTGATTTAAGTATCTTTGAAGGTTTTGCCTCCTTCATCATATTCCATTGCGGGAATTGATTAAGGCATTCTGTGAAAGGTGAACATCTAGATTTGACGTTTATAAGCTCAAGAAGTAATGGAACCCTTTTTACTAACTCATGGTAAAGAGGATGATTGGGATCATTTAGAAAGACTAGTAAAGGATTTAAGAGGCAAGACTTTACCAATCAAAAAGCCAAACATATCATTACAAAGGCATGGGTTGATTATGCGATCAAAGAGAGAATTGAAATATTGGAGTTACAATTGGCTAATCTGAATATGAACACAAGTAGAGGGGTATCCGATGTTTCTACTGAAATTGACATTTGTGGTGACATAGGTCTATAGAGGCAAACATCATGATGAACATGGAAAGAAATAAAGAGGTGAATCAAGTTCAAGGCCAATGCAAGAATGACAAGAATCAATATAGCAAGAACTTCAATACTAAGAAATCATCCAAACTTTCAATCCTGCTGGCCTAATGAATCTCAATTTTTAGGATAGTAATCAGCAAGGCGGGAATCAAGGCAACAATATCAAAAAACGCCAACACAATTTCAATCAAGAAAACCAAATAAACAATAACCTAAATAGTTACCAACAAGGATCTTTTAGAAATTGTTAATGAACTGTTCACAACTAAATGAGTTGAGGTAGGGGTTGTACATGCACAGGAGTTGCAACTGAATCACTTACAAAGCAATTGGGGCAAAAATTGGTGAAGCAACTTGTAGCATGAGATAAAGGTAAACTATCAGATAATACAATAAACAACCCACAACATCATCATGCATCTGGATAAAGAAATACAAAGAAAATGCACATCAGTCAATGATCATGGGTCAAGGCAGCGAGATAAGAGGGAAAGTGATCTAAGAGCATGCTTTCTTTCAATACATATCAACGAACGAAAAATCAGCAAGTCACTTGTGGATTATAAAATTAGTATCAATAGGTTACAAAGGAGCCTATATAGGCAGTATAACTTTGGTCTATTAGAATTAGTTGACACCACCGTGGTGTTAGAGGATTTAACATGTAAAAGCCTTTGGATTCGTTGATTGTAGTTGTTAAAAATAGGAGAATTCTATTACTTTTGATTACTTCTTGGTACTTGACTATGCACCGAATTTGAAGAAGGAACAACCTACTAGCATGCTTGGAAGATCATTTTTTACAACACTTGTGTATGAATCAATTCCCAAAATTATGGTTCGCATGACATGGTGTAACCATGAGTTAAACTTAAATGAGAATGTCACCAAAAAAAAAAAAAAAAGGTTTCATGTTTAACAGGTCTACGTGAAGAATACTAAGAAAGTGGTGAATGAAGAGTGTGTGAAAAAGAGAAAAAGAAGAGGCAGCTAAGATGGAAAAGAAAGGAGGGCAAACTTGGAGTTAGATTGATAACAACTGAGTTGATATCAAGCCCTTAATAAGCAAATTTATCTTTCAACCACCATAAATACTAAAACAGGTTAGGCCATGTCTAGTTGAGGACGTTAAACGTAGCGCTTCCTGGAGGCAACCCGAGGACTTACTGGGTGTATTTACTAAAAATCCTCACGAGCCTTCACTCGTTCATTTGGACCACTGAGGTTTTAAAGGCTTGTTGCATATGATAAATGCAACCACAGTTCTTACAAAAGTGAGTTTAGGATTTGTTCAGTATGACTTTTAATTACGCACAATCGCCCAAGTATAAAGAAAAGTAATGGAAGCTCCAAGTTTGTCATTAGTTAACGTGCATGGATGCAATACACTAAAAATGAAAATTTAACATTTATTGTGACATATAGCGTTGTGCATTATGAGATTGCCATTGATTCCATGCTTATCGTATGATGATGATTTCCCAGGCACTAAGTGATTGTTTTTGATCAGGTTCACGTACTCTTACTTGATTCCTTTATCATTAAAAAATAATAAATTAACGTATTTAAAAAATAATAAAACATGTTGTATGTTCTGACATAAAACTATAATATAATATAAGAAAAAAATTAAAAAAATTCGAGTCAAAACCACGTTGAAGGTTGAAGGATGGAGCAAGATAATAATCAATTGTAAACATACGTAAAACACTAATAAAATACGTCGTATGTTACGATATAAAAATTTTAATAAAATTTATCTCATATAATAATATAGGAAAAAACTAAAAGAAAGCACCTAACCGTACAATAAGAAAGATTAAATGAAAAAAATACAAAAAAAGAAAAAGAAAATAGTAATAAAAAAATGAAAAAATAAATACATGAAAAACCCGAGGGTCGAGTGTCGAACTCAAGATCCCTATTTTAAAAGCGCTAAGCTCCAACCAACAGGGCAAGTCCGCATTTATGCTTTTTTGCAATGTTTTTAAAACCGGACCGGACGTCGAACCGGTCTCTTTACTGGTCAGGGGTCGGACCGGTTGGACCGGTCGGACCGGATTTAAGAACCGGATAAAAATATTATATATATATATACATATTATAGAAAAATTAACAAATATTTTGAATTTAATAACATGGTGTACGTTTGGGGTTTAAAATAAAATTAAAAAAAATCCATAATGGCATTTTAGATAATTTAAGTAGAAGTTGGGACAATTTTAAAAATTCAAAAGCTAAGTTGTCCTTTTTTTTACTGCCCATCAGCCATCCCATCATTCTGCCTCTTTTACTTATTTATTTTTAAAGACTAAGTGTTTTTAGAGAGAGGAATTGAAGATCTACATTTGTTGAAGATGAGGTCGTATGAACTCTCCAAATCTCCGGCCAAGGTCGACTGCAACTCCAACCAGGCAACCAGGCTAGCTTATGCTGGAGCTGCTACAATAAGGTTCATCCTGCAAGCTTCCTTTAGCATGGCATTCCAGGTCTACTGCTGATGTCGTTGGTTGTTTCCGACGAAAAGTTAGAGCCGTCGCGAATCTCCGAGATCTGTGTTTCCGGCTATTCTAGAGAGACCGGTTCAACCGGATTATATGAGCGGTTTCGAGGTTGGACCGCCGGTCACCGGCCGAACCGTCCGGTTTCGTTAAAAACGATTCAGAGAGCTTAACCGGACCGGTGGAGGAGCCGATTCCCGGTCCGCCCGGTCCGGTCCGGGTTTAAAAACATTGCTTTTTTGTGTAAACAATCATATTTAATATAATAAAAAATATGACTAGAAAATAACCTGATTGGTCACCGAAATTAAGGTATGTACAATTGTAGAGTTGCTTACACTTTTATTGAAATGAAATTAATTAAATAAATGATCATTTTAGTTGTAAAAAACATACTTTAGTTATTTCATTATAAATAACAAAATTGAAAGGACAAATCTAAACCTGCTTGCTTTTAAAAACATAATGCCCAAACCATAAAATTACCATGTAATTAACTCTAGCTTTTAATAATAAAAGCAAATAAAGAAGAAAATAGAAATACAATGCTTACGATCGTATCCTCCTATCGATGTCCTCTTTCACCATCATTTACAGTTTTGCATTTTCATGGATTTTGCCATGCAAGTAACAAACTAAGAAATGGTCAATGAGATCCAAGTTAACGATTATTTAAAATTTGAATTCAAATATTTTCTTTTATAGTTATCATTATAATTTATTTATTTTACATATATTGTTTAGATATAGTTTCACTGTCAATCTATTTTTATATTTTTTTATGTAAGTGGATTTCAAGGTTTGTTAGATTGTTTTTGAATCAGTGATAAACTATCGCAAGGCTTTAAGCTTTTGAATACCAAATCATTCGGTTATTGAGACTTTTGTCATTTGATTGCTTGGTATCAAGTTCTAATCCAGATTTCCTCAAGCTACCACCTCACTCTGCCCGACTTGGCCAAGCGAGCTACTCCCATCAACGATGGTGCAGATGGCGCATGTTCGTCACCAAGCTAGAATTTTCCATGGAAACAGCAGGCAATTCTTTCTATTGGTCCACATTATTTGGCTGACTCTCCTTGGATTGTCTTTCTTGGCCGTCTTTGAGAATCCTTTTTAACAATAAATATTCCATTCATTTTTAAACCCTGTATGTATATAATATACATTCCTTTATAATCCCGTCTATTATTCTCAGAAGACCCAGGAAAATCACAATAGCATCATTCAATCCAATTGTGGAATTGCCTATAGGACTAACTATATGCAAAAAGAAACAAGACTTAATGTTTTTACCAAGTAACCTTCGGTGATTAAAGCTGAGTACAAGTAAAACAATTTCCTCAGTAATTAAATGTCAATGGTATCTTCAATTCTTCCTTTTTCCTTGAAGGGAAAAAACTGGGGCTCCTAGACTAGATTGGATCTCGTGTGCAGCAGTAGGAGTTCCACTAGTCTTAGCATCTGCTGCAGGGGATGTGGAGTCAGGGAGAGGGTTATTTCCAGGATCCTGACCAATTAAGCTTTTGTATATGTTGAGAGCCTGAGCCATCATGCTGGCAGGGTTTGAAGCACTCATGGGGAGTAACAATGTTGTGCTCTACCACAAAAATATAACTAGCATTTAGGAAAAGTCGAAAAGATGATTAAACATGCAAATTCAAATTGGATTATCAACTCACCTCCTTTGCCACATTTCCAAAAGCGTTGATGTATTGTTCTGCAACACGCAAGCTTGCTGCCTGCAACCACAACCCAAACCACCTTCCGGCTTCAATACAAATGCACATCATGTGCATAATATTACTTTTACTTTATTACTGTAGATGCCATGTGACACTACAGGCAAAACCGGTGCTTCAATGAGTGAAAGTAAATATGATCTCTAATCATGCATGAAATCGAGATACGAAACCAAGGGATAACAACAAAAATCATCAAGCAAAGAAAAACAGATGGGAATCACAAGAGATTAGTAAAAACATGGTTGTCAAGGCGCAAAGGCCTCACATAGAGCCTAGTCGCAAGACGCTGTTTTGAGCTTGTTTAGGGTTAGTTTAGCTTGTTTTCAATTGACTCCAAGCTTGTTTAGAACTAGTGCAATTGTTTTAGGCAGGCTAAAACCCATTCAGATGATTTTTAGCTTGTATTTGACTGGATTTTTGGCCAGAATACACGCCTGACGGCCTGAGTGCCCAAGAATGCACCTATCCAGGCGAGGCGCACTTACTGTGCTGCGCTTGATTGTACACTTGCTGTGTCTTTGACAACTACAAGTAAAGGAATGATTTCTCGGCTAAACCCCAAGCTAACCTTTGACACAAAACACCCACTATTCGATATAAAATTTAGATGCCAGAGTAGTAAATTACCTTTATTTAGAATCCTCGTTTCCTTTGAAAATACCAAAAAGAACCAAATACTACCAAAGACATTTCCGCATGATTTTTACAACAAGAGCTTACCTCAACTCCTCCATTTTCTTTAAGTGCTTGAGAAACCAAAGCGATTCCTTTGTTTGTTGCTTGAGCTCTGGCCAAAATAGCCTCTGCTTCTCCTGAATTACTTCAAATAACCAGTTAAATGTTTCTCAAAAACAAGATTTTCACATTAAGCAAATAACAAGTTTTCTTTGCTCATGAAGCGTGTAATGCAAGTGTGAGCACAGCCTTGCCATTTTTCTTTTATAACCTTCAGATGGTATTTGATGATTTTGAGGAGTGATTAGATGTCTTATTGAATTAGAGAAAAATCAACTGTGTCAACCATATAGATCGTGAATATGCAAGAAAAAAATGGCATTAACCTGGTGAGACAAAGCATTAATATGATGCAAATGATCACATTCAACATATGTTGTCAAAGGCGATAGGCGCACTCAAGGTGCAAAGGCCTTGCCTACTGCCTAGACACAAGGCGCATAAAAAGCAAGGGCCCGAGGAAAAATAAGCGCATATAGGTGAAAAAAAGATAAAATTTTATTATGCATTTAAAATTAACTCTTTCACAAATTAATACTCTTTTACAAAGGTAAAAAATCTATCATAATTATCATATAAGATAATTTCGTTAGTACCAAAAATTTCAAAACCAACATCAAATGTTCAAAACCAATACAAAATGTTCAGTAACCAATACCAATTTAATAATGCATTAAGAATAAGATCATAAGTACACTATCACTTTTGCATTTCTTTACGGTTATGTAGAAGCATAAAATAAACAATTAAATGCAAAAAAAAAATACTAATAACATAATTTCATTCATTAGCTTGCAGTCTCTTGAACAGAAATTGTGATATGTAGAAGAAAAATATTCATGTATATCTAGATATTATGAGATTGATAATTGCCTGATTTCTCTAGGTTTAGGAGTTATAGCTAATATCCAGCCAAAATAAAATCAAAACAAAGAAACAAAAGAATTAAAAATGATAAGATCGTCTTATTTTGAAAAAGCCCACAATTTTGTAAGCATGTGTCTTGATTAATTCCCACTTTTCTCTTGCTTTTTTAAAAAAACAACACAACTACTGGTCTAGACCTTCTAGAGGCGTTATTCCTGGGCTTGGCTTTATTTCTGGCCCTAGGAGCGGCGCACCTTATGGCTTTTGACAACACTGTATTCTACATCAAGCATAATAAGTTATTTAAAATTCAGAATGTGCCCACAAATCCATGAAAACACACTAACGGTCATTCAGTTTAAAAGACCATATGGTATCTACTTAACAACTATCTGCAGTTACGCTTCTTAATTTGTATAACTTACCCTGTGCTTCCAACATCATCGAGCTCTTCTTTCCATCAGCAATGTTAATGTGTGCTTGTCTTTCCCCTGAAGATTAAAACAGAAAAACTTTGATAATCATATGTGACAAAACAACTACATTTGTTACCATATGATATGAATTGAAAGAAAAGCACTAGGTACTCTCTATTACTGACAAGACATGCGTTATTCGATTCAGTTCTGAATAATGAAGAATCATATCTCCTTTTCGATTTTTAGCAAGAAAATACAAACAAAAAAATTTGTGTCTCTCTTGATTAGTAAATATGTGTGTGTGCATGTGTATGAAGCAATACAGTTCCACGTAAGGTTTATTCTTGGAAAAAGAAACAAAGGAATTTAGTCAACTCAGTCAAACAGGGTGGAACAATGAAGCAATTGGAGATGTTATTCGGACATGTATTTAACCCTTTACGGTGTCCTAAACATCCTCAAGAAAGTGGCTGAGTGGATAAGTTCATTAAATGCAGCAGTTACAAGGTTCAGTAATATTATTAAACTATTTGTTTTTCATTTAGATTTTTATGTTATTATTTTCATATTTAGATAGTTTCATGTATTAGGAGAACAGATCTTCTTGAAGCGGGCCAACTTGTTTGTTTAATTTATCTTTGTTTCTTTGTTAACTTGCTCTTTATTAGTAAACCTCAAACATGACAAGCATTATGTTAGCAACAAATGTACACTCTAGTTAAACAAACTAAATATGATGATATGATGAACAGTGTGGTACAAAAATATTAGGCCTGAGTGGGGTGGGATCTTATTACCTTCTGATTCAAGAATCTGAGCTCTCTTTTTACGCTCTGCTTCAGCCTGCATCTCCATGGCAGCTTTGACACCACGTGGAGGAGATATATCCCCTACATACAAAATAAATCAGATTTAAACATTAATGTGAATTCCAACTACCAATAACATAGTTTAGTTCTAAACTTCTAAACTATCAACTCAACAGTAATCTGCTTAAAATAATATAAATTTACTTATTTCATAACGAAGACATTGCAATCCCCAGTCTTTCGCAGCTTCATTGATTGCTATCTGCAAAGAAACCGCACATTACTAAAGCCATTAGTTCTGTCCACATTGATGGCAAGACCAACTCTTTTTACCATGTTCATAATAAGAAGAAACACAACAAGCTTCCCTGAAGTAAAATTGGTAACCATGATGAAGAAAAGACCTTACACCACAGTGAAGAGAAAATAAACGTGTAATGCACAATGTCTCTTCAAATGAGAAAAACAAATTAACATAATTTATAGTGTGGAATGCTTAGAGCATTAACAGTGCTCAGTGATTCTGTTCACCTTTCAGAATTCTCAATAAACTGCTCTATAAGTATAGAATCATGAACCAACGTTGTATCATCTTATACATGTTTTCAGAAAATCATCCAAAACTAATACAAAAATAAAAGATCTCAAGACTTCAAATTTTCCCCACTTTTGTCCTAAAATCTCATAGTCTTCATATGTGTTTTCTTACTCTTTTCTTAGTTTCCTCCTAGTTAAATTTAAACCTATACATGTTGTGCAACCCTAACAACCAATACCATGCAAAGGTATAGCAACCACTTTTCTCGTTGACTCTTTAACCAAATAAACAAACTTACCCAGTATAATCTCACTCTTCAAAAGGGTCTGGGAGGAAGGATGAAGACAAACCTTACCCCTATCCCATTGGAATAGAGAGGCTGTGTTGGGTATCTCACACACAATAAACACAATAATCACACAGACGAGAAAATAATAAACTATAAACACGACACAAGAATTTCACGTGGTTCGGTTCTAGTGGGGAACCCACGTCCACGGGCTGCAACTAGGTATTTTTCATTAAGTTCAATCCAAAGATTACAATTACATGACAAGGGTATATATAGAGATACAAATTAGGTTAAACAACTAAACAGGCCGAACATAGGACCAGACTAGGGCCGGCTGCCCTAATGTCCCTAAAGGCCTTCGTAAACCTAACAAGCTGCTCCAAAGAAGTCTCTGGCTCAAAGTTATCGTTTGAAGTTTCATCCCAACACTTTTAAAGTTATTTTCACAAAATAAGTAAAATAACGTTAAAATTAGTATAATTTTAGTTTTGTCACTTGAGGGCTCACACATAAACAAAAAAACAAACAAACCCAGTATATTCCCACTGTGTGGGGTCTGGGGAGGGTGAGATGAAAACAAACCTTACCCCTACCCCAAATGTGGTAGAGAGGCTGCTTCTAAAGAGACCCTCGGCTCAAAAAAACCGTTTCCCTTTATGCATTATACATTATATGCGTCACCGCAATTGGGGACATTCTCGTTGACTCTTTATGCATCTTAATTCAGCCACTGAGAGATTTTAGTTTCTCGTCAATCGAATATTAGTTAAGAGTTGCTACAACCAAAAGAAACACAAGTGCAAGCTTTGAGATTAATGTGCATATAAACAATTAGACACGTGATATAATAATTAGTAAGAAGCCAACTTTTATGGCATCATCAGATGTCCTTTCAAACAGCATAGGTAGTTTAAGTTATTGCTAATTTTATAAAATTAAAGTGTAAAAGAATGTATGAGGCTCTAAGCATGTGCAAAAACCATTCTGAAAACTGTAAAAGCCTTTCAGAACACTATCATCTTTTAACACGGCCTTCCAACTAATATGGTATCATTTGTCTTAGAAAACACATATATGCTCTCCTATACGTACTACACAAACATAACTTTAAGCATATGCATTTAATGAGCTTGACACAAATACAATTAAAATCACTTAGGTTAGGAAATAACATAATATGAAAGCCCAACTGAAAAGAGAAACCAACCACTATCTTTTCATTCAATGTGTCCCTTTCTTCAAACGTTTTATCAAGAGTGATCTTGCCAAGCTCACTGCGCATAGTGGTCTGTGCAAGCTGAATGACGGCATAAAGTGGATTCTCAACCCCATATGAAGCCAGCTTAGGGTCGATGATCTGTAACCCGAACCCAAGAAATATGAAAATCATTAATTAGAAAATGTTGTACCAAAAACATTGCATTCCCGCACCTTAACATATAGCACTCCATCTATCAAAATGCTGACATTGTCCTTGGTTATGGCAGATTGATCTGGGACAGGAATTGCCTCCTCTTTGAGAGAATGCACATAGGCAATTTTGTCAACAAAAGGAATCAACAAGTGAATTCCAGGTTCCAAAGTCTTGGCGTACTTTCCAAACCTTTCAATCACAAAAGCCTTCTTCTCGGGTACTATCCGGATGCCCCAATTAACAGGTGGTGGAGTATCATAACTTGTAATAAACAAAGTCAAAATTTCACGAATCATAAACCATGAACGCAGTCAAAACACATGAGAAAGGGTTACCTGTTGCTGGGATCACGAGAGGCGCGGAAATGGCGGACAAAATAGGGAGACAGCGGTTGACGAGGTGCCAAGCGACTTGATAACTGGTTCCGAACGGAAGATGTTGAGGTTGATATTGCTCGAACCGGAGGTTGTCGACTGGTGTTCAGTGATCTGAATGCGCTAATCGATCTCAAGAATCGACTCATTGTGAAGGAAAAACAAATTGCAGCACCGAGAGAAAACCCTAGTTAAACCCAAATGTCAAGACATCCAAAACCCTCGACCACTTTTGCATTATTTTAGATTTGAAATTAAAAGATTAAAATTTAAGTAATTAATTAATATTTATATAATTAAATGTTAAAAAAATATAAATCTTCTTAATCTAATATTTTACTAGTTTATTAAAATTTAACAAATTATAAAAATATTTTAATTAAGACAAAATCATAAACATGATTTAATATAACTTACAAAGGTGGTAAATTGGTTAAAATATAGCAACTGGTTTCCCAAACTATAACAAATCATTTAAATACACTTAAAATTGTTATCTTAAAAAGTATAAAAAATTTGACACATAATTAACGTGTTAAATGTGAAATCTGGTGAATCAATGCATACACCTTCTAAAAGTAATCTTTTATATTTGGTTCTTACTATTATATTACTTTATTAATTTAGAATTCACATCATGAAACATGTATTTACCATTTATTATCTATTATTTCATGCTAGAATTAAAACATTACAAGAATCAAGGTCAACGAGGTATGTTAGTGTTAAAGTTGAGTAATTTTGTGTGTTTATGATTTATATAATAAAACACCTTACGATACAAGTAGATTATTTGTTAGCTTAATTCGTATATTTGAAAGACAAAACAAATGGATGATATCGCTCATAAGATGAGCATAGAATGAGGTGATTCACTTAATTAGACAATTCAGATGATGATCAAAGAAGAAGATGACTTCATTGATACAACTTATACATTCATGTGTTCAATGAAAAGAGATAAGGCGTCTCAAGTTTTTTTAAGGTTTTTTTTTAAAGATAATTTCGTTTTTTAAATTTGCCCTTAGAATTAATAAAATATAAATTTACCTTAACTTTAAAAAATATATATATATCCCTTGTGTATATCTCAAAGACTCAAATGAACTCCTAATATCATGTTTTCCTGAGGTCCTAATATTTATACATCACCCCCTCTTTTATACATCATACTCAAATCAAATCAATCACATCATACTTACATAATTTTTACTTATACATGTTTTTTTTAATACTTTTAATATTAAAAATTACAAAAATTATTGTTATCCATACACCGGTGTACCAATATTCATACATTTTCCTAATATCACGGCCAAATAGACCGCTGATTCAATACCTATACATTGTTAATACATTTTTGACTTCTTCTGTATGCAGATGAAATCAAACCAAAAACAAATATGCTTGAAGCCTGCTCACAATTTTTACATTGTTATGCTTTAAGTTGCATTGTAATGCTTAGAAGTTGTATTATTATTTTTTTAATTTATATGTACTTTTAAAGTTCTATGAATTTTAGATACATGTTAGGCCACAAGGAGTCGTCTAGAAACTCCCCACTTTTCCCCGTTGCCACATCAGCGCCACATCAGCGTCACATCAGCTTTCCTCACTTTTCCCCACTTTTCCCCATTTTGCACGGTGTCGTCCCACTTTTCCCCACTTTTCCCCATTTTCAAATCTTATTTTTAATTAATTATTTTAACAATAAATAATAATAATAATAATATTAATAAAATAAAAAAAGATTCATATGGAGGCGGGTTCATTGGATCGTAGTAAAATGTTGGTTGATTCGGAGATGGCATTTGTGGATGATACCCGGGTGTGTTGAACGGGTTCATTTGAGGCGTTTGAACATTTTTTTGTCGTGGTTTTCTAAATTTCTTGGTTGACGACCCACCACGTGATGAACCTCCTTCCATTTTAGTTGAAAATTTTATAAATTTTAGTGTATAGATTGTAGAAGATGAGAGAAAAAAGTGTGAGATTTTGGTTGGTTTTTGAGTTGTTTAAATAGAAAAAAATTGGTTTTTTTTTTTTTAAAAACTAACCGTTGTCAAACGGTTGGATTTGGTTTCCCATTCGGCGAGATTCGGTGTGATGTCCCCGATTCACCCCACCCCACTTCCGGGGGGGTGGTGTTCTCTTTTTCTCCCGGACCGGGAAAAGGCTCCCTGGCTCATCCCGAAGCCCCACTCCGAGTCCTCTTATTACGACAATTCTTTTCAATAAACACATGTCGTTGTATTTCTTTTATATGTGAACACACTTACACACAACTAAATCAAACTTGGCAAAAAAATAAATAAAATAAAAATCAGCATTTTTGTATTGAGCATACCCGTATTCCTCATGCACATTTTTTTTTATTTATTCATAAGTCATACCGTCACATACGCCAACATTTATCGCATCAAATGCATGCCATTGTATTTAAAATAAAAAGAAAGTAAGCAAATTGCATAAACAGAAAGTAATTAAAGAAGCAATTTATGTGATATATATATATATAACACTAACATTACGGAATCCAAAATTTGATTTGCGGTCAAAATAGTTATTTGCAATGTGCTAGTTTGTCCATATCTTGCTCACACCAAAAGGCAAAAGCACATACCATTATCAAGAATTATGTCAATAGAGAAATAAACAATTTGATTTTTTTTCACAAAATTTGTGCAAGAAACACAAAATGTGTGATGGACAATGGTTGTAGCCTCTGGTCTACACAAACACAAAGCTACAACATACAAAGGTTGAAAGATATGAAAAACTCATTAACCAAGCACATCATAAGTCAAACGCAAAAAAAAAACAACAATAGAAGATCACAATACAAGTGATTAAGAAACCAGTACAACACAAACCTCGCCCCTAATTTCCTCCGATTTACTGGAAAGTAAGACATTGGTAGAAATCTAGGCCATGGCATGACATTTGCAGAAGACCTTTTGATCCATTGTTGATTATCAACAAAAAATCCCAAATAAGGCATACAAACCCTAACCTATAATAAAAAGAAGGTATTTTATTTGTTTAATTTAATTATTTTTTGTTTCCAACAGTCATCTCCATTAAACTCAATGCTACAATTCCTTTGCATCCCGTGACCACGGTCACATACCAGGCCATCATGCCCAATCACGCTGGGTTTGTAATGGGAGCAAGGCGTGGTGGGGCATGACCAAAGGTGTGATCCCCACGCTTAATGGACAAAGGAAGATTTGAGTGCAACCTGTCTTACAGTTTCAGATCTTAGGAGAAGATGGATGTCCATGTGGAAAAAGCCATTGGTTCAGTTGCAGATCAGTCTGGGGTTTCCATCAAACATGATCCAAGATCATCCATCACATTTCCTGATGACCTTCATCAGGTTTGATCAGTGGTCATGCATGTATGCTTATATATCTATCAGTTATATTACTTGTAATTAAGATGCAACTCAGAAGAAGTTATGCACCTTAACTGTAATCTTATCAGTTTATGCACGAGATATTATATATCTGTTATTAGTATAGGAGAAAGGCACAACAAAGTATTGACCAAAACATAAATAAAATACCATCACAAAGTAGTAGTAGTAGTAGTATTTGTAGCTACAGCCTACAGGCACTGGGTAGTGAAAATGCTTTATTAATACACACACCGACTCTCTGTTCTGTTAGCTGTTGCTACCTCCTAGTAAAGTAAACTCATGTTATGATATTACATACTATTCGTTATCTTTGAGAAACTTCACATTGCTGCTGCCTTTTCCTTTGCAGCATTTCTTTTTTCTCATTAAAAATAATAATTAATAATGTATGAACTGAAAGAAAATAGCATCTGTTGTTTGCATCATACTTTGATGTTTAATCCTAAAATTCAACAAAGTACATTACATACACTGACATAACATATTGATGATAAAAACCTAAGATTCAGCTTATGGTTATTGCTGCAGGCATCTTCTTAGAGAATCTTGCAGTGGACATGCTAAATAGTTTGTTAATCGAAATCGCTTCACCTGAATTTTTCCCAGCAGCTTCAAACCTATGCTTGATCCTTCCATGGAATCCATAACCAAGAAAAGCAGGGAAGGCCAGAATCTCTCGAACTTCATACCCCATCTCCTGGGTTAAGTAATCCAACTTCTGTTTCATGGATTTATGATTGTATTGCAGCACCTGCGGGTGCTTTTTTCCCATGGCAAGAATCTCTTCACAAGTCAACCCGTAATTCAAGAACAGGCTAATCACCTCCTGCATGTTCTTACAACTGGTTCTGCACACCCATCCCATCGCCAACCCCAGCTCCTTGGTTCCATGTTGATACCCAATCTTGAGCAACAGGAGCAATTTATGTGCAAGGTTATCTTCAAATGACAAGCTAAGAAAAAGAGGGGCTTTGATTAAAAGCTTATAGATATCATTGGAAGTGAACCCACATTGCTTCAGGAATTGGATTCGGGGATGTAGTTTCCTCTCCCTGCTAGCACTAAACAAACTTGGATAGACGGTTATAATCTTAAATATCTCTTCATCGCTTAAGCCTGCAAAAGACCGGAAGAAGCCAACATGATTGGTATAGTGGTCGACACTGTAAGCTAAAATGAAAGGCAGCTTAAGCAAAACAGTAGTTGTTGCAGCCTCATCTCCCCCGCTCATATTCAACAGAAACTCAATTCTAGGGAGGAGCTGAGAATCCAGATCAAAGTTGAGGATGGCGGGACGAGCAAGTATCAAGTCAACACCACCAAATTTTGCCAAGAAAGACAGCATTCTTTGAATATCTTGGAGGGACTTGAAACACAAGGCCTTGGTTAAGTTGACATTGTTGAGAACATAAGGAAGCCTCTCCATCGGAATCCCAATATCCAGCAGCAAGCGAACCTTTGGTTCAAAATCAGACATGTATTTGGGGTGTGTGGTAGTAAGAAGGGAGTCGATAACACCTTTGAGGTCATGGTCAGGGGAAAGAAAGGAATGGGTCTCTTGAGCTGTCAAAAGGTTGGGTCTTGTTTTAATAAGACCATGGATTTGTTGGGATTCATTCATGTCGAAAAGAGCATCAGAATAACCAACGAACCAACCAGAATGGGTGGGTTTGCAATGGCGACGCTTGGGGTTTAGGTTTAGGTGAACAGGGGTGAAAGAGGTGCTTCTCAAAGAAAACGAATCTGTAAAATTCAACAAATTGAAAGACGATGGGAAGAAAGTAAACATCGCTGGATATCCGATTGAGGCCTCTTCTTCGATCAAACACTTCACCAGGACAGAACAAGGCCAAATATAAACATTAGGGTCGACCATGGTTTGATGCCGTGCGATTATGCTCATTTTTGTAACAAAATTTTAGAGGAAAGATCAAATAAGAAGGGATTTTTGCCTAAGAAGAGTAAGAATCAATAGAAGTTTGACACATGGCATGCCTAAGAAGAGATTTTTGTACTGATTTTTTTTGTTCTGTATTTTTTTGTACTGGATTTTTATGTTTTTTTTTGTACTGTATTTTTGTTTTTTGTACTTTTTTTGTACTTTTTTTTTTGTTTTTTGTACTTTTTTTTGTTTTTTGTACTGGATTTTTTAATTTTTGTACTGCATTTTTTATTTTTTGTACTATATTATTTTGTTTTTTTTGTACTGAATTTTTTTTTGTACTGTATTTTGTTTTTCGTACTGGATTTTTGTTTTTATGTTTTTAGCATGCCACGTGTCAAATTATTAATGGTTCTACTCTTCTTAGGCAAAAATCTCTTCTCACTGGATCCAACCCCCAAAATTTTATACTTTGGTTAATTTTAAATTCATATCCATAATTAGGCTGTTTATTTCTGGATATCCGAATCTAAACGGACGCCCGAAATAAGAAAAAAATAAAATATTTAAAAAAATATATTTCGTATATCCGAAATATCCAAAAAATACTTGGATATCCGAAAAAATATCCAAAAAACTATTTCGGATATCGGATATTCATTTTCAAAATAGGTATCCGTATCCGAATACGGATTTTCGGATATCCGAACTCCAAACTTCCGGATATTTTTTCGGATATTTCATATTCGGATACGGATTTTTTTGAACACCTTTATCCATAATCATAACCAATTTCTATAGGGGATATACGGATAGATTTTTTGTAGGATATAGATTCGACCTTTTAATGTATGACTTTAACTCTAAGGACTTCTTTTTTTGCATATAGTTTGTGTCTGAGATGTTCATATGCTTGTTGTTTCGAATATATGATACATGCTTATATGGTTGGTTGCAGGATGGGTATGTAGGTTTAGTGTAAAACTGTGGTTTCTTATTGATTAATGCTACTTCCCTGGCATGCCCTACATGGTTTTGTGTTTATTTGTTTTGGTTAGACGAATATGTTATATGTGTTTATGTGTGTGTATGTTTTTGACGAGTATTGAGGCACCTTTATGTAGCCTGTTTCTGAAGCAATGTGTGTATACTAGGTTAAAATCTCATGTATACATGGTAGAGGTGGACAAGGATTCGAAAACCCGAGCCGGAAGCGGTCCTACTCGAACCAATGGGTACAAGTGGTTCCGATTTCTTTGGTTCTGACTTATTAGATAAATCGTATCCGGAACAGAATTACCAGAACCGGCACAAACCCAATAAAAACCTGAATCAAACCGAAACCAGTACTTGACTTGTTGACCAAAACCGGAACCGGTTTAAACAAACCCGGTTTGTGCACCTCTATTACATTGATTGAAAAAAATAATATGTTATATATAAAAACAATTAGTATCATTATTGTTTTATTTTTACTAAAATAGTACATATGGTTTGCTACTATTTCACTTTTGGTCCCTAGGTTTCATAAATTACTCATATGTAAAGTAATTTTGTGACCTAAGGACTATATATAGTACATATGTATAAAGTTTGAGACCATATCCATATGAGTAATTTATAAAACCTGGAGATATAGAGTGAAATACTATCAAACCACAGTGACAATTTGGGCAATTTTCTCGTTAAATATTTTAAGGAATATTATTTGAAATTGATTTTATTTAAATAATTAAATATATGCTATTAAATAAAAATCTAATTCGTTTGAAAGCTTTGTACTTAATTTCAATTTAAATACAATTAATTAATAATATATTAACTATTATACATATTATAATTCATTATCCTTAATCCTTAGCTAAATAGTAAATGTTGATAACCAATATGAGAAAAAAACGAGAAAAACAAAAATATAGATGATCTAAAATGATGACAATTGTCTACAATCATTTTTATTTATTAGTATTATACATACATACATATATATAGGGTAAGGTTCTATTGTTAGCCTACTCTTATTGTGTTAACCCTTATAACTCTGTCAAGATCAATCCAAATATTTTTTTTAAATATCATTATTACATATAAATAATACTTTCTTATTTTATGTAAATTCATCACCATTTAAGATTTAAAATCAGTATAAGATTTGGTTAAATTAACAAGATTTATAATTTTCGGTACAATGTAATTTATACTTACACTGATTTTAAATCTTAAACGGTGATGAATTTACACATACACATAAAAGGAGAAATTATTGTTTATGTGTAATAATGATATTTAAAAAAGAAAAAAAAAAAGATTTGGATTGATCTTGACGGAGTTATACGGGTTACCGCAATAAGAGTGTGTTAACAATTGATCCTTCACACACACACCGCACACACACACACACACATATATATAAGGCGAAGCTATGAGTTGGGAAACTTTTACGAAGCAACATCTTTATCTTATTTTAGGTAGTGGTAATGTATGTCTTTAGCAACATCTCTATCTTACTTTAGGTAGGGGTAATGTATGTATTCATCTTTCATCTCTCCCCCTGACCCCACTCAAAGTGAGATTTTAACTAGGTATGTTGTTTTAATCTTAACCAATTGATCGGTTAACCGTGAATCAATTGACACCGTTATGGTTTGGGTTGGTTAAATTCGATTACTAATGAAATAGTTTAAAAGCTAAGAAAAGCTTGTAAATAGGCTCGAAAGAAAAGCTTGTAAATAGGCTCGAGAATCAGATATATATTGATGATGAAAATCTAAGCAAAGCTCGTATGACTTTGAAGCTCACGAGAATGACTTTACAAAAAGTAAAAAACCACGTGGACCATAGCTCATCTCATGATATAGTTAGTTTCATATGTGACCTATTATATCTTCATTAAATAAAAAATTATGACATACCTTTTATACTTGAGTTACACTATAATTTCTTGAGAAAAAAAACACATGCACATAAATATATCCAAAAAAAACATATATACAATAATCAGTTTTATTAAAAAAAAAAACATATACAATAATCGGCTCGGTTCGATTAAAGTTAGTGGCTTTGCTTAACTTTAACCATAACCGAATGGGTTGGTTAATGAGTTAGCTTAATCATAACCGTCGGTTATGATTTCGAGATGGTTATAAGTTATTTTTTGATGATGGTTATATTATTCTCACCCTAATAAACATCAACATACTCCTTTGCTAGGGAATTTTTTTTTACAGGGCTTATGTTTTCATAACCATCACAACACTGTTAGTAACATCAAACGAACTATTATCGTCTTAGCTTAAAGACAATGATGATGAATCCATATTTTATTAGAATTCGACAAGAAATGTATATAAATTTTGGAAGAGTTGGTGTGAAAATTGATTTTGTTGTAAAGATGTAAAAGAAAAATAGCAATTTTTTTCTTTTCTTTTTTTTGGTATTGAACAATGAGTTGCACGGGGCGTGTAGCCAGCCATCCATTGCTATTCTTCTTGCAGGCACATGGCATTATTCCATGTGGCAAAAATGCCACATTTTCTTGCTGCCACATCCGCTGTTAAAGATTGGTGGCTTAAAAACAGTGCTTATGCGACATGTTTTATGTAGAAGATTAGATACGAATTTATACTTATTTTAGAAATAAATATAATTTATAAATAATATCATTTTGTAAAACTAACAAAAGGGTTGTGACTTGCAGAAGATGCATTGAGTTTGGGTCCTCTGACATCCAAACACCTTTGTGGCAAAATGAAAAAGGGTAAAGTTCTCAGAGGGAATTTGGTCAACATCAACAAGAAGAAGGCAAAATTGTTGTTTGGTTAGAGTAAATGCAGTGGCGGAGCTTGACAGGTAAGCTAGGGGGTGAAATATATATATATTTTTTTTCAGGGGGGCGAAATAAATGTTTTTAAAAAATTTTATACTACGTATCGGGCACTACTGTACGAAATCTGAACTAAGCTACGCCCATGAGTAAATGAATATTTTTGGAGAGTAAATTCAGCTGCAGGTCTGTTAATTTAAAAACATGCAATGCAATGCAATGCACAGGGTGAGTAACTAAACTCAAAGTAAGCTCAATCTCCATGGCCATGAGATGAGGAGTCATTCCAATCTATTGCTACCCGTGAATGAAAAGGCATCAATGAGATGCTATGCTTGTGTTGTGTTGTGTGTGCATCACTTGCTCAGATGTAAACTCACAATTGATACATAAATATTTATCTATTTATTATTCATAACAAAAGGATTGTGTTTCTGCTTAACATAAACAAACAAACAAAAAAGAATCAGAATTTGAAATTAATACAAGACAAGAGGAATACAAACTAACAGAGGCAGATGCAGATGCAGATGCATTCTGGTTTGTTAGGAATCTTTGTTGCCAATTCTATAGACGATGCGGCCCCTGGTGGAATCATACCGACTCACTTCAATTTTAACTTTATCCCCAGGCAACATTCGTATGGAATTGCGTCTGATTTTGCCAGAGATGTAGCCCAGAACCACGTCTCCGTTTTCTAAACGAACCCAGAACATCCCATTGGGAAGCGATTCAGTAATCAGACCTTTCGCCACCCACTTCTGCTCGCTGGATTCAGACTTACCCATGCGTCTGTTGGTTTGGGCACGGACGATCACCACCACTCTTGGGAAACAAGCGCTCTGCACTGGACTAGGCCTACAGAAAGAGATGAGGCTGGGCCTCCAAGGACAAGACGAAGATGATGTGAACATCATAGCAGCAGCAGCAGCCATTGTTGTAATCAGACGGCGTTTCAGAACCCTACCCTTCCTCAATTCCCACCGCTGTCTTTTTTTTAACAACAAAAACACCCTCTTTTACATTACGAGCTATTTGGTACCATCTGAATGAGTTTGAATCTGAATGGTTCAGATTCAGACCGTTTATTTGGTGCAAAAAAAAACACATCTGAATGAGATAGAATGTCTAAATGAGGGTCTGAATGAGAAAGAAGAGAAGGAAGAGGGTCTGAATGATCACCGAAGGTCCCGATCTTCTGATTCAGCCGCAGAACATCAAGGTGCCGGCTTCACCGCCGCTCCCGACCGCGCCGCTGACGCCACTAGCCCGCAATCAATGGCTTCAACTGTGGCATCGACGGGGTTGCTTGATAATGGCTTCAACGGTGGCGACGGTCGGGGTGAAACCTATAGTCTAGGTATTGTTAACGGACATGTTTTGGAGATGGTCGGAAGTGGAACGGCAGTACGACATCGGCGGTTTGAGGCTTTGAGCAGAAAGAAAATACGAGGGGTGGGGGCGGGGGTGCAAGGTGGCTAGGGTTTTGATTAAAAAAAATTATTTATTTTTTTATTTTCATTCAGATGTGCAAAACAAACAATCTTAATTGGTTTAGCACTTAATGGTTCAGACTCTCTTAACAATTCAGACATCTTAACCATTCAGCACTTAATGGTTCAGACCCAACCAAACGACCCCTTAGTTTTGTAAAATTAAAAATACACACACTCTCTCTCTCTCTATATCCATTTGTTTTTGTTTTGTTTTGATTTTTTTACAAATTTACATAAACTAGGTCGTGTGTCTAATGTTTGAGAAAGGAGATATATATATATATATCCCCTTATTAGTAACATTTATTATATACTAGACTATTAGCCCGTGTATTACACGGATTGCATATAAAATATTTAATAGTTTGTAATGAAAATTTAGAAATTATAAACAATATTTTGATTTAAAACTACTGAATTAGTACATAACCTTTTAGATTTGTAACAATTGAGATATTTAGATTTGTAACAATTGAGATATTTATACTAAATGGCGTTAAAAACTTCAGCTACTATCACAAACTAACTGTTAAAAAATTCAATTTAAATATCATTAAACATGAAGGAAGGAAAAAAGTGTATTTTTTCTTATAATTTTAATAAGTATATGCTTCTAATTTTTTTAATATTTGTTTAAAAAATGTCATTTAAAAAAAATCGTTGTTTAAAAACTCAAGATGATAGTTTATTTCATTAAAAGTTTTGTTTTTAAAAAACAAAACTTGGTTTTCATAAAATTTTTATTTTCAATAAATCGATTTAAAATATTTTCTTACCTTTAAAAGTTTTGATTTTAGTAATTTTTGTATATTATAAACTTTAAAGTATGTTTTTTTAATAAGAAGAGTTGATTCTTAATTTATTAAACAACTAATTTTAATATGAAAATTTTAAATAACAAAATTAGTCATTAGATATAAATATTTAATGTGGGAGATAGTTAAGTTGTATATAAAAATGACAAGTGACATTAAAAGACTAAAATTGTGACAAGTGTCATTAAATGTCTAAAATTGTGACAAGTGTCATAAAAGATGTTTGTTTATTATAATTGTAAGATAAGATTTACATGGCTCTTAAAATTAATCGCATAATTTCCCATTGAAATGAGAAATATGTAATTGACTAGTTTATTTGAAAAGAGAAATATCTTTTAGAAAAGAAAAATATGTAATTGACTAGTTTATTTAAAGGAGGAAATATCTTTTAAAAAGGAAAAGTATGTTATTAACTTTTTTATTTGAGTATATATGTAATAAATAATATTATGAAGGGGATATATATAATGCCTCTTTCACGTTATATTATAATAATATACAATTTTGTTATATTATAATAATATACAATTTGAAGTTCAATAGTAATTCATGATAATTATTTTTTTCCTGTTTTTTTTAATGTATGTACTTAGAAGTTAATAGTAATAATAATAATTGATTATTATATAATATTAATACTAATTAAATTACAATAATAACAACAATTAATATATGTAGTGAAACTAAAAAAAACGTTTATTAATGCTAGATTTTATAACTAAGCATGATATTTTCTTATTATGGTATGACGGACACGTTTATGACGTCTACACTTTATGATTTTACTTTAGATTGACAACTATTGTAATGTCTTTTTATATCTGTGTTTGGATATACGAGATCATGTATGTGTAACATCCGGTCCCGTCTACCACAAATATTGCCTGCTTTGCTCACTCGGAGCTCACGGTTTTACCTAAGATTGCCCGGGTGAAAATTTCCCATGGAGGTCACCCATCCCTGGATTGCTGCAGCCCGAGCACGCTTAACTATGGATTTTTCATGTGCTACACAGCCAGCTAAGCCGAAAATGCGTTGGTGATATTAGAGGTGGATCGTTACTTATGAGCCAGAAATCTCTCCTGTTCACGTCTGATGTGGGATTTGCCTAGGATGTTACATACACCCCCCTTAGGGACTCATCGTCCTCGATGAGGTTTGCCCCACCATCCCGTGTAGAACATGAGTGTCTCTGATACCATTCTGTAACATCCGGCCCCGTCTACCACCAATATTGTCCGTTTTGCTCACTCAGAGCTCACGGTTCTGCCTTCGGTTGCCGGGTGAAAACTTCCCAGGGAGGTCACTCATCCCTGAATTGTTGTAGCCTGAGCACGCTTAACTATGGAGTTTTCATGTGCTCCATGTCACACCCCGACTGACGACGAAATACGTCGGGGCGCGAGTCTGACTGTTCATTAGCTCATGGTGCTATTATAATGTTTCAGTGTTTAATGCATCATTATTACAATTTAAATACAACATTCATTAAATAATAAACAAACATTACATAGCTTGAATCAAAGTATTACAATTGAAAAGTCTATACATTTGTTTCAATGTTTAAACTAGGTATCTAAGCCTATCTTATGTATTCATCATGCTTCCTTATCCTGTTACACATGTAAAATAAGAGTTTGTCAACTATTTGCATAGTTGGTGAGTTCATACACTAAGTTTAAATAATAAGTCTAAAAGGATGCAAACTATAGCCTAACTAGAATATGTATCATAAGCATAGCATGAATACAAGTTTGAATAAATAGAATGAATAAATGAATGAATAACAATAGCTTGTGTCCAAACAAATATCCTTACAACCTATTAATTTAAGTATAGTCATACTATAAAGTAACAGTCATAATTCAACGAGTTTGCTAAGTGTACTTTTCACTTTTTTCACACAATGACAAAAGCCAATGCGAAGATGGTATCTAACAATTTTTAGGCTACTAGGTACTAGCTTGCTTGACTGGCAACACACATAAAATCAACACATTGTATAAGCTTAGCATCTAACACATAAAGCTAACTAGGTCTAAGGCTTGCATCATAGGTTGAATGAATAATAAAATGAATAGAGTTTTGAATAAGTGTGACACCTCGTAAATTCCAGGTCAGCAACTCTATTATCTTTAATAATAATGTTTATTATTATTTCATACGTGGCACTAGAATAAATGCAACTAGTGTGACACGTGGCACAACAGTTAGAATACATCGATAATTCGAGGAATTATCGCACAACACTCGCACGTGTCTTGAATGACGAACGTTGGTGAACGAATCAAACCACAGCACAATAACACTGCACTTAGGTTCGGGTGAACCTAATTTAGTTAGAACAATGCTTATGTGTCGAGAAACGATGATCGTATTCGAGAAATACGAGAAATTTGCTTCAAACCAATGAAACTGGGCTTATTGGGCTCAACCGAAATCCATCGCGGTACGCGATGGGCATCCCATTGGGCCTTCGCGGTACGCGAAGCCTGGGCGGGAGAATTTGAATTCTCCGAAATCAATCGCGGTACGCGACGACCGATCATCTTCCACCATCGCGGTACGCGGCGTGTTTCGGGAACCGAATGATTATTTTAATCATCGCAGTACGCGATGATGCTTTTTGGGCGGTGTCGCGGTACGCGACGAGTCTAGTTGCGCAGAATCTTATTTAACCAAGACTTAATCATTTCTGTCGAACCTATATCCATTTCCTCGAGTCCAGAAGCTCCATTGGCGATTGTTACCTCTGTGAAACACCATTGAAGGCCTGGAGAACACCTCAAACATCCTTGGTGGTCAATCTCGAAGATTTGAAGGAAGCCAAGGGAAGCACCACACCACCATCACACTACATATCGATTGTGAAGATTCGTAGCAGGTTCCAGGAGCCACAACTCTCAATCTCAGATCCTATTTGCTGTTTAGAAGACATTTGAGGTAGTTTTAGCAATCATCTTGCACCAATCTTGCACCTACACCCACATGCATTGTGAATCACACACATGCAACACCATTACTCACCACTATCACGAAATATTGATGTCTTAGATCTGTTTTTGATGATGTTATTTGCTGATTTGATGATCTAGCTATGATCTATGATGATATTGATAAGATTAGATGGTTATTTATTGATTTTATCACAAAATGAGTATTTCTAAAGACATGCATGTATGATCCATGATGATCTATATAGTCTTTGATATTGAGATGTTGCTAGATATGATATTTGCGATGTTCTATAAAGTTGGAATGGCTATCTATGTCAAGATTTGATCATTTGGGGATTGTTACTAATTTTAGTAACTTTAATGTTACAAAATGTGTGTTCTTGATGAAATGACCACATTCGCATGTGTAGATCTATAAGTTATGCTTAAAAATGATGTTTAGAAGTTAAATGGTGATTATTTGATATGTTGGAATGATTAGAATTGCGAAAGATATGATATTTAGGAATGTTACTAAATATAGTAACTTTTTGTTATGAAGTTGCTAGAAATGATGAATTTGTTAAGGATTGTATGTTTGATATGCTTAGTTGAAGTGGTTACAATGATAATATGTGATTTTACAATTTAGTTGAATGAGATGTGTGCATTTGTCTAGAGTTACTATAAATAGTAACTTTACTTTACAAAGTCGGGAATAGGGGCATGCTAGTTATGATTGGATGACTAATTATGACTAAAATGGTGATGTTTGATAATATTAGTTGTTAAACTTGGTGAGATATGCTTATTTGTGCAAGCTTCCTAATTATAGAAACTTTTACGCGTAAACTATGCTAAACCGGCTATGTGTAACTATGTGCTATGTGATAACATGCTCATTTAGGATAAACATGCATGTTAGGATAATCGGAATATGATCTTATGCATAACTTGCCAAATATGGAAACTTTCCTAAAATAGAAACTTACCATAATTAGTAAGTTTCCTCATAGGAATGGTTTTGGTATCCGTACACTTCACACGACACTAAACCGCACGATACACGAACACTTGATCCAAAACCGTCACCAACGGGTCGTTAGGTCAAACACGGTCAACTCGACCCACATAACCACTTAGTGTCGTTGAACACTAACACGGTCCGGAGAGACCCACATACGCAAACACGAACTCATAACACCTACATGATATAGGTGATTACTAGCCGGCGAGCTACACTACGCTATTGAGCAAACGCATTATACAAACTCAGGTGAGTTTACGGCCCCACTTTTACATATAACTGTTTTACTTAACTTTGGGGTGAGAATATTATGCAACTGTTTTAGATATATGACTGGTATGTTGTGAAAACCATTTTCGAGTGTAACTTTATCGCTTAAAGTCCTCACTTATCCTTACCGTTAGTTGTGTATCAAACGAGTCGTAATTACGTAGTACTACTGGGTTTGACTAACCCCACTCGGCACCAATGTTGACTGGAGGTCATAACGAGTGTAATTTCGATGGGAATGCGGGTTCAGCGATGACCTGCGGAGGCAACGGGAACAGTCTAGTTTCGGTAAGATGACATGACACACTCCACGGATCGTAGAATCCAACAAAACACTTTTACATACCCAGTATATAACTGTTTTACTGCTTTCGAATACCTAAACCTGTGAACTCACCAACTTTTTAGTTGACACTTTTTCGCATGTATTCTCAGGTAACTAGTGGACTGCACGCTAGGATGCGCACAAGGATGCACTAAGGAGTCTGACGCGCATATAGACTCTTGTCCTAGGCTTTTGTTTGCATTGATTGATTTTGAAACAATTTAAACCTTGTAGTGTCTGTTAAACAGTTCACTTTCCGCTGCAACTTATTTATTTTATTAAACCAATTCCGCTGCTTATGTATAAATTATTCCGCTGCTTTTAGTTGAGAACTTGTTTGTTTTGCAAAACTATGTGATTGTACAACTCATATAGAGTCGTTCTATATGACCATGAGCTGTGATCCTGGCCACGTCACACCCACGTGGACTGACACCATGAGTGGGAATTTGGGGGTGTGACAATAAGACATGTGTAACATCCTAAAAACAAGAATGTAAAAGAGAGTGTGAAGAAACTCACTAAATTAGGTAGTAGATCCAAAGTCTTTCAATTACGTGTGAGGGATATGAATAGAGTACACCTCAACCTAAGGTAATAGGAATATACTTAATAAGCTAAGTATTTCTAGAGTTCAAGTTTTGGTTAACGATGCTATGGCATTCTAAGGAATAATTTAATAATGCTTCTAATGCACACTCCTACAAGTTTGTATTGCGTTTTCCATGGTTTTTAGGACAAAGATAACTAATTTTTTATGTGCATGAAAATTACATTTAGGTTATTTAATCAAAATACATTTGTAAGCATTATGTTGAAACATTGAGTAATAATATTTATTAAATGATTTAGAATAATTACAAAATGATTTATAATACTTATAAGTGATTATGTAGATTAATTTTAAATGACCTATAATCTTTATAAACTGATTATGTAGATTAATTATGAAATTATTTAGAAAATTTATACTACAATTATATAGAATAATTATAAAATGATTTAGAGTATTTATTAAATAATTATGTAGCATAATTATAAAATGATTTAGAATCTTTATAAATGCCTTATGCTGAATGATTATAAAATAATTTAGGATATTAATAATATGATTTGAGTATGATAAAATATTATATATATATATATATACACACACACTTTTGAATAATATAATTTATCATTTCTATGATAACTCAAATAATTAAATATCTTTTTCTGATTATTATTATTATTAAAATTTTTATTTAGCAGAATGTAAGTAAAAAAATTTATAAATTTTTCTGTTGCTTTTTTAATAAAATAAAAGTGTTTGGTTGAAAAATAGGAGCCAAAAGGGTTTAAACAAAACCAAGCCGTAGCCCAGGGTCGAACTCGGGTCTGCCGCCGGACAAGTTTTTACCCTCACAATGTTACCAATCGAACTAGCCTTACTGAGTAAAGATGTGTTCGAAAAATACATCACTTGTATTTGGGATTTTCCCCAAAATCCAAATGAACCCTAGTTTCTTTTAGAATCGAATTCACTGGATTCGGTAAGTGTTAGCCCCTGTAGTCATAGGGCTTTTAATCCCATAGGATTTGATGGTATAGAAATTCACCTGGATTGAGTTAGAACTATTGGTGTTCGAGTGAGCAGAGGGGTCAACCGTTTCTTGAACTTGGATTGCATGTAGGTGTGTTTTTGAGCTTGTTCTTCGTGCCCAGACAGTTTTGAAATTGTCAAAGGATGTTAAACAAGTGATTGATTTGAGTTTTATACATGTGAAGTTATGGTTCGCGTTTCATTGTTCATCCGGTTAATTTGGGTAATGATTCACACGTTTTTGTTGTTAATGCGGTAGTATGATGATTGCAATCAATCCCAGATTTATCGGGGTTGCTAAATCTGGAGATAATCGAGTTGTTAACACGTTAATTCGAAGGATTGTTCATCCGGGTTGTCAACGGGTTGCGTGGATACCCATGGGGGAAACCGGGTTGGGAAGAAATGAAATATGGGCATATGACCAATTCAGTCCCTCTACTTTCATTCTGGTTTAACTTTGTTTTAAAACGTTCCCTCTCACATTGAATGTTTAATAGGTGGATACTTTTGGTCCCCCATCTTTAATTAGCTATTTTTTTTATCAATAATTTAAGTTTTTATAAGTTTTTATAATTTGACATTTCATAAAAAAACTCATAAAACTTCTATAAATTTAATATATTATGTTTCATCTCAAAAGTCTATAAAATCTTTTATTAACTTTTATAAATTATTTTATAAACTTGAATAAATTTGTTATTTACAAATCTTTTAAATAAGATACTATGTATATTTATTATCACTCATTTTAATTAATTGTTTTTTTAAAGCTTTAACAATAACAAGACTTTATAATTTTTTTTTATAAAGTCTTATGTTATTTTTATTATTGTTATTACATTTTTATTACATTGACGTAATTAATATTTATATTTAAATATATATATATATATATATACACATTTATGAATAAAAATGTTCAAGGAACATTAAAGACTTTTATTTATTTCGAATTAAACACGATTACAATATTCGAATTCGTAACGGTAAACCCTTGGGATTACACTCCACAGCCAGCTAAGCCGAAAACACGTTGGTGATTTTAGAGGTGGATCGTTACTTATGAGTCAGGCGCGGAAACCAACTAGTTACAGTATGCGTTCTGATATTAGAAATTGTGATAAAATTTCTGGCACGGAAACCAACTAGTTATATATATATGTGTGTTTGTGTGTGTATAAATATATATATATATATATATATATTATATTGAATAGGATGAATACTAAATATGTGTGTGTATAATATTGAAAAATAGTATATACATATAGATAATATAATATTGCATGCTCAAGGGGCAACAAATCCAAGCTAGGTGACCTCATTGAAAAGTTTTCACCCGAACAATTAAAAGCAAAATTGTAAGGTTTGAGTGGGCAAAACGGATAACATTTGTGAAAAAAGAGGCTAGATGTTACAATCAAAGTGTACAAAAATGTAAATATGAATTCAACAAGTAGGCAAACCCAGCTGCATGGGACACCCTTTGTCAAAAGAATGGAGATAATCTCTTATCTCTTCACATCATGTAGTCCAAATATATAGATGTGATCATGGAGCAGTAGCATTCAGACGTTCCCAATCTCTTCTCTTTTCATTCAGACTCCATTTCAAATCTAAACCATTCAGAACTTGGTTTAGACACCGGAACCTATTCAGATGTATGTGTTTTTTTCCCAAACAAATGGTCCGAATCTGAACAATTCAGATTCAAACCCATTAAGATCCAAACAAACAGCCCCTAAGTGGTAGGTAGACTCATGAACAACACGTACGGTTAATTATAAGGGACTAAAAAACCAAGTTCCAGAAATTAAGCCTAAAGAAGACATATATACTTTAGCTATATATAGCAATTGAAGGTCACATTGTTCTCCAAAGACGACATAATTAACAAAACAAAAGTAAGAGTTTGACAATCCATTAACGTGAAGACACAGTACGTAAGTAGCAGCAGTAGCATATACATGCATATATATTTTACACACACAGCCCTTCAACCGGCCAGTTTCCCATCGAAGGGCCAGTTTCCCATCTAATTTAATTCCCATGGTAGGCATGCATGCGCGCAGTTTTCTGTACATGAGAGCCCATATATAGCTACATGTGTTGGATTTGTATACCCAAGTAACGACATCAGTTCGTACTACTATTAAGATAAGATCCGCAAGGGTTGCACTACGAGCAACGAACAACTAGATTTAATTAAAAGTTAATTAAATTGACACAATCACAACTAATAATTATTAGAGGGTAATATCAAAGAGTTGATATTTGAGGGGGCAATATTTGTAATTATCAATTAGTTGATAATTATATATATTACGTTTATTATTATTTAAATATTAATTGGATTAATATTTATATAATTTAATTTGTTATCTAAATTTGAAAGATTTAAATTTTAAATAAAAGAGTTTTTTTTTTATTTAAATATAAAATCTTATATGTTGATCTATATCCAAAAGGGAAAACACGTAAAGAGCATCTATATATGTATGTTTCGGTGGATTCCATTAAATTGGATTTTGTGATCTACGAAAATTAACTGACAAGTCAACGCCCTCCATCACCGTGGGTATCTTCGTTGTAGCCAATTTTGGATTACGTGAAGTCAGATTTCGAACGGTGTTGAGATCTTTGAAGTGAATCAGATTTGACTGTCAAAGATCAGATTGTGTAACCAGATCTAGCGACTGGGTTCGTTGATATCGTGGTGCTTTGTGTATGTTAGCTGTTTATTCTCGAAAGGTATAATCACTAAACACCCTATAGTTTGTTTATTCTTTTTGGTTTGCATCTGGACTCCTGGTGGGCAATCTAGGTTTGACTGGATTGGTTCGTACGGTTAATGTTTCCGCTGCGTTTAATGATTTAAAAATTTTAAAACCCACGTACGAATCCCAACAGTGGTATCAGAGCCGCTTTTGCAAACAAGAATAATTTAATTAAGCAATCCGGTTTTATTTTGTTAAATTTCTTTCAACAAAGATTGCTTCTTTTTCGTTTATTAAATATTGTGTTGTTATTGTAAATCAGCCTTTGACCTGTGGTTGTGTTGGTTGTGTTTTTTTTATATATCTTGTATTTATGGCTGTTTTGGAAGCCCTTGTAATAGATTGGTTAATTTTAAATTTATTTGTAAATTGTATTTTGAATTTATTTGTAAATAGTAAAATGTAATCTGATCGAGACAAGACAAGATAGAAGATTGGAAATCAACAGATGGCAAACCCGGAGACAAGATAGAGATCTTGAAGCAAGTGGGAGCATTACAAGATTCAAGGAGTTGATTCTTGGTTTTTGTCCCATTGTGAACCGTTTGGTTTTGTTATTGGCTCTAACAAAACCGAACACTAAAAGGCTTGATATACATTTATTTTGTTTGTGGTTGTTTATGACCTTTAGGATTAAATATTTTGATTTAAATGACAAAACAATCAAAACATATTTAAAGCAAACAACACAATAAAACGACGAGATTTTAAAATAATATTTTAAATAATATATTAGTTATCTCGTGAAAGGATTTTAAAATAAAGAGTTGTTTTAAAAGGATTAAACCAAATATTTCGAAAGGAGATTAATTTCAAACATATTAATAAAAGAGTTTATTAATAGTTTAAAATTGACTCGCGATCAACAAACACGCTTATTAATATAGGATATTAAAATTAAGCGCATTGTGAGGTAAGAGTTTGTTTAGATCACGAACCTATAAAATTTGGAATTTTATAAAACTCGTATTGTATTAAGCATGCAAATACAACACGATATGTTTTCGACCCATAAAAGGTAAAACACTAAATCCCTTAGAAAAATCGATAGGTCTATGCCACCCTAATTTTGGAGCACTTGAAACGATATATCCGAACCCCTTAAGTTCTCTGGCTTAGCCTATTACGAAAGGACTACGGATGTCGGGACAAGGTGATACTGTTTAGTCTAAGCAAGCTAGACCAGTAATCACACGTTGCTAATTTTAGGACAACTATCATTTTGCCTTGTAAACTGGATTAACCAATTACAATAAGTGAAATGGGCATAGATGGGGTAAAACGTACCGACATGGACATGACTCGTCCAGATCGACCCCATAATATGAGAATTGTATAGAGATACAACCGGTAATCGTTACCTACCTAAATAATTATATTTCATGAACTGGATTAACCAATCACTGAAGTATAATGAAATATGGATCTCATTCTTCTTAAGTTAAAATGAATTAAAGGGTCAATTTAATTAAGATTTTAACATTGAAAATACTAAAATCCCACTATCCTATTTTGTAGATGTCTACCTCAAACTCAAACAACAATTCCTCTCACTCCAACTATGCTCTAAGGTCCATTTTGGACAAAGAGAAACTCAATGGTTCTAACTTCATTGATTGGCATCGCAACTTGAGAATTGTTCTCAAGGCTGACAAGAAGCAATATGTTCTTGAAAAGGCCATTCCTGATGAACCTCCTGCAAACGCCACTCAGGCTGTGAAAAAGGCATGGGAGAAACATGTTGATGACTCTGCAGAAGTGTCATGCCTCATGTTATGTAACACCAGTGCCGGACGCGTGCCGGAACAGTGATCGCAACAATAAACTTGAACAGTAACTCAGGTACACTTTACGTGAAAATTATATTATGTTATTGATACATTTTGATTTAACATGAAACTATTAAACAATTGTCTGAATCTGACTGAAACCTTAGGGTTTAACAGTCAGAAATAAGTCAGACAACACAGTGTTGAGACATAGATACTTGATATGATACTATTGTGTATAAACGTATGTGAGGTTAAACAAAACAAAACTTAAACGGTTATTGTTATGGAATGCTAAACAGACGAATTATTCGTATAGGTGACGATCTGTACGAATGATTCTGATAGTTTAACGTTCTGAAATAATGACTTAACAGTAGAAAACAAGAATCAGAAAGCCAAACCATCGACGTGTTCGTTTGAATGACGATTCGAACGAATGCGCGCGATGGCGACGCGATCTGACGAAACGAAAACGAACACGAAACGAAACGAACGATAATAATTTTAAGGAAATATAATACTTCCTATTTTACAATTTTGAAACTCATAATAAATAAAATTAAACTAAACTATTTTATTAAAACGCGAACAAATTAAACGAAACGCGTAAAATACTAAACTTCGACAAATAAATTTATTAAACGAAATTTAAAATAATTATTAAAATTTAAGAACATTCAAATCGTTAAAATAAACTCTTTTTATTTAAATTATGAAAAACACGCGTAACGCGCCGGATACGCGACCAAAATACGAATCGAGTAACCGAAACGAACCCGGATACCCTCGGGGTATATAAACACCAAATGAATACATTTATTTCACTTTCCATCACCATCTCTCTCTCTATCTTCAAAAATCCCGGATTCCATAGCTCACCACCAAAACCAAGCTTCAATCCTTCCTATCTTCTTCAATTCTTAACGAAATCGAGCCATCTCGGTGCCTACTCGAAGCTTTTGAAGCCTTCTATCAAGAAGTACAACCGATCTAGTGTTTTGACCAGCCATTTTCAAGGTATTTAGCTTTGAAGTTCACGAGAATTAGGGTTTTCGCCCATGTTTACTCGACTACACTCATTAACCGGTGCAAACATCTCACCCACACCATCCCTACAACACGATGGGTCGACTTGCATGTGGAAATACCTTGGGAGTAACCAGATCGAACAGTTGAACGTGGTGGTGATGATAACTACACAGGGTTCGTGGGTTTCAAGTTGTGGCCGAACCTTACAAAGGTGGTCGAACCTTTTGGAAGGGCCGAACCCTGGTGGCTCACTGACAAGCGAACCTGTGGCACCTGTTGGCTTCACCTACCACCGAACCATCCATGAGCCGAACCCCTGGCCTCCCGAACCTAAGCTTAGCCGAACCCATGGCATGGCTGCGAACCTTCCATGCAACGAACCGGGAGCCAAACTTCAGCCGAACCACGAGAACCTAGCGAACCATCTATTGCACACGAACCTACTGCACTCAGCCGAACCATTCAGCCGAGCCTCCTTTAGTGGCGAACCATTGGAGGCAACGAACCCTAGGAGGCGAACCTAACCAAGGACCGAACCCTCTTGACTCAAATGAACCTTACATTGTCACCGAACCTTTGTGGTAATTACCCAGCTCGCCGAACCCTATAGAAACCGTCGATGGAGGGTTCGCTGGCCAAGTTTCCAAATCGTGATAATAAGGGTGGGTTCAGATCTGCTTAATTAGAGCCCAAGTTCTTTTGGTCCATTAAACCATTTTAGCCCAACAGTAGCTATACCGGCCCACCTTCATTTGGTTGTGATCCACTTGAATAATTTCAGCCCAATTTATTCTTGAATAAGCCCAAATCGTTGAACCATTTATCCTAGTCGGCCCATGATCATTTAATCGGCCCAGTCTAATCACGCGGCCCACGACACCTAATTTGCCCAATGCATTATTCGGCCCATCTAATGCTTCGATCCTATAACAAGTGTCTAGGCCCAACAGAAAATAATTGGGCCAATGAGCTTAATTCGACCTAAGGGGTTGGAGTTAACCCAATAGTTAACCATACAAACACATTTGGGCTACTTATATATATTCGGCCCAACAAGAAGCCCACAAGGTTTAAGTGTCAATAATTCAAAAGTGTTAACCAAATGATGAGACAAATGAGATGATTAAGAGACAAAAGTCTATAACTTTAATTTACAAACCTATGTTTATACTTAAAATTCATTTTGTCATTATAACAAATCAAGTGGCAACTTAAGAACAATGATCCAACAAGATAACTTAAACCTAGTGGGATAAGTGTAACAGTTATGACACAACTACGCCAGGCCGAATGATGACCGCGACTCACGAGAGTTAGCCAAATTAAGGCTACCACATACACACACACAAATTACAATAATTGATACTTACTAATCGAAAACAACATGAAATCAATACAGGAGCTTGAACATCATAACAAGAGCAAACAAAGAGCGCGTGCATTCTTCCTATACTTAGTCAAACACTACGGATACAAAGTGAGTTCATTTGTCCCTTTTCAAACTTATTTGTTTTTTACTTTGGGACTGAGAAGCATGTTAAACATTTTCATAAAACTATTGAAATGTTATTTAATGCTTTAGACATAAACATGATACTTATGTTGAAACTTATGCTTGGAACTTATTATACTTTGAAAAGCAATAGACTTGAAACTTATACTTTAACTTGAGACTTGAAACCATATGTTGAATGCTTATGAGACTGGATGCTTAAACATGAGATTGGATGCTTATGAAACTATATGCTTGAACGTGAGACTTTATGCTTATGAAACTATATGCTTAAACATGATACTTGATGCAAACCTATGGAATTCATGATGAAACTATGTGTGAACACTTGGAAACTTTATGCTTGAAACTACTACTTGCGCATGAAACATTGTACATATATCTAATCATAGGCTACGTAGTTGCTAAACGACTGCTAGTGCAGAGCTTGTACCTATGGATTGAGATACATGTAAAACTTAACCATAACGAGGCTAAGCTATTATCTATATAAGAGACATGTAATTGCTAAATGACTGGTAGTCCAGAGCTTTTGTCTGCTTATATGAGGTATGTAATTGCTAAACTTAAACATAACGATGCTAAGCTATTATCAATATAAGAGACATGTAATTGCTAAACCACTGCTAGTGCAGAGCTTTTGTCTGCTTATATGAGATATGTAATTGCTGGATTACTTGTGTATGCATGGCTTGTGTCTATGTATGAGATACGTAATTGCTAAACGACTGCTAGTGCAGAGCTTGTATCTTGTATAGGAGACACGTAATTGCTAGACTAAGCTTATCTAATTCATGAGATACGTAATTGCTAAACGACTGCTAGTGCAGAGCTTGTATCTATCCGTGAGCTACGTAATTGCTAAACGACTGTTAGTGCAGAGCTTGTACTCACGCATGAGATAAGGGACAGCTAAACTATGTGCGTGTGAAACTATGATGCTTGATAAACATACTTTGAAACTAACACTTGTGAACATTATAGACTTGTAAACTTTGAAACTGAAAACAAAACCTTTGATGAGGAATGGGTTGATTGGTAGGTAAAATGCTTAATTATTATTAACAACAGTGTCATATCCGGATTAGTATGTGGTGGGATGTTGGGCGGGCGGTAAGCTCGACCCTACATATGCCCTATATATAAGCATACTGATTTGGATATTACATGTGGAGTTAATGAGGTTAAGGTTTTACCGAAGGAGGTTTGTTAAAACTATTTTAAACTTATAAACTTTATGAACTCACCAACCATTGTGTTGACCTTGTTTTCTTACATGCATTCTCAGGTGAAGAACATGTATAAGCTAAGGCTTCAGGATTTGCATACTAGGCTGCCCAGATAGAGGACCTAGTAGACTTTTGGGAAGCACATCTTTTGTTGATGATACGCATTACTTTTGATATCTTGTACATATACAAGATATAAACATTTGATTCTTTTGTTAGGTTTACTTAGTTAAATTGCTGAACTTTGATATTGTAATTTAACTTTGTAATCCTAGTTATCATTTGATTGTGCTTTAGTTATTCTTAAACATTGATGCTATGTAAACAATCTGATCATCTAGATTATCACCCACGATATCACGCCCGGGGAACCTTACGCCCGACGGGGACTCCGATCCAACCCCGCCGGCTCGGGGTGTGACATGTTAGTTACCATGATTCCTGAACTTCAGAAAAATCTGGAAGATCTCGCAGCTTTTGACATGATTACTCAGCTTAAGGAAATGTTCCAAGAGCAAGCACGTCACGAGCGTTTTGAAACTATGAAATCTCTCATGGGTTGTCAAATGCAAGAGGGGTCATCTGTAAGCACTCATGTGCTAAAAATGAAGAGTTACATTGATCAACTGGAAATGCTTGGTTTTCCTTTAAGCATTGAGTTAGCTGGGGATATGATCCTCAACTCTCTGCCCAAATCATTTGATCATTTCATTATGAATTATAATATTAATGGTTGGGAAAAGTCCATTACAGAGTTGCATAAGATGCTTAAGACTTCTGAAGTGAACATTCCAAGCAAAACCTCTCCAGTTCTCATGATCAATGAGGGTAGAATCAAGAAGCCAGATAATAAAGGCAAGAACATAAGAGGCAAAGGTAAGGGTAAGGCCAAAGTTGTTGTGCCTAAGCAGCCTTCCAAGAAAATTGAAAAGGATGCCAAATGCTTCCACTGTGAAGAGATGGGTCATCGGAAGAGGAACTGTCCCAAGTACCTTGCTGAGCTGAAGAAGGCAAAGTCCTATGGGGCTAGCACATAAGGTATCTTTGTAATAGAACTGTATTCTTTTTCCCCTAAGTCATGGGTGTTTGACTCCGGATGTGGTTCTCACATTTGTAATAAAATGCAGGGACTAAAGAACGTTAGAGAACTGAAAGATGGCGAAATGGAACTCCATGTAAGCAATGGAGCTCATGTAGCAGTCAAAGCTATTAGAGAGTATGAGATACTTCTGCCAAGTGGTTTTTATTTGAAATTAGACAATGTTTGTTTTATTCCAAATGTGACTCGAAATATTGTTTCAGTTTCTCGTTTGCATGAACAAGGTTTTGATTATGTTTTTAATGGTAATTACATTTCTGCTTATTTTAATAATATGTTTTATTTTGAGGCGAAGCCTCATAATGGAATATATGAGATTAATGTGAGCAATTCATGCGCTAGTAGTTCTATGTACACTATGAACACCAAAAGGTTGCAGTTAGACTTTAACCAGTCATATCTATGACATTGTTGTCTTGGTCACATTAGCAAGAAACACATGGAAAAGCTTCAAACAGATGGGATCGTTGAACTCACCGGGTCTGAAACTTTTGATACATGTGAATCATGCTTAAGTGGCAAGATGACAAAAGCACCTTTCTCAGGATTTGGTGAAAAGGCCACAGAATTGTTATGATGAATACATACTGATGTATGTGGTCCTTTCAAGACTATGACTAGAACTGGTCAAAGATACTTTATAACTTTCATTGATGACTTCAGTTGATATGGGTATGTTTACCTCATAAGTCACAAACATGAAGCATTTGAAGTGTTTAAAACATTTCAAAAGGAAGTTGAAAATCAGCTTGGTAAAACAATAAAAGCCATTCGATCGGATCGAGGTGGTGAATACCTTAGTTATGAATTCGAAGAGCATCTTAGGCAATGTGGAATTGTTTCACAATTGACTCCTCCTGGAACACCGCAACTCAATGGTGATACTGAAAGGAGGAATCGAACCTTATTAGATATGGTTCGATCTATGATGAGTCGCACGAATCTGCCTCACTCTTTCTGGGGATATGCCCTTGAAACCGCTGCTAAACTTGTAAACATTGCTCCAACCAAGAAGGTGAATAAAATACCATATGAGGTATGGCATGGTAGTAAACCCAAAAAATCATACCTAAAGGTCTGGGGTTGTGATGCCTACGTGAAACGTGAGACACCCAACAAATTAGAACCCAGAGGCGAAAAGGTAGTTTTCGTCGGATATCCAAAGGAGACTATGGGATACTACTTCTATCAGCCATATAAAAACAAAATTGTTATTATGCGTAAAGGAACTTTTCTAGAGAAAGAGTTTCTCGCGAGAAGTCAAGCTGATAATATTGTGGATATGGAAGTAATTCCAGAAACACAACCTGAGGTTGAGACACCAAGTCAACTAAGAGTTGACACAACACCAGTGACTCGGTCAAATGTTGAAGAGTCAAGCGTTCGCAGATCTAGTAGAGATCGTAGGGATCCTGACTGATATGGTTTTCTCATTCAAGGAAATGATGTACCATTTTTGGATAGTACAGAACCTACCAATTATAAGACTGCAATTTCAGATTCAGAATCTGATAAATGGCTTGAGATGCAATCCATGCATGATAACCAAGTCTGGGACTTGGTTGATCTGCCTCCCAATTGTAAGACAGTAGGGAGCAAATGGGTTTTTAAGAAGAAAACCGACATGGATGGGAATGTGCATACATTTAAAGCTAGACTTGTAGCAAAAGGTTTTAGTCAAACTCAAGGTATTGATTATGAGGAAACTTTTTCTCCAGTGGCTATGCTTAAATCAATTAGAATTCTAATTGCCATTTCAGCATATTATGATTATGAAATATGGCAAATGGATGTCAAAACGGATTTTCTAAATGGACACCTTACTGAAGATGTCTATATGGCTCAGCCTAAAGGTTTTGTCGATCCTAAGAATCCTAATAAAGTATGCAAATTAAAGAAATCCATTTATGGATTAAAACAAGCATCTAGAAGCTGGAATCTTCGTTTTGATGAGAAAATCAAAGAGTTGGGTTTTTTAAAGAACGAAGATTAACCGTGTGTTTACATGAAAGCAAGTGGGAGCATTGTGATGTTCTTGATTTTGTATGTAGATGACATACTCCTTATTGGAAATGACATTCCAACCTTGAGCGGAGTAAAATCCTGGTTAGGAAAGTGTTTCGCAATGAAGGACCTTGGTGAAGCTGCATACATTCTGGGAATTAAGATCTATAGAGATAGATCAAGAAGGCTTATTGGTTTAAGTCAAAGCACATATATTGATAAGGTCATTCGACGCTTTTCAATGCAAGATGCCAAAAGAGGTTTTTTACTTATGGCACATGGGACGATCCTAAACAAGTTGCAATGTCCGGAAACGGAAGATCATAAAAGAAAATGGAAAGAGTTCCATATGCTTCTACAATAGGATCGATCATGTATGCTATGTTGTGCACTAGACCAGATGTCTCATATGCCTTGAGCATGACGAGCAGATATCAACAGAATCCAGGTGATGCTCACTGGATTGCTGTAAAGAACATTCTGAAGTATCTGAAAAGAACTAAAGACATGTTTCTGATATATGGAGGTACATATGAGGAGCTCAGTGTACAGTGTTACACTGATGCTAGTTTTCAAACTGATCGAGATGATTCTCGATCACAGATTGGATTTTTATTCACTCTAAATGGTGGAGCAATAACATGGAAGAGTTCCAAACAAACTGTTGTTGCCCAGTCCACCACAGAGTCTGAATACATTGCAGCATCAGATGCTGCAAAAGAGGCTGCTTGGATGAAGAAGTTCATAGCTGATCTTGGAGTGGTGCCAAACATTGCAAGACCAATCGAGATAATGTGTGACAACTCAGGTGCTATTGCTCAAGCGAAGGAACCAAGATCGCATCACAGCACCAAGCATATACTCAGGAAGTTCCATTATATACGGGAAATATTGGAACGAGGAGACATTACCATAAATAAGGTGCATACAGATCATAATCTAGCAGACCCGTTCACTAAACCTATGCCTCAAGCAAAACATGAGGAGCATGCTAGAAACATAGGTCTTAGATTTGCTAGTGATTGGATATGATTTGTTTTAGTATTTGGATGTTCTTGAACTAAGACAATTGTATTTGAATGATTTTGAATTAAAGAGTTAATTGCTTTATCATCATACTAATTGTGTTCAATTTTTGTACGTTTAATATCCTTGAATATAATTTATTCTAAATGTTCGTGGTCAATCAAATCTATGGGAATAGATGTTGAGTTTGAGACCATTGTGAATGTTGGTTGGTTTCATAGGACGAAAAGTCCAAAGAGTTGGAGGCCAAATTCACAGATATCCAATAGAGAGTGGATATTGAACTCAACCTGTTTCAAAATTACTTCATGGATCATAGTCATGAGTAGATTTTGAGAATGGCATAATCTTTGTATCCTTAGACCTTAGATGCATATTGAACTTTATTATGCATAAGATTATCTTTTGACATGATCTATAGTTGGAGATAATCCGAAACATAATGAGAGTTATATGTAGTCAACGGAATCTGTTCCTTTACTTCGGTAATAGGCTGACGTCTCTGGGCCCCTCGTTTATCAAAATTAGTAGAATTGCATGGCCATGCTCAAACTCAGAGTTTGATTAAACTAGTTGTGATATGGGATCAAGAATAGAAATGGTTGAACACGATATGAGAATGACACATGATCCATGTCTCATGTTCAACGGGATGTCAATTACAGAAGGATGACTGATGTCAATTACATGATCCACCACTGTCTGTTACTTAAGTTATTTGTGAATAGTAGACGGCTAAACAGCATCGTATCTTGATGGGACAGTGAGATGTAGCTAGACGTCCACCACTGTCTGTACTTACTGAATGGTCTAAACTTGTGCAAGTGGGAGTCTGTTGGATTTGTATGTCTAAGTAACGACATCAGTTCGTACTACTATTATGATAAGATCCACAAGGGTTGCACTACGAGCAACGAACAACTAGATTTAATTAAAAATTAATTAAATTGACACAATCACAACTAATAATTATTAGAGGGTAATATCAAAGAGTTGATATTTGAGGGGACAATATTTGTAATTATCAATTAGTTGATAATTATATATATTACGTTTATTATTATTTAAATATTAATTGGATTAATATTTATATAATTAAATCTTGTTATCTAAATTTGAAAGATTTAAATTTTAAATAAAAGAGTTTTTTTATTTAAATATAAAATCTTATATGTTGATCTATATCCAAAAGGGAAAAAAATGTAAAGAGCATCTATATATGTATGTTTCGGTGGATTCAATCAAATTGGGTTTTTTTGATCTACGAAAATTAACAGACAAGTCAACGCCCTCCATCATCGTGGGTATCTTAGTTGTAGCCAATTTTGGATTACGTGAAGTCAGATTTCGAACGGTGTTGAGATCTTTGAAGTGAATCAGATTCAACTGTCAAAGATCAGATTGTGTAACCAGATCTAGCGACTAGGTTCGTTGATATCGTGGTGCTTCGTGTATGTTAGCTGTTTATTCTCGAAAGGTATAATCACTAAACACCCTATGGTTTGTTTATTCTTTTTGGTTTGTATCTGGACTCCTGGTGGGCAATCTGGGTTTGACTGGATTGGTTCGTACGGTTAATGTTTCCGCTGCGTTTAATGATTTAAAAATTTTAAAACCCACGTACGAATCCCAACAACATGATCATATAACATCATATATATATATATAGATATCCTAGTTAAATTAATACATATGTGATATATACGTACACTAGCTAGCTAGCATGCAGCTGCTTGCTTAATTTTCTGTAAATATTGATCGATCGAATTTCATGACCAAATGTCCCACCAATTTGAACATGACTGATCAAAAAGACTTCCGTCCACCTGAAAGTTGCTGACTTTTTCATGTCTAATTTCTTCTGAAACACCTCCCATGCCTGTGTTGGACTCTTCTTTCCGAGTACAGCTGGGATCATCTTCGTCGTCACCCATGTCTTGTTCTCCGTTTTCAGATCCACTGTCTAAATCTTTGCTTCCTTCATGAAGACGACGACTGCATAGATTACTTAACTGTTCACAATAAATAACAACATAATTAATTAATTAATTAATTAAATGCGACTTTAATTTGAAGGGGGCCGGGGTACGTATACCTGCTGGAGCAACTCATGTCTCTCTTTCTTTAAGGACTCAAACCGATCACTTAAGCTGTCATAATCCGCTTTGAGATTGGTGTAGTCCTGCTCCACTTGTTTCGACTTCCACCGAGCCCTTCTGTTCTGAAACCATATTGCCACCTGCCGAGGGTGCAGACCCAGTTCTCTAGCCATCTCCAGCTTCTTCCGTGGTTCGAGCTTGTTATCCTTCGTGAACACTGACTCCAGTGATTTTATCTGATCATCGCTAAACCTCCTGCAGTTCTTATTATTCTTCTTTATCTCTCCACCTGGTTGATCATAACTAGTAGTATTTTCTCTGGTCGTTGCTGGTGAAGATGAAGCACCTCCTGCCATGCTCTAGCTAGCTATATGTCTACCTTAACTATGATTAATTAACTTGTTGTTTTGTTTTGTTTTTTAGTAGCTAGCTAGCTGATGTAACCAATATACCAAATGGAAGGCCCGGGTTGGGAGTTAATATATATATAAATAATTCTAGAAACCAATTAATGGCCTGCAGCACTGGCGTGAGCTGCTGAACCTCCTATGTATCCAATTATCATGTCTCTTTTTTTTTTTTCCAAAAATTTAAATACTAACGTCCATTGTAACATTTTTTTCAAAACAATCATAGTTATCTTATATATTATTCGGTATCTTAATTCTGTATTATATCCTAATACTTCTCTTTTGTTTGAATTCTGTATTATATATCCTAATACTTCTCTTTTGTTTGGATTCAAACTCAAAACATTCTTTCTAAGCGCCAATGCCTTATTAGGTGGGTTAGTCTCACGTTTTAGTTGTAACTGACATTTTAAAAGGACAATTAACAAAAAATAATATATGTGTCGCACGACATGTGTTGATACTTGATAGTTACAACTAGACAGGTCGTGAGAAACATTTTAGGGGCTTAAAACCAGGGGCGGAGGATTAGAAGGGCCCGAGGGTGCCCCGGCCCCGCTGTTTTTTCGCTTAAAAGTGTCGATATAATAGTATTTTGTCCGAAAATCTTTCGGTTCCCTTCGTTTTCTTCCTAAAATCCTTCGGTCCCCTCCGTTTTCATCCTAAAAATCCTTCGACCCCTCTGTTTTCTTCCTAAAAATTTTTCGGCCCCCTCCGAACTTTTTTACAGGCTCCGCCACTGCTCAAAACGAGTAATAAAACTTTGCTCTTCTAGTAAAAAAAACTTTGCTTTCAATTACTATATTCTATTAAAGTTAATGGAAATTAAAGGAATACTAATTATATATATATATATATATATATATGCATAGTAAAATAGTGATAGTGGGTCCCATGATTACATACATACATACATACATACATACATACATATCAAATTAATAAAAATAAAAACAATAGAAATCAATAGAGTTGAGTTAATATTCAAGAATAACGTTAAGATTCAATACATGACTCTAACCAAAAATTTAAAATATTACATTAATCAAAATGAAGAAGTAAAAAAAAAACAGTCAACAATATAAGAATCAAAAGTAGTTGAAGAGTTAAATTTTAAAATAATGAAGTATTGGTGAATACGTGATTCAATTTTTCAACATAAAACTCAAAACTACCATCCCATGAAAATTAAAATTGTTTTTATATTTTTGACCAATTCAACAAAATGTTAATGCATATTGAAAATTTTCTACAAATCATGGTATGAGATTTTAGGAGCCAAAATCCATAATTTTTTTTTAAAAAAAAGGACGGTTCTCATCCCCACCACCTTTAAGAAAATAATTATTAAGACATGTACAATCATAAGCTTAAAACGTGCACGGTGTTGATGATTTGTAGTTTTGTTGATCATCGATGGTGATATATAATTATATATAGGCATAGCTATCTATTTTCAAAAAGTAAAGCATGCATGTGGAATCCAATGATCAAGTTTTATAATTTCACGGTCGAATATTTGGACACCCTACTTTTTTATTTTAACATCCCACCAAATTTATACGGCCCGTACTGGTCAGTACGGCTCGTATAGGATACAGACAAACATTTCAGACGGCCTAGTTTTGGTCGTTTCACCCCAAAACCAGGTCGTACTGGTTAGTACTGGCCGTACTGATCAAAATTAAATTTTTTTTTAAAAAAAACAAATAATTCAATTTTATTACATTTAAACATGTCTCGCAAAATGGACGGGTTGGGTCGGGTTGGGTAACAGGTCAGAACGAGTTCGGGTTAGGATGGGTGCGGGTCATAACGAGTTTTAAGCAAAATCAGTTCTGGTCTAAATGAATTGTTCTTAAAAAACAAATTTATTTTAACTTAAGATGTGTTAAGTGCTACCATCTCAACCCATTCAATATAACTTAAACACAATACGGGTCAAGATATGTAACCCGAACTCGTTTTAAGCCATTACCCAACTCGCCCATTTTGCGAGACGTATTTAAATGTAACAAAATTGAATTATTTGTTTTTTAAAAAAAAAATTAAAATTTTGACCAGTACGGCCTGGTTTTGGGATGAAAAGGCCAAAACAGGCCGTCTGGGCAAGACTGCCCGTACAGGTCAGTACTGCCCGTACAGGTCAGTACGGCCCGTCTTGATTCAAATCATTGTCTTATGTTTGAGGGAATGTCTGTACGATGAATGAGACGGGCCGTACTGACCAGTACGGCCCGTCTTGCTCCCAATCATTGTCATAGGTTGTCAGGGTGGAATGTTTGACCGAGTACTGAGACGGGCCGTCTCAAGGGTGTATTTTTAAAAAAATGGGGTGTGAGAATAACACAACCCATAAATAATTAGCTACTTATACGTACGGGTTTGAAGAATGGCTCATGATGAATTTAAATTAGATTTAAAAAATGCTTAATGTCTCTTTTTTATAATATTATTATATTCTGTTCTTGTGATTAAGAATGAAGTTAAATGTTGCAACGAAAGAGATGCATATATGCTACATTTTGGATATACGTGGCTTTTAGGTTTTTTCCATTTTAAAATGCTCATTTACTACTTAACTAATTTAAAACACATGTATTAGACAATTTGAATACATATAATGAAAGTAATATTTTAAGTTAAGATATTTTAAAATTATAAAAATACTATTTTCTTTCACATGTATTTTGTCTAACATACTTAGATTTGTAGATAAAAGTCAGGGTTTAAGTTTAATATGAAGCCACATGATGACCATTTAAAATTAAAAAAAAATAAAAAATTGCACCCTTTAAGTTTACTAACACATTTATTTATGAGTTATGATACACAACCAAACAACCTCACAGCTCTAAAATTTTTATGTTAACGTACTAAATGAATTTTCATTAATCATCAATATCAATATAATTAATCTGATTTTGAAGATTATACATTTTTAGCGAACATGGTTATTGTATCTATCGAACTTAAAGATGTGGCGCACTCATCAAGTTCTAATATATTACATTACTATTTCACCGAGTACGTTGTTGTGACTTTTGAACAAGCTTTCGTTTACCCAAGGAATTATTTTTAAATACTGTTAAGGATATAAACTCGAATTTTGAATAATTTCAAAAAGGGTATAACTCGAAGTTGAAAAATGTTTCATAACTTTACAAAAATGCACATCTGTTAAACAACTTCCAAGTGGCAACGGTTCTCGTAAATAAAATGACTATATGGCTATGTCTAAAATTAAGGACTTCACATGAATGCCTATAGCATTTTTGCAATTCATTTATTATTTTATACGATAAAGAGTTTTTGTGTGTCATACTAGCCATGGCATTGGTCTTTTGTACATGTCACACGAAGATAAACATAGCATTCTGGGGATGATTAGTTGCATCAATCGCACATATTGAGTTTGAAGAAATTATATATCCAAATAGTTTGTGAGGTCAATTTTACCAAAGTGATCGCTAATACACAACAATGTAATCAGCCACACAATATACACGGTTTTGGCACGTGTTCTTTGGTGCTGGTGTTTCTAACAACCACATCAATGTTTCTAATCAGTCTTGTTAATCAATAGTGAAATGCATGCAACCGCCCTGGGATGTTAATTTTCAAGTTAAGGGCGAAACTACAAGTGTGTTATATCTCACCAGATGGAACTTAGCCGTCTTGGTCAACTTTTATAAAATATTTTACATGTAAAACAACAAAGAAAAAATTATGTTCAGAAAGTTCAAGAGTTGGCAAGAAAAATGTTAAACGAGTTTTCATATCTTGAAATTCGAAAAGGATATAATTCAACAAGAAAAAAAATGTAGCACAACATGATAAGTATATCATGTATGCGTATATTATAAATTGCACCAAAGGGTTTCTAGCCTAGCGGTATTGCAATGAAGGGGAGAAGCTACACCTCATTGAGGTCAGGGGTTCAAACCTGAGCAGAGGAGAGGGTTTACGGATTTATCCGGGGGTGAAGGGGTGACGACTGGACGCCTGAAGCCGTTCAAAAAATAAAAATAAAAAGATGATATGAATGCCATATTGTCAGAGTATATGATTGATCAATCCCGAATAAAGTTGTTGATAGCAATATAATTCAAGAGCTGCTAATCAAAATGCTTACTTTCATTTTCGATATGATCCTGTGAATCATATTAGTCGTTTAAGTTAATATGTAAAAAATATTATTTATGTTTTATAACTGGAAAATATTATTATAATTTTTGTTTGATTTATTTTTAGAAAAATGAACTTATTTTTTATTTATTTTTTATCTAAAAAAAGTTTAGGAATAAGGTGGTTTGGTGCCTCACATGTACTGAACTAGAGTGAATGATAAAGTGGTTGTATCATGCATGATAAGAAATGAATTGGGCTAAACATTTTGTTTTCTTTAAGCATGCATGTGTAATTTGTTCTCTGTGATTATTTCTTTCATTTATATTTAAAAATTTTTAATTAAAGATAGGTGTGTCATGTGTGTAATGTTGGAGAATTTTTGAGGTTATAACCAGGATTTCTAAAAGATCATGTAAGGAATCATTTTCTAAAATTAATATTTTCACTTTTTCGAGTTCAAGAAATTTGATCCGGATAATCCAAGAGAATTTCGCATGTGATATGAATTTCGAATGTTGTTTTTTAGCGCATATGTTTCTACGTTTAATCAAGATGGCAGTTAATAACAGTTAACATATGTGAGTGTATTCTTGGGTCAAAACGCGGGTCAAGGCAACTAATCATAAGAATTAAGTAAATCTCAGTAAGGTTTCGGCGCAACGCCCCGAACCTCACAAAGGGTGCTGCCACCTTGACTCCTGGTTGCTGACTGGCTACCATCACCAGAGGCTCTGCCCCTTGGACCCGCTAAAGGCGTTGCCCCTAGGACCCCACAAGGGAGCGCAATCCCCTTAACCTCGCTTGGTCAGGAGCAAATAAATCTTAAACAATCGTGCACTCTGCACCTCCCGAACTCTTTAAGAGTACTTTAAATCTAATTACACTAATATATATATAGAGAGAGAGTAAGGTTATTGTACAAATGGATAGTTTTGTAAAAACAATGAGAAACGATCTGGACCATTAATGTGTTATCATCAATGGTTATAAAAGATTCAATGGCATGATAGTAATTAATATGATGTTTAAAATGAAAATAAGAGTATAAAAGGAATTTCTTAATCTAATTTGCTGACATCATTTTTCATTTAAATAGGAGAGAATCAGTTACGAAAATGGTAGTTGTTTATTTTGCTATGTGCTACTAGTACATTTTTGCATATATCAGCACATACACATAATCGTATACCTGTTAATAAACTTTTTTGTATGTTTTTCTATATGCTAATACATGTTATTAGTACATGTTAGCATATATCAGCACATATACATAATTATATGCCTGAAACAATCTTTTTTATTTGTTTTGCTATGTGTTAATATGTGTTATTAGCACATGATATAATATCTTCAGTCAGTTCGTCCATTTGTACGTATTCAATCATCGAATTTTGCAAATGCAATTCAAAAACTCAATGACTGCGATTTTTTTTATTCGTATATGAGATTACGAATTCTTTTTTTTTTTTATGATAATAAGTGATATAATGTTAATTTTTGGAATAGGTTGAATCATTAAACTGATTACCCACTTTCCTATTTTAATGCAAAATTTAAAAATCATTTAAATACAAATTGCCTATATTACCCTTTTATATTAATTAATTAAAATACCACATGTCAACACTTTATTGGTTCCTACTATTTTTACAAAAAAACTCTATTTGTATGTGAACATACTCCTCTATATATATATATATATATAACATGTAAACCTTTGAAAAGCAAGATTTAATTAAATAAATATAATTTTAAACACTTTTCCAAATCCTGGCTTGGTAGGAAGCTGTCAAAAATGAAAACGAAAATGAAAACAGTATAAAGTATTGCGATGACAAAAATGATATTTTCATACATACTTTTATGTTGCTAAATCAAAATTTAATCGTAAGGATGAAGAAACAGAACATGCATGCCACTTGTAAAGAAATATGATGTTATGTTAGCTTTAAAATCAAGATTCTTTCTTCTTTTTTCTTAAATCGATCGAACTGTCATATTGGCCTTAGATATCTCCACACGCAAACGGCGAGAATTCATATTGAAAGAGGTATACCCAAAAATTTAATGTTCATATTAATTCATCAAACCAGTTTAAAACTTTAAATTAAATTTTTTTTGAAGAATAACTTTTATTCGCACCAAAAAGACAACTTATGAGTCCTCAAAACAAGGACCACAAGGAAAACCGAAAGTTACATCAAGATAGGAGGAAAATCACCCCCAACCTTCCAATCTAGACATTTGTATCTAGACCTATTTTTAATCCAAAAATAAGAAGAAGCTTTTATCTTAGCCACGACTTCCACAACCTTATTGACCTTCCTTTGAAAAACCGAATCATTTCTAGCAATCCATATACACCAAAGGGTAGTGAGAATAATCGTGTGCATTGTCCTTGACTCCTGCTTTCTCAACTTCAAAACTTTTGGAAGCAAAAGAAGCTCCCTCACTTCAAAAGCAAAAATGAGAGCCATGTTGCACCAACTAGCAATCCGAGCCCAAACTTCCATAGCAAAAATACACGCCGTGAATAGATGACACGACGATTCCGGACCATCTCCACATAGCGGACATAACACATCTTGAAGATCCATCCCTCTTTTCACCAACTCCATTCTAGTTGGAAGCCTATCTTGTTCCGCACACCAAGCCAATATATTACACTTCAAAGGAATCCATCCATTCCATTTCATTTTTAAAAAATATCCATAATCCCAAGAAGAAATAAATCAACTTTTTAGCCGAATAAACCGAAAACTGGTCTTAATAACCCCCCGCCATTTCCAAGAATCTACTCCACTATCCCAAGAATGATCATGAATTAAATTAAGAAGGCCAAATAGATCCGAAACCTCCTGAAGTGTAGTTGGATCCCTTCTCCACTCCCATCTTAAATTATTAACTTCACATCCAATAGACACTCTATTCTCAATAAGGATGTCTTTGAATTTTTCTAACCTGAAAAGATAAGGAAAAGCCTCTTTTAAAGAAGTATCTCCGATCCACAAATCTAACCAAAACCTGAGCGACTTGCCATCTCCAATGATACCATAAAAGAAAGAATTAAATTTCCTCCCATCCGGTGTATAACGTTCGCCCATTTTCACTATTTCGGTCTAACACCCAGAATGGTTAGGTGTAAGAAGAAGCAACAACCAAATTTTATTTGAACCGTGGCATCCTCTAACGACCCGCTTCCATAAATTGTTGTTTTCTTTCTTGAACCGCCAACTCCATTTTAGAATCAAAGCCTCGTTGCTGTCTTTAAGACGACGGATCCCCAACCCACCCGCCTTTTTTGGTCTAGTAACCTTCCCCCATGCCACCCAACTTATCTTTTTGTCTTCGCTAGAACCACCCCAAAGAAACCTCCTCATGATAGTTTCCAACTTATTAATAACCGCCACCGGAGCTTTAAAAAGCGAGAAATAGTAGATTGGAAGATTTTCCAAAACCGACTTAATGAGGGTGACTCTACCCCCCATAGACAATAATTTAGACTTCCAAGAAGCCAAACGCATCTCCACTGTATCAATAACCGACACCCAATTATTAATTAGATTCATGTTAGCACCCACTTTGATCCCAAGATAATTAAAAGGAACCGCTCCTCTTCTACAACCCAAAGCTCCTAGCATATTATCCACTTTGAGCTCTCATGTGCCTATACCAAACAAATTAGATTTGTGCAAATTAATTCGAAGACCCGAGCATAAATAAAAAACCGAAGAATCCTAGTTGTCTTCTCCAGGTTATCAATAGACCATTCCCCCATAATTAGTGCATCATCCATGTAAAATAAATGAGTAATATCTTGCTCGTCCTCGGAGAAATGAATACCCTTTATCTCACCAATCGATTTAGCTTTATTAAGAACCCATGAAAGCGCCTCCATAACAATTAAGAATAGAAACGGTGAAATCGGGTCTCCTTTCCTGAGCCCTTTTTCACAATTAAACTCAAAATTCGGCGAACTGTTAACCAATACTGCTGATCTAGTTGATTCTAAAATCCCTCTAATCCATATGCACCATTTTCGGGGGAACCCCATTTGTGACAATGTAGAGATGAGGAAGTTCCAATTCACATTGTCGTATGCCTTTTCAAAGTCGATTTTCAAAAGAAAAGCCTTTTTACCTCTTTTCTTTAACCACCCCAACAACTCATTTACAATCAAAGGACAATCCAAAATACAACGGTCATGAAGGAAAGCCGATTGATTCTCCGAAATCACGAACCCCAACACCTTCTTAAGACGATTATCAAGAACCTTAGAAATAACCTTACTAATAATCCCAATAAGAGTAACAGGCTTGTAATCTTTAAGTCCCAAAGGAGTGTAAACTTTGGGAATCAAAGTAATAAAGGCCAACTCGCACCCGAAACTAATTGTACCGGTCTGATGGAAAATCGAGAAGATATTTAAAAAATCGTCCTCAAATAAGTTCAAAAAACTCTTCATAAACCTAAAATTAAAGCCATCCGAACCAAGGGCCTTGTCCGACCCACAATCAAAAACCGTTTCCTTTATTTCGTCTCTAGAAAATGGCTAAACTAATTTCCCTCTGAGATCGTTAGGAACTTGGTTAATACCATCACACTCAATATGTGGTCTATCTTTGAATTTCTCTTTGAAATGGTCTCTAAAAAATTGTTACACATGCTTCTTAACCAAAGATGGCTTGGACACCCAAACCCCGTCAATTTCCAACCCGTGAATAGCATTCCTAGCTTTTCTCCCATTAACCACACTATGGAAAAATGCTGAATTATCATCACCAAACGAAGCCCATTTAATCCGAGACATTTGATTCAAATCTTTACGTCTAAAAATATTTATTTCTTCAATTTTTTTTCTACATTCCAACCAAACCCACATCTCTTCCTCAGATAATTCTCTGTCTTCCATGATTACATCGAGCTCTTGTTTTTCAGATTTGAGATTCTCCATTTCATCATGTTCTTTAGAAATACAGCCTTCAACCATTTCCTAAGCTTAAGTCTCAGCCTCTTGAATTTTTTCATTAGAACAATGTCCGGGGGACCATGACCAACAAACCCCTCTAGAGCTTTTCTAACCGCCTCCTCACAATCGACCCTGTCCAAACATGAATTAAACCATCTGAACGGTTTCGGACCAAAATTAGTATCAACAAGAGATAAAACCAGAGGGGAATGATATGATAAATCTCTAGGAAGAGCTTTTAAGCAAGCATTAGGCCACTTATTAAAAACTCCAAAACACACAAACATCCTATGAATTTTACTTAGCTTGCACCCATCCTTGCTGGCCAAATACGTATATTTCATGCCTGTCATATTATACTCTCTTAGCTCAGCCTCATTAATAAATTTATTAAAATATCTAGCCCCCATCGGGTCAAAAAAAGTATTTTTTTTGTCTTCTGGATACCGAACAGAATTGAAATCCCCCAATACCACCCACCAACCTTGACCCGACTGAATAACACCAATGATATCTTGCCACAAAACCTTTTTCTCTGAATTGGTATGACGAGCATAGACATTCAAAATATTCACCTCGTATTTCCCATTCCTTAACCATCCAGACGTAACCAGAAAGTTCTCATGTTTGAAGGAGCGATCCTTCTTAAAAGCTTTTGGATCCCACATGTTAACTATCCCCCTGATCTACCATTAGCGTTGATCCAATCAAAATCAAACATCGAATCACCCTAATAATCAGCAAGCAACTCTCGTTTAAGATTCGAACACATCGACTCTTGAATAGCAAGAAAAGAAGCACTAAAATCCGAAATAATCTTCTTTATCTAACCACCTTTCCCCACAACCCCAATACCACGAATATTAATTGAGACTATATTCATGAGTTACCCAATTGTGACATTTCTAGAACAATAGACTCCCCTATCATCTGATCAAAATTCGTGAGCTTAGCACCCACGCTTTCCCCTAAAATTTTGTTGCATCAATCTCGGTAATTACTGAAATCGAAGAAACATACATAGGCCCCGTGGGCTCCTCCTCCATACCACCATCCGACTGACGACGTTCAAACCCTCGAGTCGGATCATTATTTAAATCAATTCCAGTATGAGTGGCATTGCCATCTACCTCATCATTTAATTGATCTAAGTCAACCTACCCATCGTCATCCTCCAAACTTTTAATTAATTAATCAATGTTACTCTTTATATATTATTTTATCAAAATGAAAATCTTTCTACATAATTTAATTAAGTTAATGGGTTTCTTCCTGTTGTGCGTGGCGTCTCGTTTGTTTGGTTTGGGACATGTGTATATTAATAAACTAGGTTATAGACCCGTGTAATACACGGGTTTGCAAATAAAAAATAATGTGATTTTATTAGTACGTCTTAATTAATTTACATAATTAAAATAATTTTATTATATCTTTTTAAATTTAAATGATTATATTAATACTAATAATATTAGTTATACCTTTTTTATATATAAAAACTTTAAAAATAAAATTTATAAAAAAAGTTCTTAAAACACACACACATATATAACATTAAACATAGATGTATTAAACATTTACACGGATTAAATATTTGAATTTTAAATTTTTTGTTTAAAATAACATAATACATATTTTTCAAAAACGTTTTATAAAAAAATTAAAGAATCGATTCATAATTTAATCATATTATTTAGAGTTAATTATTATTTTCCTTCTTATGGTTTTATCATATTTGTCATTTCACTCGAAAAGTTTAATTCTTGCCATTTAGACATTGTGGTTTAACTTTTATTGCCATTTTACTCTATTTATTTAATTTCATCAACATTTTCAATTTAATTTACATCCATTTAGGGGTATTTGTGTCTTTTACCCCTAAATCTTTTTTAATTTAAAAAATCATCCAAGTGTTTGGAATGTTTTGACTTGTACCTTCAATATGAGTGTTTTTAAACCCAGACCGGACTTGTCGGTCGGATCGGGATTCGGATACTCTTGCAGTCCAATTATGTGCTTTGAACCGTTTTTTAAGGAACCGGACAATTATGTGTTTTTAAACAGGAAACTGGTGTTGAAACAACATCTAATTCAAAAATAATCAGTAATCATTATTATTTATTAAAGCAAGAATTAAATATTTTATACATGTGGACTAATAATATATGTTGAACTTCCAAATTTCTTCCCAAAACACCGCCCAATAATTCTAATATTGTATCAAATGTCATCGTTAATCTTTTATATGTTCAATCATAAAGAAAAATCCCTACGTGATTTACTAGTTCTCATATAAGCCATGACATACATAACTACTTTGTAAATATTTATATATTTTATAAATATATATCTAAAATATAGAAAAAAAATTTTAAAAATGGTCAGACCACGGGTCACCGGTCGAATCGCCCTGTTTCATTTTAAAAACAGTTCAAAGCACATAAACTGAACGCTTGAGTATCCGAATATCGTTCCGACCAGCCAGTCCGTTTCGGATTTGAAAACTTTGCATATTGGAGGTGCTCGTCAAAACCTTCCAAGCACATGGATGGTTTTTTTTTTAATTTAAAAGATTTAGGGGTAAAAGACACAAATACCCTTAAATAGATGGAAATTAAATTGAAGTGTTGATTAAATTAGGTGAATGGAGTAAAATAGCAATAAAAGATAAACCACAATGTTTAAATGACAATAATTAAACTTTTGAAGTAAAATGACAAATACGGTAAAACCATAAGGAGGATAATAACAATTAACTCTATTATTTAATAAGTTAAATAAAATTATTAATATTAAATAGGAGAGAGAATATGAAAAAAAATCAAAATTTAATTAAAATATGTCATAGAATTATTTATTATGAGAGAGAGGCATGAAAACAATATTTAAATAGTCTAAAATGTTGACAAGTGGCATATCAAAACATTTCTTTATTATATAGTATAGATATAGATATAAATACAGATATAGATTAATTAATCAATTTGAATAGTTAGCTAGCTAGCTAGGACCAATTAACTTTGTCAAACCAAACTGACACAAATCCATATTCATTTAATCGCTAAATAAATAAGGGTTGTGTTATTCTTACACTCCCTTTTTTAAAAATACACCCCTGAGACGGCCCGTACTGTCAAGTACGGCCCGTCTCAGTACCCGGTCAAACATTCCCCCAGTACGGCCCGTCTCATTCATCGTACAGACATTCCCTGCAACATAGGACAATGATTTGAAAGCAAGATGACCCGTACTGGGCAGTACGGCCCGTCTTGCTTTTTCAATTATGACAATGCTGACATGGAAGGACATTGATTTGACTCAGTACGGGCCGTATAGGCAAGTACGGGCCGTATCGAACCAACTTCAAATTTGTATATAAGCTTGAATCGTTTCAAACGAATGCATAAGTTTTCGAATTCGAATATATTCCAAGATAATTCATATTTGTAACGATGTTGTTATGGGATGAGAGTTTTTTCAACTATTACGTGCCAGATTTGAATGAAGAGCCTCCTGTTGAGTATTCATACAACACGATAGATCTGAATGCGGAACCTAACGCTGATGTCGGTATTGACAGTCAAGCATCGTATGCGCAACAAAACGATTATGGGTTCGTGTATGATGACAGTAAACAAAGTAACCCGGAGGAGGCTTATGAAGAAAAGCCGGCGGATTCAAACATTAACTGGGAAATCAAAGAGGTAACTTAAATGAAACATAAATGTTGATGATTGTATATTATCGCTACCCATTTACGGTATTTATTATTATTTTTATATGTTAGGAGTTTATGTCCGAAGTAGCGCTGGTAGGGTGGGTGAAAAGGAGAGCACTAGACAATGGTTACATTGTAGTCAAAAGAAGAACGAAGAAATCAAAGACAATAGACAGTGTAATCAAAGTCTGGATCGTGTGTGACCGTGGTGGCGAGCATAATAGCATCACAATCCTTAGGCAGTCAGGCAGCAAGAAAATCGGTTGTCCGTTTCAACTCATAGGGTTATCCAATGAAGTTCGTGAATACTGGAAATTACAGGTGATAAACGACAATCACAATCACGAACCTGCTCATACTTAGGAGGAAGAAGATATGGTTGAGAATCTGACCGAGCGACACATGGATCCTCGTAACATTCTTTCGAGCATAAAGAAACATAACCCTGCAAATGTATCCATCTCTAGAGATGTATACGATTTACAACAGAAAATAAAAAACAAGAAGAAATTCGGTGATACTCCGATGCAGGTTTTGGAAAACGTGCTTCACAGTCAGCGGTACGTTTACTATACCCGGGAGGATCCTGAAACAAAAGTCGTGGAAGACATTTTCTTTTGTCATCCAAAATCGTATTGCTGGTGGCGTGCATTTCCGCACGTACTGATGATGGACGCAACGTATAAAACGAACCAGTACAGGCTTCCATTTATTCAAATTGTTGGCGTGACTTCCACACACCAGACGTTTAGTATTGCTCACGCGTTCGTAAGCAAAGAGCATGAGGAAAACGACGTCTGGGTCTTGGAAATGACTAAGAGTATGTTGAATAAATGTATGGAGCCCGTGTGATCATAACAGATCGATACCTTGCTGTTATGAGTGCGTCCTGTAAGGTGTTTCCAGAAGCTGCAAAATATCTCTGCAGATGGCACATAGAAGAAAATATTGCCAAACACTGCAAGGCAAGCTTTTCGGATGCAGACTGGAAGAAATTCAAAGGTCGATGGGCGAATTTGTGTAACTCTCCGACAACAGAGTTATACGACTACAACTACAACAGTCTATACGAAAGACTTATCAAAGACAACAAAAAAAGTAAACATCATATACCATCATTATTATCATCATATCATTATTCGTTTTTGTTTCAATTCATGGGTTCTGGAGTATCTGACGCACACCTGGTTAAACAGCTACAGAGATATGTTTGTAACAGCATGGACCAATGGAACGCGCAACTTTGGTCAACGTACAACAAACCGGGTGGAAAATCAGCACTCAAACCTAAAACGATACCTCAGATCAACAGACAGCACGCTTGCCTCGCTTGTCAGTTTCGTAAATGAAATCGTGCAAGCACAAGAGGTAAAAATGAAACATGTTTTTGAAACGAGCTTGATTAAAACTATGGGTCATTATAAAATAACAATATTTGATAACCTTCAATGAAAGGTGTCCCATAAAGCTCTTGATTTGTTGGTCGAGGAAAAAGATAAAATAAGAGTTATGCGCGACTCAAATATGACGTGTGGCCACCAGCTTTGGATGAGTTGTGGGTTGCCGTGCACTTGTAATATATCAAAATATTTAAACATAGGTTTGTAATATTAAATGTAAATCTTGACCAATACGGGACGTCTTGGACAGACTGCCTAGTTTTGGCCTGGTATGGCCAAGATGAGCTGTCTTGGCCAAGACAGGCCGTCTTGGACTAAGACGGGCTGGTTTTGTTTGAGACGTCCAACATCAGTACGGGTCGTCCTGAGCTGTACGGCCCCGTCTTGAACATAATTTTTTTTAACATTCGCTCATTTTTTGTTTTTCAACTTATACTTACTTATCGAGATGGAGGCCGACATTCCACACCATGAGGACGTCGCCCAGCAGCAGCCGCCCTTAGATCTCGAGACATTGGCGATGTCGCAGCACGAGTGACTGCAGTTCGAGCCAGACTCGGCTGCAGCGATGAGGTGCTGTCGGATTTTGCGGATGAGGGTGGTGACGCCATGTTGTATGGATTGGGGGGTTCTTGCAGATGCCGGGGAGGCAGGGCGTGCGAGAGCTATCCTCGGCGAAGACACACCGTAGACTCGTCTGTTCGAGATCGCAGGGCTGCCCACCCACAGGCTGATCACTGTGGAGTTTTCATGCACATTTCGATACAGAGCTCACCAGGCAGCAGTTCATGAGCAGGATGATGAGAAGCTTCCTCCTGATATTGAGTTCTTTTTATGCGGACATCACTTCGAGATGTCGATTGAGCGGTTCGCCGTGCACTTAGGCATATATTATGAGCCGGAGACCGTTCGTTACGACTTCACCCGGGGGTTGACGCAGGGTGAGGACGGGGTTATGAGGGCTTGGTGGGCCCAGATCTCGCCGTTCACCAGCCACTGATTACGGGCAGCGACGATCAGAGATCCTCTGATTCGTTGCATCCACCGCTGCATCGTGACGACCATATCAGGATCTGCCGGCGATCGAGCCTCGTAAGCTCGATCGTTGGACGATCCTGAACATGCCGCCGACATCCCGGGTCTGGGATTGCGGTTTATTGGATACGACGGCCGACCGTTTCAGGCCGCCCAGGTCGTCGTCGTACCGGAGGAGGAGGAGGAGCAGCAGCCTCAGGACGATGGTTCGATGCCGGAGCCCGAGCCGATTCCGGAGGAGCTGGTTCAATCACTGGCGCGCGAGGAGTCGCTGCAGCAGCATCCACCACATGTTTACCGTGTGGTGCGGACGGCTCGATGATTTGGTCCAGTGGTCGGTTGCGTCATAGCATGCGTGGCGGGACGGATCACAGCTTCCACCGTTCCCGGAGCCACGCGTTTACGCAGACAACGCATCGTCCGCTGGACCATCCGGAGGTTCGTAGTTACTTTTGTATTTTTGTATTTTGTTTCCTTGTATGTAAAACTTATGCTGTGTATATATGTATGTTTTTTCTTCATTTGTATTGTTTCTGTTTGTTTTGTTTCTGTTTGTGTTGTTTAATATTTGCGCGACAAACTTATATCGTTTAAATTATTTAAATTAACGTAAAAAACTAATTATAAAATGAAATATTTAGTTAAAACGATTTCGTAAATAATCAATATCGTTAAAAATGATAACGTAACAAGATTATGGCCTTTAATCAACATAATAGTCGTATATCGTTCAAATAATTCACGTACTAAACGTATATCATTAAAAATTATTTAAATACGTAAATTAAGTTTATATAAAATAAAGAACATCAAGACGGCCCGTACTGCCCAGTACGGGCCGTATCATAACTGCTTTGACACCCAAAATGGCTTGGAAAAATAAGTTAAGGTCAAGACGGGCCGTACTGATCAGTACGGCCAGTCCTACAGAATGTTTCACTGATTCCAAGAAATTCTCTGGAATGTTTGTCTGTACTCAATGCGGGCCGTACTGCCCAGTACGGTCCGTTTTAGACCGAGGGGTGTTAAAATAAAAAAGTGGGGCGGCCAAATAAAATCACCCATAAATAATTAATGAAAAAACAAAAAGAAATTATTGGTGGTGAATGAAATTTAGACACCCGGTTCTTTCACGAAAATGACGTGAGAGTTTGTCTTAAACGGCCATTATTACATTGCTTTATCATATGTATGCGTTCCCATCAAATTAACAAAATATATATTCCTTTTCAACTAAAACAAACCCATTATTTAAATTGATAATTAATTAATTCGAGTACGTATTGGAAGAATATATATGTATATATATATATAGAGGATTGAGATCAAATAATAACCCTCTCTTACGGCGATAACCCATTAACTTTGCCAAAATGAAGCCGAATCTTGAAATTTTTTTTAACATCATTGTAACACAATCAGAACACTATGTTGTTTTTTGAGTTTGGGTTAATTCATCACCGTTTAAAAAATATCATCGTTGTAAGTTTTTTGCTACAGTACTGTAAGTTTTAAATATTTAAACACCTACAGTACTGTAAGAGCCCAAACGGTAATGAATTAGCCCAAACTCATAAAAGAACATGGTGTTCAAATTGTGTTACAATGATGTTTAAAAAAAAAATTCAAGATTCGGCTATTTTTTGGCAAAGTTAATGGGTTATTGCCGTAAGAGAGTGTTAGTATTAGAACATTACCCTATATATATATATATATTTTGAACGGCTTGGTACAACGACACCCAAGACGGGATTTCAACCGTCCCCTCGGATTTGACGCTCTAGGGCGTATGTCCAAGCCCATCCCAGAAGGAACCCCACAACTGGGTATTGGAAGAATATATAAGAACAATCCTATTTGGTATCAAGCTGGGCCTTGTAGACTTTTTCTATCATGCTAATGACTTGTTTTGAACCAAGCTGCATAATAACATGTAAATGACCACCATTGAATCTAGACCAATAAACACCACTAAAATGTCACACGCTTTTCCCAATCATTAGTAATTCTTCTATCTTGTGTTTACCATGCTAATGACTCGTTTGATCAACGCAATACAAACATAGTGCCAATATAATTTTAATAGGTATCCAAACATGTAGACTTTAGTTTAGTTAAATTAAAGTTTTTCTATGATGTTGAGGGCTTGATCACATCTTGCTCTTTAGTAAAGGGTGAACAGTTCGTACAAGTAAGAGGTGGTTGGGTCTTAGTAGGTCAAAAGAAATTTCTTTTCATTGGTGCCTTTTGGAAGTATATATATATGTATATGGTCATATAAAAAATCTATTTCGTCTAAAAAGGCTAAAAATACTTTAAAAACCCTGAAACATACCCAAACGAACTTCGATTGTATTTATTCCGATAATGTTGATGTTATGTTTTAGGTTTTAGCTTATACATTTGAGTATAGATATTAGGTGTTAGGTTTTAGAAGAACATAATATTTTATTTTTACGCCCCATTTGTGGTGCACGCATATAATGTATATATGTGTGGGTCCTTAAGGGGCAAAAGTAAAAGTGTACTAATTTTTAACGTTATTTCAATTATTTTGTGAAAATAACGTTAAAATCATTGGGATGATCAATTTCAAACGATAACTTTGAGCCGGGGACTCTTTCGGAGCAGCCTCTCTATCCCAATTGGGATAGGGGTAAGGTTTGTATCTATCCTTCCCCCCCAGACCCTACTGAAAAGTGGGAATATACTGGGTAAGGTTGTTGTATAATATTTTATTTTCCTTTTTTGTTAAGTGAACCGGGGCGGGGAACAGAGAGTAAAGATTTGGTGGGTTTATTTTATCCACCATGAACGGTGGTTCAACTCCGATGGCCGTATCAATGTCAAGGACGCCTCCGATGATCAAAATCCCTCGCGTTTTCTGGCCATGGCAGCAGAAGGTACCGAGAATAACCACACCCACGAGCATAAGCATTAATTAGCGTACGTACGTATGTATGTATGTATGTACAACTTGTTTCATGTAGGTAAAACTGGGACCGATGACTCTGTCTCCAATGGGGTTTGGAACCTGGGCATGGGGCAATCAGCTGCTTTGGGGATACCAAGAATCTATGGACTCTGAACTTCAACAAATTTTTAACCTGGCTGTTGATAATGGTATTAACCTCTTCGACACCGCGGATTCTTATGGAACTGGTAAATTAAACGGCCAAAGCGAGAAGCTTCTTGGAAGATTCATTAGCGAATTTGAAGGTACCCACCCACCCTCTCCTTTTTTCAAGCCAACTCAACTGACGCTCATATTTCTTCAGGAGAGGCACGAAACAACATTGTCATTGCCACAAAGTTTGCTGCCTATCCATGGCGCCTCACTCCCAACCAGTTTGTCAACGCTTGCAAGTATACAACTAGTCTATTTCTTAAAACTAACCTCTTTTTATTTATTTATTTATTTATTTTCTTACATAGATAGTGAAATGTTATTTTCCAGGTCTTCTTTGGGTAGGTTGCAAATTGAGCAGATTGGAATCGCACAACTTCACTGGTCTACTGCAAACTATGCTCCTCTTCAAGAGCGTGCTCTTTGGGATGGCTTAGTGGCAATGTATGACAAGGTTCTTCTTCTATCACATCCCTTCAATCACTGTAGCCTGCTTCATGGCTGACACTTGAAAACACATACAGGGTTTAGTTCAAGCAGTTGGGGTGAGCAACTATGGACCTAAACAGCTACTCAAGATTCATGATTACCTCAAGGAACGGGGAGTCCCCTTATCTTCAGCTCAGGTAATGGTGTTATCATTATAAGTGTTTCGACATATCAAACAGAGGAGATGTATTGTCAATAAGGAGGCAGAAAAGTTACATGTAATAACACCAAACACTGCAACCTAAAAGTTTCATTTAGAGTAATGAAATCAGAAATTCTTTAGCTCCATACTTGCAAAGCCCTTTTTATTAGTAAGCACCTAGGAGGAAAGATAGCATGCAATGTTCATTAACATTAACCTTGCAGCTTAACAAGTGGAATATTTTAAATTGCTACAGAAACCACCAAGGATAATACCACACTTCCAACAACGGGAAAGAATAAAGAAAATAAGTCGGTATTAATATTGCAAAAATCCTTAGGTGGGGATCATAGTCTTAATCTAAGCTAAAGGCAAATTTATAACTAATTCTTTGTACATGAATAACATTTAACCTGGATTTAGGTGCAATTTTCATTATTGAGCATGGGTGAAGATCAAATGGAGATCAAGAGCATATGTGATTCATTGGGAATCCGTGTCATAGCTTATAGTCCGTTGGGCCTTGGCATGCTTACTGGCAAGTACACACCTGCTAATCTTCCACGTGGACCAAGGTACATTTCATTCTATACTTTTCTTAATCTAATTAAATATCTGCATTGTGTTTTTCGGTATAAAATTCTATTTTCTTGTTGATGTATTAACGTTTGTGAAAAGGTCTTTGATAAAAACCAGAAAAAATGATGCGTATAATGATAAATACACAAATGATCTCCTAATTCTATGGAAATATATATATAGAAGGCTATAACAATACATTTTGACTAAAATTTTTTCTATTCATGGTGATCATTCATTATTATCTAGCTTGAGAGAGCTTTTGTGAAGATGTATGCCACCTGCAGTGTAATTGGAATGTATTTGGCATGCAACCGACCAAAGGAAACCAGTTTCCGAACAAAGTGATAATCGATGCTTATGTGTTTGGCTGGTTTATATAAAACAAAATTTTGACTAAGAAACAAGGCTCTCTGATTACCACAAAGTAATGTAGGGCGATTGGGTGGCAACACATGGAGCTCCTAAAGGAGATGAGTGATCCATATATATTTTGCAATTGTGTAGACTGTAGACCATGGCCCAATATTCTAATTCACCACTAGGCTGGAGACCTTAGGTTGCTTTTTTTAGCATTCCATGAGACAAGATTTTCACCCAAATAAAGGGAATTCCCATATGTGGGACGAATTTCTATCCATCTAGCCCAATTTGCATCCAAGTATCCCAACACGGTTGTCTTGGACGGCTTATCAAAAGGAGTCCATAGGAGATGTTCCTTTTAACATAACAAAGGATGTGTTTCACAAACTGAGATTATGGATTGTATATCTTTATCAAGGTGAAAGCATTTTGTTCAACCAAACTGAGATTAGTTTCCAACTATTTAAGTAAAACATATGAAGTAATTGTGGAATTTACCAACTACTAGGGTTTTTTTGTTTGTTTTTTAACCAGGCTAGGTCTACGTCACAAAAGTCAAGACTAAGACTTTGTAACCGTTTTGGGTACTTAATATGCAACAAATTTTAAAAGTTGACATAGGTGTGTTGCAAACAATTGAGCAGCTCATCAGCTATAATCTGGTGTTTGATGGGGAGCTGATTTTTGGTTATCAAAGGTCCAGCTTTTATATGTCTCTACCACTTGAGGCAAACTTTGAATTCACTATAAAGTATAAACAGAAGGATTTTCTCTGCTCTATTTATCATAATAAACTTAATATATAAATGGTACACTTCTAATAATTATGGAAACTAATTAACTGATTGACAGCTAATATACAAGACCTAATTATGTACTAAATATATAAAATATTAAACTAATATTTCACAGCTAATGCACCCTTGCAGTCGAAACCGTAGCCTGTCGAAGGCAAAGACTGGTTCTAAAACGAGTAAACAATTGGCGGGGTAATCCTTTTGTGAAAATGTCTGCATACTGAAAATCAGCTAGAATATGCAGCACCTGTATGTCGCCAATGCGGACTTTTTCCCTTACAAAATGGATGTGGAGTTTTACATGTTTTGGTCTCTGATGTTGCACCGGATTTTCATATAACTACACTGCAGATACATTATCACAGTAGACAATTGTTGCCTTACAAGTTGCCGAGTTGGTATAAATAGTTCCAGAAACAAATTACGCAACCAACTAGTTTCAGCAACCGCATTTGCAACACCTCTATATTTAGCCTCTACACTAGAGAGCGAGATGGTTGGTTGACGCTTTGAAGACCAGGAAACAATGTTATTTCCAAGGAAGACACAATAGCCCGAGGTGGACTTGCGTAAGTCCGGGCAGCCCCCGAATCAGCATCGGAATATGCAGTGAGTTGATGTGATCGGGATGGAGTAATACATAAACCGTGATCATGGGTGCCTTTCAAGTACCGTAGTACACGTTTCAAGAAGTGTAGGTGAGGATCACGTGGAGCATGCATAAAAGGCAGATTTGTTGCACATCATACATTATGTCTAGGCGGGTGAATGTAAGGTATTGAAGGGCCCCTGCAAGATGGCGATATAATGTGCCATCGGGTAGCAATGTGCCATTTGTGGCACTGAATTTTGAGTGGGTGTCAACAGGTTTTGATGATGGTTTGCAATCTGACATGTGAGCTCAATCCCAATATTTCACAGGCATATTTAGTTTGTGATAGGAAGAGACCAATGTTTCGCTTTTGGACATGAACGCCTAGGAAGTGATGAAAATAGCCAAGCCATTTGATTTCCTTTCCGATAGACAAATAGTGATGTGTCACTGATAGTGCTTCGAAAGCTACATTGAGTTATGTAAGTTGCAAAACTATCATACCATGCACGGGGCGCTTGTTTCAACCCATATAGAGATATAGTCAACTTGCAAACATAGTGAGGGTGAGTGGTATCTGAAAAACCAGGGGGTTGAAACATGTATACAATCTCATTTAGATTACCATGAAGAAATGTGTTATTCACGTCTAGTTGGTGTATTGGCCAATTCCTAGAGACTGCAATGCTAAGGACCATAGTTATTGATAGCGAATAGCGGTAAATAGCGATAAGGTACCTATATGCTACGTAGAGAATAGCGGTAAATAGCGACCACTATTTCGTGTTTAGCGATTAAATAATATAAAAACTGAATAAATATATATAGTCATCTAAAATAGCCAACAAAATAAACATTCATTGTTTTACACCACCAAAATAAAGCAAATATGTTATAGTTTCTCAATATTAATCACTTAAATCCTCATATTCCGGCTCATCGTCGTCGTCGTCGTCATCAAGATCCAATGTTGGCACAAAATCTTTATAAGATGCATCATCGTTTTCTTCAGCTACAACATCAAAATCATCTTCATCTACTAGCATTGTCTTCTTCCGCCTTGAGCTCGATGTGGAAGCATTGGCACCCTTTTTACTACTGTTGTTCGTTTGCCTTGTAGCACCTCTTGATCTTCGCGAATAAGTCGCTTCTCCTGCCCCTGTAGCCTTCGCAACATGACCCCATGTCAAATCTTCACCCTCAAACACTTGGGCATTCTCTTCATCTTCATCCTCCCATTCTTCCTCTAAAGCTTCTTTCAACCATTGATGAGGATCTTCTACATTTCCATCATCCAAGAGAATCGGGTCAATTGTATCACGCATATCATATCTTCTTCTTAGAGCTCGATTATACTTGATGTACACAAGGTCATTAAGTTTTTGTTGGTCGAGTCCGCTTCTCTTTTTAGAATGGAGCTACATAAACAAATTATATTAGGTTAATAACTATTATTTATTTTAAATATTAATTAAATAGATATTTTCTTACATGCTCAAATACGCTCCAATTGCGTTCGCACCCTGACGAGCTACATGTTAAACTAAGCACCTTGACTGCAAATTTTTTTAGTGTTGGTGTTGATGCTCCATATTGCATCCACCACTCCGCTAAATTGGTACAAAATAAACAAAAATTAAAGTCTTAAAGTTTTTTAAGCATTATATTTAAAATATAATAAGCATACCAGGTGCAAGTTTTGATCTCATTTTCTTGGCCATCGGATTTCCAAAAATCTTTTCAGCACGTCTAGCTCATCAACATCATCCACGCTTGGATTGCTATAGTATAAACTTGGATTTAAATAATATCCCGCTGCATGCAAAGGTCGATGTAATTGACAATTCCATCTATCGTCAATTATTTTGTACATGTCCCGGTATTTTTCCACTTTGTGCTTGAATGAGGCAGCAATCATCTCCTTTGCCTTATCCATAGCCTCATAAATATATCCCATAGGAGGCTTTCTCTCTCCATCAACTAATCGAAGCACCCGTAACAACAGACCACCAACTTTCATAGCAATATTTACATTGTTCCAAAAGCTAGGCAACAATATAGTATTGGTTGTTTGCTTTCCTCCCGCCTCCTTTGAAAACTTGCTTTTGTTCCACTGTTCAGAAGTAAACATTTTCCTTAAGTTCTTCTTATTTGCCTTGAAACAATTCAAGGTGATGAAAGCTGTGGCAAATCGGGTCTTCGCCGGCCTAACCATATCCTTTTGCCCGGTGAACTCTCTCATCATGTTTAGCAGCAATGTGCGGTTATATATTTATGTGTTCACCGCAATTGCCCTTTCTAGAGTCCTTTTTAAATGAGGCAACTTGAAGATATCTTCTAACATCAAGTCAATGCAATGAGCCGCACAAGGAGTCCAATATATACGGGGATACTTATCTTCCACAAGTTTTCCTATCAAAGGAAAATAAATCTTATTAGGTGGTTTAAGAATTTCAAATGTTAAAATAATATATCAGTTTATGTTCTTATAAACATACCAGCAGCAACATTGTTACTTGCACTATCAGTCACAATCTGAATGATATTATCCGGCCCAACCTTCTCGATGAATTCGTCAAACAACTTGAACATGTTCTCAGCTGACATTGATTTTAAAATTTAGTAAGCTTTTCACATTGGTAACACACTAACACTTTACAAAACCAAAATAATTAATTGGTTACCTGTGTGAGAATAGCTAGAGGCATCTACCGACTCCATGAACATACTTCCTCGAGGAGTGTTTACTAGGAAGTTGATTAATGCCCTTCCTTTCAGATCCCTCCATCCATCAGCCATCAAAGAACACCCATACGTTGATTTCTCAACCTCATTTTCTTGCATAATTTTTTTTGTATGTTCTAACTCAAGCTTTAACATCGGAACACGCACCTCATGATAGCTAGGGGGTTTTATACCACAACCGTGGCGAGCAATTGCTTCAAATGCGGGCCCCAAACTATCGTACATCACTTAATTGAAAGGAAGACCCGCGCCATACATCCAACGACAAAACTTCTGTATTGCATCAAGTCTGAGCTTCTTTTGGACTTGGTTGTATTCTACACTTCCAACCAAATTCCCCCCTTTCTTCCCCGATGTAACTGATGGCTTAAATATGGAATCTAATGGGCCTTTTGTTTTTTTATTTGATGATGTTGAACCCATTGATGAAATAAGTCTCTTTCCCTTTGATTGAATAGAGATTTCGTGTTCATCATCATCATCCAAATTCACCACGTCATCAAAATGAGGTATTTCATTCATAGCCTCTTTTGTTTGTTTCTTTTTTTCAAATGACTCTTTGAATAAATTTTAACCTCAAGAGGGACTTTGGGACATCTTGAGACATCAGCAGAAACCCATGCAAGATGATGCTTGTGTCTTGTAGTCCCACCCTTTGAAACAAAGTTACAAAAATTGCATCTGACACTGTTTTTGGTTCCCTCAACCAATGTTCCATAAGTCCATCCTGGATCAGCTTCCTTTACCATTCTAATTTCTAAACTTTCAACAAATATCAATTGCTAATTCAATACTTCAGTGTATTAATAGATGGGAAAAAAAGTAATTAAAAAAATAAATGAAGTTATGAAGTATGAACTGTTCATATATTGAACTGATTATATATATATGAAGTTCACAGTTCATACTCCTGCTTTATACGACATACCCTTCAAATTCCAACTTCAAACAGCAGCAACCAGCCTTCAATGATTGAAATCAGACTCCAATTCCAGTCGACCAGCCTTCAATGTTTGAAATCAGAATCAAATTCCAGTCGATTAACTTCAATCATTGAAATCAGAATGAAATAGTTGTCGATTAACCTTTAATCGTTGAAATCAGAGAAGAACTCCAGTGTTCGGCGGCGTCCAGGCAGTCGGCGGCGTCCTCCTCCGGTCGGTAGAAATCAAGGTCGGCAGTCGTCAAATTCCAGTCGATTAGAACCGCCTCCTCCTCTAGTCGACTGATTAGGGTGTGATTTCGGCTGTATATGTCGAATCAGGTTATTTAAAAGAAAAAAAAAATTGAAACGCCCGCTACTTTCTCGCTTTCTTCCTCGCTAAACCCTAATAGCGGGTCAATGGCGCTTCGCGACATAGCGCGCTATAGCCGCTATTGATAAGCTTGCTAAGGACAATGCGAATAGTCGTGGGTTTAACCATGGAGCTGAAGGTCTCGTCACAATCTATACCAATCGTTGACTTTTACCATTGACTACCAATCGTGCTTTTATGTCGCTGTAAAGTGCCATTAGCATAAAACTTGTGATGATAGAGCCACATGCACCGAATAACATTGGCATGAGGAGGCCTAGGTACCAAAATCCATATGTTATTATCTATCAAATCTCGATATTCTTCGTTCATGGCAGCTTGCCAATTTGGATCGGTTAGTGCTTGAAGGTGGGATTTGGAAATTGGGGATATGGATGGACCATATTGAGTGTTGAGGTTTAGTTGAGTACGATTTTTAATAGATCCATCTTTTGTCCTGGTGATCATGGGATGTGAAGGTGGTGGTAGGGGTGGAGGTTTTCTAGGTGTGCGGTGATACCGAAGGCCAAAACGACCTCGTGGCTGTTCTGATTGGTTGGGGCTGGTCAGATGTGTTGGCTGATTTTCGGGTGGCATTGGTGCATCAACAGGCCTAGGTGGTTGGGTTGGGTAAGATAAAGGTGGGGGATGTTGTGATTGGTTGGGCAGTTCAGACGTGTAGGCTGATTTTGGGTGGGCAGTGATGCATCAACAGGTGATTGTTGAGGTGTATATTGTTGGGTGTTAGGTTGGAAGATAATGGGTGAGGGGCCATCAGATAGAAACGAGTAATCATGTGTAAATGTATGTTTAGAATTGGGAAAGACTGTTTCATCAAAAGTCACATGTCTTGAGAAGATAACCTTACCCGTAGAGAGTTCTAAGCACAGATAGTGTTACTCCCAAACTTCTCACACGTTTACACGTGTCCAATTTAGGTCCCAGTTTAGTTTTAACGCAAATTTTTTTTCAAAGTTTCGCTCGGAAGCGTACAATTATTATCACATATGTTAAACACACTTAGTTACATGTTAATAACATCCATAATTAATAAAAACTAGTGTGTTTAAGTTTAACACCACCAAAGATTTACATAACGAGTGATTCCGCTCCAAAATGTGCCCAATCTGATCGCCCGATGCATATCTATTTTTGACCTGTAAACATGACATATAAGTTCACAAGTCAAAATGTAAAAAAAAAAAAAAATCTCAATTTTTGGTCCAGGCCGTAAATCAAGCCGTAAGACAGAGAGCTTTGGCCGTAAGTGGTATTTCCTACTCTGGCTGTAGCTTACTCCTACCTGTACATCAGCTTTCCTACTTTGTCATTGTAACCCATCCGAAGACCCCATTCTTTCGACTTGTTTTCACCCAATTCAAACCCAAACTCTTTTATCTGATAACGACCATGTTATACATAATTAATTTACCTCCCATAGGTATAAACACAATGTGGATTTTAATGAAATTTGGATGAAAACCATATAACGGGTCAACATTTCAAACTCAATCATTTATCATGCCAAAACTCCCAAAACTCGTTCTAACACATCCACATACATATCATATGGATGTTTATCATGTTTAGACACATAACGCACCATTGTGCATTAATGTCTCTTAATGGATCATTTTCACAAATATGATTATACGATCTATTTCCAACTCCATTACTAGCACCTCTAGTTAATCACCAAATTATATACACTATTTTGACTTATTCAATTACCCACACTCTAGTGGGTTTTTATCAATTTAACTCCCAGATCATCCGGTTATCCACACTCTAGTGGTTTATCACACTACCTACCGACTCATTCGGTTATCCACTCTCTAGTGGTTCAATTGATCAATTTCACCGGCTCATCCGACTATCCACACTCATGTGGTATCATGAACTCATCTACCGGCTAATTTTATGCCATTTATATTACGCATACAACTCAATTATAACATTTATATTGAAACTAAAAATGCATTCTCATAGTTCTTTTAACTCAGTTAGTTTCATTAGTCAAGTTATGCACAATCAATATATAAACACCAAAAATCAAGTAGACTTTTTCTACTACTTATATGTAATGTTATAGTAAGTTGGGTAACTTACCTTGTTCAAATGGTTGGTCACCTCCTACAACCTCTTTTCCACTTATATGGCTTATCCCTCGACTTCCACCACCAACACCTAGTTGCAATCCACATATATACAACTAGTTTCAATACACACAACACATATACATATTGATTCAAACTCATTTGAATCTCAATTATCACTATATAGTGTTTAGAAGTCAAGTTACTACTTATAATCACATGTTTATGTTAAAAACATTGACTTTCAAACCTCATTTTTGTGCAGCAACTTTCTGAGTTGCTGCTGTAATCAGCATTTTTGACACATTTACAATATGTTTTAACTCTTCATATTCAAAGATGGGTTGTAGTAGACTCTTAGACCTTTCCTGACATATAAAATACGCCTCAAACGGATACACGGTTGATTTTATGCACAATTTACAAAATCAGACCAGCACCTTCTTTTTCACAATTCAGGTTGCTGAATTTTTCTATGTTGATGCTGTAATTGCCCTTTTAACCCTCCCTACGTTTGTTTTCAGCTTTTCATGTCATAAGATGGATTGTAGCCCTTTCAAAGAGCTTTTCAACCATATAAGGCTCATTTTCTCATGATTTTTCTATGATTTTATACAGATTTTATAACAACAGTGCAGCAACACAATTTCTTTCAATTCAGCATATAATCTCTTTTGGTTCAAGCATTTCATCAAGCACCTTATGTGCATGACTTACTAACTCGTTGTTCATTCCATTTCAGCCATTATAAAACCTCCCATGAACACCCATGTTCATAATCATTGATTTCTAATTAATTTAGATGTTTAGTTACTTGATCACCCATCTACTTATGGTTTCTAACCCATTTAAACAACCAATTTCAAGATTTAAACTAAACCCTAACTTTGTTCATCTCAAGAACTCACAATTAACATCAAGATATGATCTAAAATCACTTACTAGATGTTAGGCAACACTTATGGATGGATTTAGAAGCTTCAATCTTGAATTTAGACCACAAAATCAACGAACTTAGAACTAGGGCTTGAAGCTCCTCCTTCTCTTCTCTGGCTTCTTCACGTATGCACACACACAACACAAGGGAAATGAGACTTTGACCAAGTCAAGGTCTCTTATCCCTCTTTTAAACCAACTTTGCCTATTTGGCAATTTCAGCCCCTCAAGTTTTTTAATTAGTTAACCCACTTAACTAACTTAATCAAGTTAGTTACTAGTTAATTATAATACCCCAAATGTTACTATATTATTACCACAACATAATTTAAAATATAATAACGTTTATTTATTAACACACGTGACCATTAAGACCGGTCGTTGGGTATCCTAAGAAAACACACCTAGATGATGGAATGGTTAATTTGTGAGGACGAGTGGATGATGTGTTTGGGTAACACACACATCCGAAAATCTGAAGGTGGTCTTAAGACGAGTGTTTAAGGTAAAGTGCTGATGTTGGTGTTTGGAATCGGAGGAGGGTGGTGGGCAAAATGTTGTGTAAATAGCAGGCGGTGTGAAGTGCTTCAACCCAAAACGTAGGCGGAAGAGAGGCATGTGTGAGGAGGGTTAGCATGGTTTTGTTTAGTCTACGAATCATGCGTTCAGATTTACCGTTTTGTTGGGATGTTATTTATGAAAATGAAGGAATTTAGTAAATGTTTCAGATTTAAATTTGAGAGGGAAAAACCAAGCATAGTGTGTAAAATCATCAAGAAGAACCATGTAATACTTGTATCCTGTTTTACTTGTTATAGGCAATGTCCATAAGTCAAAGTGTATAATATCAAAAAGTAAAATGGTATGAGATTTTGAAACTGTAAATGGCAAACGTTTGTGCTTAGACAATTGACAAGAATTGCAAACTAATGTCTTTGCACGCTTATTACATGAAATAAAATGATTGGAAACAAGGTAATCAAAAACAGGAAATCCTGGGTGGCCCAAACGATCATGCTAGGGGTCTTGAGTAGTAGAAACAAGAGCAGTAGGATGAGCATAGGCCGGATAGGAGAATGGATAAAGACGAATTGAGCTATTGTGGTGGGAGATGATCTTCCTGTAACATCCTAGGCAATCCCACATCAGTCGTGAATATGAGAGATTCCTGTCTCATAAGCAACAATCTGCCTCTTACATCACCAACGCGTTTTCGGCTTCGCTGGCTGTGGAGCACATGAAAACTCCACATTTAAGCGTGCTCGGGCTGCAGCAATCCATGGATGGGTGACCTCCCCATGAAGTTTTCACTCGGGCAACCGAAGGCAAAACCATGAGCTCCGAGTGGGCAAAACGGACAATATTGGTGGTAGACGGGGCCGGATGTTACACTTCCCACTTGGATATTCCTTCACAAAAAAACCACTAGGGTCAAAATCAACAGAAACACGGTTATCAGTTGTAAATTTACGAACATGTATGAGATTTTTTATAAGGTCAGGTGTGATATTTTTTTAAGTGAAAAGTTTGGGCAACAGATGGTAGGGTAGCATTTCCCGATCAAAGTATTGGCATACGTTCATTATTATTTCCAAAAATCGAGCCTGTAGAAGAAGATAACAATGGAGATGTGATTTTACCTTGGTTACCTGTGAAGTGGTCATAAGCACCAGAGTCCATGTACCATGTATCATCTGCTGACTTAACATTCAGAGCTTGCATTGTCTGTTCAAGTTGAGTAGGCTGTAACGGATCATAATCAATGATGTGGGCCTGATGTGCATCCTGGTTGTGGTTGTTTTGGTCCTCAAATTCAGCCATGTGGGCCTGAGGTGCATGCTGGTTTGAGTGTGATGGCCTAGATCATTTTCCAGAGCTAGAAGTACCCCCCCCCCCCCCCCCCAAGTTGCTGATGAAGATGCCCAAGGAGCATACTTGGCCTGCCAAGGTTGAGCCCAGCCGGGCTGAGTTGGATAAGGGCATGGGGGCGAAGCCCAAAATGGGAGCTGACCTGGATTATTAGTGGGCCATGGCCCAACGTTGGTAGTAGGAAACTTTGCTGAAGCATTATTCAATTGACCACGACCTCTTGTAGCATCACGGCGAGCATTGGTAGACCTGTTTTGTGCCCTTCGTCGGTTTCCAGTATCATGTCTAGGGTGTTCATTGGAGACTGCAGCCAACACTGCTGGTGTGTTGAGGTTTTCACGAGCTGTTTGGTGTTCAGGTTCCAACTGGAGCATACTGCAAGCTGTTTCCCAAGAGGGAAGAGTCTGGTTGATGTAAGCACCAGCCACATCATATTCCACAGGCAACCCTCTAACAAGTTGCAAGACAAGGCGTTGCTCATTGATTGGACTGTCGAACGCATTTAGCTGGTCTCCTAGATCTTTTATCATTTGGCAGTAGGATTCAAGAGATGACATGGCCTTGAGAGAGAGATTTGAAAACTCATGCTCAAGTGCAGCTGCTGTAGCTCCCTTGTTATTCAGGAAAATAGCCTTGATACGATTCCAGGCATCATAGGCTGTTGAATCATTATCCAAAACACGTACCAGTAGATCATCCGACAATGTTCCGTAGATCCATTGTAGGATGAGAGCATCAATTTCTAACCAGGAATTGTATGCAGGATCGTCTGTAGCCGGTGCTCTTGTTCCGTCAATGTGATCCATAACCTTGTATCTGCGAGCATGGAGCTGAAACAACTTGACCCAAGACGAATAGGACACTTTCACCCCGTCTAAAATTGACAGCTAATATACAGGACCTAATTATGTACTAAATATATAAAATATTAAACAAATATTTCACAGCTAATATGCACAATTTACAGTACAGAAGAAAAGAATTGAACGCTTGACAGACTTTAGTATATTTTTCTGAAGAAATTGATAGGAATCGAACAACACAATCAAGTAATAGAATCAATCAAAAGACAAATCAAGAACAAAGATGAAATTGAAATTATATATATCTTTAGGAATGTTAACAAACGCAAAGGAAATCAAAATCCAGGGTAAAACCCTACTCCAAGCATAAGCAGAAGCCCTGTCTAAACAAATCTCTTCACACCCAACTCATAAGTCTAACCTCTATTTATAACCCACTAACAAACAACGAAAGATCAATATTACCAAACTACCCTTACTAAACCCTACCATTACTGCTAAGTAATTATCAACATATTAATATAACGATAATCTCTATCAGAAATGCTAGCTGCTGCTTCTTAACAAACAGATGTGCATACGGTGGTGACTGGATAAACTCTCGGTTATTAATGAGAAGTTATATTGCATTTGACAGGAGTTTTTTGTTCAGACAAATAATTCCGGGGTTGGAGCCCTTGTTAGTTACATTGAAAGAGATAGCACGAAAGAGGGGCAAAACCATACCACAGGTCTCTGCTTCTTCCTATGTCGCTGGTCATATAGTGGATTAAATGGATAATAAATGTTGTGTGAATGTGTGATTGGCATTTTTTGCAGGTTGCAATAAACTGGTGCATCTGTAAAGGCACTATTCCAATACCAGGCGTTAAGTCTGTAAAACAGGCAGAGGAGAACCTTGGAGCTGTAGGTTGGAAGCTGAGGCCCAGTGAGTTGGATGAGTTGGAAAATGCCGCACGTGACTCCCCTGCCAAGATGATCCAAAATGTTTTCCAGACAAGTTAGGTAGACATTATCCAATTATACATCATGTTGTCTCGTTCAATTTATGAGGGAGACATTGATACATACATATATACACTTGTATGTATGTGTATGTAGTATATACAGAGGCTGGTGAACCTCTTGTAAATGATTTTTTTTTGTGTGAAACTTGCATATTCACTTGGTGTGACACATGCATTAGGGGTAATTATGCATAAGTTGTAGTTTTGGATGTCTAATTATGCAACATATATATATATATATATATATATATATATATATATAGGGGAGGGATATTTTAAGAAGGCTGAAAACCATGAGAAGCGTGAGAAGCAATCTTGGACGTAGATCTGTGGTGTTTTACGGTCAGATTTGCTCGGTGATAATTCTGTAAATAGTATGGTGTTTGAAAGTCACGGGATGGGCATAAAAGTAATTTGGTGTTCTTTGAATTAGAACTAACCTCCCCAATTTATCTCAATTCCGTAAAAGTCGCCTTTAACCTAGATTTTACCCATCGACGAAAACACCAAAATCTCCAATGTCAACCGTCGATCGCTACTCACTGAAATACCAAAGTCCCCAATTTATATCAATATGGTGTTTTTGGTGTTTTTGGCGTTGATTTTGTATGTGTTTTTGCTGTTATGTATCTTATTTGTTGTTCTTGGTGTTTTGTTAAGTTGTTATAGTGTTTTTGAAATTGATTTAGTTTATGGCGTCTATGTTGTTTTGTTCATTTTAAATAGAAATTAAGATTATAGCTTTAGGGTGTTTTTGGCGTTTATTTTGTAAGGCGTTTTTGCTGTTATGCATCTTCTTTGTTGTTCTTGGTGTTCTGTTAAGTTGTTATGGTGTTTTTGAAATTGATCACGTCTTTACAATGCTAATATAAACACCATAACAGAAAATATGAAGCTAACTGAAAACGCCAAATAACATCATATTATTTAACCACCCATTAAAACACCATACATGTTTATAAAATCAAAAAACAGAGCATTATTTAAAAGAAAAAACACCATAAAATTTTAAAATATCATGGTGATTAGGCCTTTTGGATTCAATATAAGTTGTAATACTTGGATTCAAAAACACCATACAATCCAAAAAACACGATACAATCTGAAAAAACATCATACAATTTGAAAAACATCATAACATAAAAAAACAGAGCATACAACATACGAAATAATACCATACAATCTGAAAAACACTATACAATCTGAAAAAACACCATACAATCTAAAAAGCACCATACAATCTGAAAAACACCATAATCTTCTGTGTTCGATTCCATCACGTCGTTACCCCTAAAAACACTATACAATATGAATCTAACCGATAACGCCAAATAACATAATGTTAAAAACACCATAGCCTTGCGTTTCCTCTGTGTTCGATTCCATCACGACGTTACCCTCAAAAAACACCAAACGAGCATTCGCCAGATGAAATTAGAATCATAAAATCAATTACAATATGTGATTTCTTCTTGTAATCGATAATTGATTTGGATTTTGAAAAAATGTTTAGCGACAATCATGGTATTTTCTCAAAATAACCGCCAACAATAATGAGAAAAATTACGTTAATACCCATATCTTGAAAATATTTGAAAATACACGTGTAAGGCTGAGATTACTTCTCACATTTTTTATGGTTTTAAGACTTTTTAGCCAAACCTCAATCTATATATATACTAGGTTAGTTCCCATGTATTATATGGATTAAATAAAAATATATATAATGAATAATTATCAATGAAAATTTTAAAAATATAAGATGATTTTTAATATAAAATAGGATTACAATTTCGTAATATTTAATATTATTATTTCTTTAAACAACTTTTTTAATAGTTCGTTTTTTCTTAAACATTGTGTTCAAATAATTGTTTTTAAAAATTTTATAATTTATAATAATTTTTTTTTTCAAAAAAAAAAGTGTTTTTAATATTAATATATTTTCATGTATTAAAAAAACCTTTTTTATTTTAAAAATGCATAAAAAGTATATTTAATATTTAATATTATTATTTAATGTTAGATATATTTAATAGGAGAGAGAAGCGGGAAATGAATGTTGAGATGCTCTAAAATCATGCCATGTGGCATCAAAAACTTTTATTTATTAGTATAGGTAATCATTCAGCACCACTTCGTAATTAATAGTAAAAATGGTAAAGAGTGATCGATGTAGCCATGAAACGGTCTATCGAATATGCTTTTTATCTTGGTTTCTAAAAAGGAAGATCGAATAGCTGGTCCAACAAATTGAACGCAAAACTAAAAAGCTCCGGTGACATCCCTACAATATCTGCTCGGGAGAAACCATATTCATTGAGAGCTTCATGAACTTGTGTTTTGATTGAATTCCAATCTTCGGGCATTGACTCCTTCATATAAAATCTTTGAGAACTCGATGAGAGGAAGCTTGAATGATGTTTCAGATCCCATTTTTGTCTATGGATTTGCAATGAAGAGTCATTCAGCACCACTTCATTTTTTTTTCAATGGGAACACTCATTTTTGATTTCAAAGAAAACAAGACTATGATTCCATTAATTGTAAAAATGACAAATTCAATTTCAATTTTGAAAAGTCAAATACAGCTAATTATTTGGAGTAAAGAAAGGAAACACATTTAATAAAAATAATTTCTATAAATAATTGGTTGTAACAATTACTATAATGTCCTTTTTATTTAAATTAAAATAATATTAATGAAAATTATCTCATTGGTTTATATAAGTTTTCTAAGTTTTCTTGAAATTTGAGAGTTTTCTTATGATCCATCCCCTATATATATTGTATCTTTTGAAAATCTGATCTTAGAAAGAAAACTCTTAAACCCTATGCGAGCCATTGACTTAGAATGTTGAAAATAAATATGTGATTAACATTAAATTGAATAAAAAGTTGGGACTTGAATAAAAAAAAATGGTATAATGTGGACCACATGTTTATTTTCAAGATTTAAAATCAATGATTATAATAGGGTTATAGTTATATGAGTTTTAATTGTAAAAAGATTGAGAATTAATTTAGGGTTGACATGTGACATTTTCTTAACTAAAAAAAAATTTTGGGTGTTGTGTTTTATGTATCATATCATTGTGTAATGTTATGTTTTAGGTCATTGTTGTTAATTTGCCATTGTTTTTTATACATTAAATAAATTTGTTATTTAAGTTTTATGTTCTATATATTGGAGTTACGCAATTGTGTCATTCTTTTGAAACACACACATTTCGTGTTATTATATGCAACTTAATTTTTTAAAGAACATTTTGTTCATTATGTTTTACATTTAGATTATTGTGTAAAATGTATTTATCATCCTGTGTTTTTACATGTTAGCTCATTTTGTGTTATTTATCATTGTTTTTATATGTTAAATAAATTTGTTGTGATTAGTTATAGTACTTTTTAATATGTAATTTAAATATCTAATCATTATTTATCTAAAAAATATTTTATAGTTTCTAAAATTTAGTTTGTAACTATTTAATATATTCTTACTCAACTCATGTAAATATGTAATACATGAGATAAGAGACGAGTGTTGTTATTATAAAAAATTATAAATATTTTTTAAAATGACATTTTTTACGATATGTAAAAATAAAAATAAAATGTGTAACATTCAAATATTTTTTATGTATGTACGAATACATATTATTATACAAAAATAATAAATAAAAGAAAATTATAACTGCGTTTTACAGACGTATTACATATTTGGTTTTTTGTGTTACAATATTGTAAAAATATCATTTTGTTACGTGTAATAAATATTCATAATTTTAATTTTTTATGTTCTTTAAAATTATACATATTAGGAAAAAAAAATTGAGTCTTAAACATAGTTTTCATGACTCAGGTTTAATATACGTTTACACTAATTTATAAGCCTGTGTATAACACGAGTAGAGTCATAAAAACATGTAATTTGTTATATTTAACAAAACTTTATATTTTACATTAAAGTAGAAGAAAATAAGAGTTACTACTTTTCATTTTTTACTATCAATAATAATAAGAGTATTTAATTGACATGGATTGAAATATATTTGTGTTAAATTAGATCTTTAAGCATCCAAATACATTTTCATATCATTCCGAGCATCGTGAGCAGTGTTACATACAAGTTTTGAATTTTAAAAAACATAAAAGTAACATAATATATTTTCAAATGTAAAGTACATAAATTATATGAGTTAACATATATAAAATATTAAAATTGATATAATTATGATTTAAAGCATTTATAAATGTATGTATTAATGATTATTTTCTACATAAGTTATTTTAAGAACAAATTGAAAATACTTTTATATATAATAATATGATAAAAGCTTAGTTTTTAAATAATCTTTTTTGTTGGAAATGCCATCCATATATGAAGATTAACCGTTTGATCTTATAGTCGTACTATTGTTGATTTTATCTTTTTTTTTCCTTATAGTTTTGACGTTTTGAAATAAAAAAATTGAACAATATAATATAAATAATACATATTAACAAAATGATATAATAAAATTAATAATAAGATAAGAAAACAATACAAAATGTAATAATATAAAAAATACATCTAATATTTCATTATTTTATAATATTCATATGATATTAGGTAATTAAGTAGATTATTGATTATATTACATAATGAAATATTTAAAGTATTTTTTTACTCTAAATAAAACATATCTATCAATCCGTATATAAAAATTAGGATGTTATTTAAGAAATATACAATTTATTCCTTGAATTAAGTAATGAAATGTACAACTTAATGTGAAGATAAATGAAAATTATTTAGTTTTCAACAAAAATTCATTTGATAACTGGTGTTAATTATTTTAATCAATTATGTTAATTTGTATATTTTTATAATAAAAATTACTTCGGTTTGATATATGAAAAAAACACATTGTAATTTAACTACAGTGAAAGGCCAAAAAAAATAAATTTAGGACTTAAATCCTAGTTTTCAACAAAATGGATGTTAGAGAATAATAATACAAATTAAAAAATAATATATACCAAAGGTTGAAGTATTTTTTATTTTGTAATTTAATAAAACATTTAAATTTACCTACAAATTATAGAATAAAAAATTAGTTTTTTATAATTATAGTTACCGTAAACATGTTTTAGAATTATGTAAAATAAATTCCTAAAGGAAGTTTATGTTAGAGACTATGAAAAGCATTTAAAGAAACAATAGATATTGAAATGTTACTTATTTGAATTTTAAAAATAAATATAATAAAAAAATTTGAAATGAAGTACAAAGTACTTATCTTCAAGAAACGGGTAAAATGCACTACATAATACTTTTTATTAAGTTTTAACAGTTAATTTGACTATTTGTTTCATATATATACACACACACACACACACACATAGGACTGTGATCAAATTATAACCCTTCCTTAGAGCAATAACTCATTAACTCTAAACATCTAATCTGAAGGTGACACATGGCATTATTCAAAAATTATGACGAGGGGTAGATTAGTAATTTGTTTGAGTACTAACTTACCCCCTCTTTTTTTATACATCTATAACTTTTTTATACTATAATATTTTTTTATGAAAATTGCAACATTTTACTCGTCTTATTTTTCCTCTTTAATTCTGTTATAGTCTTTACTAGGTTTTTTTTATTTTTTTCGGATGTTCGTATTTACATAAATGTAACAAGTATAAAAATAAAAAATTATTTGTAATGAGTTGTAACGAATTGTGGTTTACATTGTTTGTAGAATAAATAGGGGTTACGTTTAAGAGCGTAAACGAGCCAAGCCAATCCCGAGCTCGTTAATTACGTTATAAATACAAGATTGTAAAAACATTTTAATACTTTAGTACTTTAAAAAACTTAAATCTACAAGATTGTAAATACATTTTAATACTTAAAAAAATACTACAACATTTTGTTGATAAAAACTAAAATTCGTTATATCTACAAGATTGTAAATACGTTTTAATACTTTTAAAAAAATTATATCTACAACATTGTAAATACATTTTAATACTTTAAAAAAATACTATAACATTTTGTTGATAAAAATCAAAATTCGTTATATCTACAAGATTGTAAATACATTTTAATACTTTAAAAAAATACTATAACATTTTTTTGATAAAAACCAAAATTCGTTATATCTACAAGATTGTAAATACATTTTAATACTTTTAAAAAAAATACTATAACATTTTGTTGAGAAAAACCAAAATTCGTTATATCTACAATATTGTAAATACATTTTAATACTTTAAAAATTATATCTACAAGATTATAAATACATTTTAATACTTTAAAAACCAAAAATCGTTACAAAATCAAAAATATAACGTAATTAACGAGCATCCAGAAAAAATAAAAAAAACTAGTCAAGAATATAACGTAATTAACGAGCTCTGGATCGGCTTGGCTCGTTTACACTCTTAAACGTAACCCCTGTTTATTCTACAACAATGTAAGCCCAAATTTGTTAAAACTCGTTACAAATAATTTGTTATTTTTATACTTGTTACATTTGTGTAAATACGAACATCCGAAAAAACAAAAAAAAAAACAGTAAAGACTATAACGGAATTAAAGAGAAAAATAAGACTACTAAATGGTGCAATTTTCATAAAAAAATATTATAGTATATAAAAGTTATGGATGTATAAATAAAGGGGGTAAAGTATTTAATATATCAAATTACATTAATACCTTTATTCCCTTTTCTTTCAAATCAAGTACATTATTATATTATAGTTTAATAATAACCATTAGATCAACATCTTGTAATTTGATCATTAAATATAGTGAGGTTATTAGGTTATTGATGAATCATAAGGTTAGCAATAGATCACTTCCCTATACACATATATACATATAAAAAAGATTTGTGATTATATATGGTATAAATAATGTTAATAAATTGAATTAAATTATAAGTTATTAATAATGGTAATTTTGTTAATATCCTAAGATTTGTCAAACTTTTAGTTTTAGTATTAAATATGAACTTAAATCTATTTTCGATAAAAAAAACATATAGGTTACCAAAATTTTAATTTAAAAAACTTATATTGTATATTATAAGTATGATTATTTTCTATAATATAATGATTTTGTTATAATAATAAATATAATTAATTTACATAAGTAAACATTGTTTTGTACAATATATATATATATATATATATATATATAGTTTTGTATGTAGAAAATAATGAGTACTACTTACTTTTATTATAGTCGTACTTGTTTCATTGTATGAGTTTATGAGTTTCTTTTTATTTATATATGTGACTTTTAAATATGATTTTACAGATATTTTTGGCTACATTTTATTCTAAAACTTAGTTTTAAAAAAAGCAAAATGACCCACCATTTTGCTATTATATTTTTTATTACCTAAATTTCTTAATGTTATATAAGTGGAGAAATTAAACTACTAATATATAAAAATATTAAGTTATATTTAACAAATTTATTTAAATTAAATGTTATTAATAATTTTATGATATTAACATGTAGGATTTATTTAATTAATTAATAAATTGAAAATATTATTGTAATAATGATCATGTCTTTATCGTTATATATGGTGAATTTAATGTTAATAAATTGATTCAAGTTAGTGTATTTTAATAATGGTAATGTTGTTAATATCATAAAATTTGTTAAACTTTTAATTCTTATATTAAATATTGAAGACTTTTTTAATAAAATGAGCGAGAAAAGAATCTCAAAACCTATCTCGTTGAATGACATGTGACAGAAGAAAACATTAATTTATTCAAACAAACCATGAGAACCAAAGTGTTCCTTCAACTGCTAACACGAGAGTTTGGGTTTCAGGAAACATTAATTAACCAACACAAAGTGAAAGAGGAGGAGGGGGGTTAAAAGGCAAAAGGGTAAAAGAAGAGGGGCCGAAATGAAATGAAATGAAATGAAAACACGGTGACTTTCTTCATAAATGAAATAAAATGAAATTAAAGGGCTGTGGCTTGGTTCTTTGGCCGTTTGGGTGAAGAAGGTCTGCGTGCGTGCGTGCCTGGCTGGTGTCTCTGTTTGATGATATCTTATTTGTTGAATCATCGATAGCAATGGATGTGTTTTATTACATGGTTTTTGGGGGTTTAGGTTTGATTGTCGCAGTTTTGGAGTTGAGTAGAAACAACAAAGATCGAACTACAACTTCCCAAGCTTTTACTTCCTTCAACAACAATTATCTTCTTGTTTACTCTCTCATGATGGGTACGCCTTCTTCTTTTCTTGCTTACACCTACAACTACAAGATCTGATCTGATCTGATCTGATTTTATTCAATGGGTCCGGATCTGTAAATGACCAGATCTCCGGATTTGTTGTTGAATGATGCCATGCCACCATCCTTAGCTAAAAGATTATGTTTTTCATGTAGCTGGGGACTGGTTACAGGGTCCGTATGTGTACTACCTTTACACAACATATGGGTATGGAAAGGGAGATATCGGTCAGCTCTTCATTGCTGGCTTTGGTTCCTCCATGCTGTTTGGCACAATCGTAGGCTCTTTAGCTGATAAACAGTATGTATCACTACTTACTCTATTATATTATCCCCCTTTTTTTTTAAAAAAAAAAAAATGTTAATAATTCACTCATCTTCAGGGGCCGCAAGCGAGCGTGTATTACCTACTGCATTACATACATACTCAGCTGCATGACCAAACATTCTCCTCAATACAAACTTCTGCTGTTGGGGCGTGTTTTGGGGGGTGTTGCTACTTCTCTCCTCTTTTCAGCATTTGAATCATGGCTTGTTGCAGAACACAACAAGAGAGGGTTTGAACAACAATGGCTGTCTTTAACCTTCTCCAAGGCCATATTCCTGGGGAATGGTCTGGTTGCCATCATCTCAGGCTTGTTTGGGAATTTTCTAGTTGACGTTGCAAGTCTAGGACCTGTGGCTCCCTTTGATGCTGCAGCATGCCTTCTTGCGATTGGGATGGCCATCATACTCTCCTCATGGGCTGAAAACTATGGAGACCCTTCAGACAACAAGGACCTGCTTTCTCAGTTCAAGGCTGCTGCTGTAGCTATTGCTTCTGGTACCCTAAATCTTTTTATGATACCCTAACTACTTACAGTATTATATTATTATTATTATTATTATTATTATTATTATTATTATTATTATTATTATTATTATTATTTTGTGTCAGATGAGAAAATCGCCTTACTGGGAGCTATACAGTCTTTGTTTGAAGGCTCCATGTACACATTTGTTTTTCTATGGACTCCCGCCTTGAGTCCAAATGATGAGGAGATTCCACATGGTTTCATTTTTGCCACTTTCATGTTAGCATCCATGTTGGGAAGTTCAGTTGCAGCTCGATTGATGGCCCGCCAATCACCTAGAGTTGAGAGCTACATGCAGATTGTGTTTTTGGTTTCTGCAGCTTCCCTTTTGCTTCCAATACTCACAAATGTATTCTTCTTTTTTACACTTTCCCACATTTCTAGGCACAAGAAAATCTTGAGGGTTGTTAATTTGTGACAGTTTTTCATATATTCTCCTGAGGTGAAAGGTGGAGGCATCTCAGTGGGGGCTAGTATTCAACTTGTTGGGTTTTGTGCATTTGAGGGCTGTGTTGGAATTTTTTGGCCATCCATCATGAAGATGAGATCCCAATACATTCCTGAGGAGGCCAGAAGCACTATCATGAACTTTTTCCGTATTCCTCTCAATATGTTTGTCTGCATCGTCCTCTACAATGTATGTAATCAAAACATTAGTGGTTTTTTCTATCTTTAGCTTTTGAATATTTTGATTGCACTTTAGGTGAATGCATTCCCTATAACAATTATGTTTGGAATGTGCTCCATCTTCCTTTTTGTGGCTGCGGTGCTGCAGAGGCGATTACTGGTCATAACAGACAAGTCAAGTAAGTAGTTTATGTTACCAGATTAAAGTGTTTTATGCAATATCAGTGGCAAACCACTTGTGTTTTATCAGTTATTATTGTTGTGTTCTTATGCTTATGCTTATGATTATTTCAGAGTTGGATGATTGGACATCAATGAAAGAGAGAAGAGATATTGAGACTGAGCCTCTAAATGATGACTAGGACCAACATAGAATTCAATGTCCATACAAGTGAAGAAAGACTCGGATGGATCCATGAGGAACCTGGCTACAATTAAAGCAACCTGCACCTTATTTTAATGATGTATAATTTTTGCTTCTATTAACTTGGAGTAATCAGATAGCATCAACTTTGGTCTTGAGTGTTTCTTATATACCATATGATTCTTTTATATACATATGCATCGTCGACTTGGTCACATAAACATGTAATATGTTGTCCAACTTCAGTCTTGCCATGCTTCGTTTGGTGTACGTGAGCCATGTCGAAGCGACAAGACGTTTAAATATCCTTTTGTTATTTTAGGAGCAACATGTATTGATGTATTTGGCTAGTTCAAAACTATGTATATAATTAGCGAAACATAAAAGCACCATGTGAAAATAGTTTTATAAATGCACTATATATCAAATATCTAAGTGTAGCTTAAACCAGATGTATATATGGTCTTGTCACTTGGTCATTTAATACCAATGAGGCATTGCCTCAATGGTACCCCAAGATTCTTCCAAATGGAAGGTATTGGGTTCAAATCCCTTTTATGGAGAAATAGGGGTCTGAGGGGGTCAGGGGTTTTCCCAGGGTTTCCTCCTGGGTTGGTAGTGGTGGCTCATGGGATGTCCAGGTAACTAGACCTTGGTGACATGACCTGGAAATAGTGAGTTCACACGATTGAGGCCTTCGCCGTTCAAAAAAAAAACTTGGTCATTTAATGTATTCTCAATGTTTTAAAATGAAGATGAAAATTATATATAATAATAAAGTAATAAATGATTATGATCATGTTAAGCTGATGAATGTAGAAGTTTAAATTTTGTTGATCATTTTAAAAGTTATGAAAACGCTTCACACCTAACTCTGCTTGAATCACCAAATACGTATGTTGGATCTTAATACCCAAGTAACAACACAAGTTAATGTTGATTTTTTTTTTCTTTTTGTTTAGGTATGTACTATATATTGTTACGGGATTGTATGACTTGTATCATATGAAAAACAATCTTAATTAAGAAACCCTTAAATTACATATGTATCATTGATTTTCAATCTTGAAAATAAATCTGTGGTTTACATTAATCCATATTAAAATTGATTTGTTTATACAAAACTCAATTTTTTATTTAAGTTTAATATAAACTACATATTTATTTTCATGATTCAAAATCAACGGCTCATATAGAGTTTAAGGGTTATATTTAATATCGGATTTCATATGATACGATCCCTATTGTTATAAGAAAATAAAAATTAAAAATTAAAAAAAAATTAGATGTATATGTATATGTTACATGTTACATATTTGGTTTTCTTTTTTACATATTGTAAGAACTTCACTTTATAACACGTATGTAACAAATATTTTTATTTTTATTTTATTTTTTAAAAATAACATACATATAGGCTGATGTTTAATTAAACACTTATATTAGTTGATAAACAAAACAATTTACAGTTTCATATTTTAATGACATAAAAGTAATTTTCTATACTTTAAAAGATAGTTATTTTTAAATCTCTTAAATAATATGATTATAAATGTTTTTTTTTAGCTCGTGGTTACGAGCTAGAACCTTGTATCCTTCTTTTTTTTTTTTTTTTTTCTTTTTTCTTTTCAACTATTGCCATGTGAATGTTTTGACTTTAACATGTTAATGTTGGTACTATCATATAATTGTTTTCTTCTTTATGTTTTGATCTATGTAATCTCTTCGTCGTGATGTCAATTTTTTTTCAAATACTTAAGCATGTTACCGTAGTCGACGCAACATGCATAATGAAGTTCGTAAACATGATGCATCACACGATGCCTATTTACTTTTGTTATATTTTGTCCTATCAAATTAGTTTTTAAATTCTCATTATACAACGTAGGGTATATAAGTTTCATTATCTATAATTGACCTATCATAAGTTTCCATGCATTTTTAATCATGTCACAATGCGTGAATTTTAATCATAATGTCGTTTCATCGACGGAGTTAACTTTAGCCGTTGGTTGTTATCGGTAAAGTAACAAGAAGATATTTAGGGGTTTTTGGGATTGATTATTCAAGTCAAAAAAGTGTCTTGTGTTAAAATTTTTATTTAATTATAACTTTTTTAAAGTTTTTTTTTAAAGGGTTTGGCTTGGTTTTTGTAACAAGAAAAATAAGTTTTTTTTAAAAAAAATATTTGATTCAACTTATTATTGTAAAATCACCAAAACATTCTTATTTTTGGGAACATTTTAAGTTTGTGGGTGTTATTGGTAATGGCAGGTGGCATCGATGTGGTGATGGGTGGTGGTGGATGGCTGCTATGAATTATGTGGGAGGGGCGTCGGTGGTGATGGGGGGCAGTGGGTGGCGAAGGCGGTGGTAGTGGATGGTGGTAATGATGGGTGACGGTGGTGGTAGGGGCGTGGATGGTAGATTGGATGAAAGGTATTGATAAACTACTAATTTTATGTTAATAAATCATAAGTAATTTTAAAAGACCATTATTTATGGATTCCAAAAAATGGTTTTTTAAGCTTAATCAATAGGTTAAAACTCAATAATTTTTCTTATTGCTAAACAGATTTTTAATTTATCAGCTTTACAGGAAACAAATAAGCTAATAAGTCATTTCAAAACCAATCCTAGACATACACTCAAATGTATTATTTATACTAATCTATCTATACTAATAAATAAAAATAAGCATTTTCACAATAACTTTCCCGCCTCTCTCTCCTATTAAATGCATACACATTAAATAATATACTCAAATTATATTTCAATTAAAAATAAATTTTAACTCATGTAATACACAAATATTAAACTATATTTTGTAAAAAAATGTATTTTTTTAAAACCAGCTTTTTTAAAATGAAAGTGTAAAAAAACAAACTTTAATAACGAATGTTTAAAAAAAATAATATTATTATTTTATGTTTTAACTTATATTCAATTTCAATCGTATTTTATATAATTAAACCCTTTAAGATGTTTTGAAATTTTTATTAATAACTATTTAATATATTTTTATTCAACCCGTGTAATACACAGGGAATTATCCTAGTATATACTATATAGTAAAAAAAATAACAATCCTGTCACTTGTCGTCTTCTTATATTAATATTGTCACTTGTCAATTTCTTACCATTTCACTTTATTATCACTTATATTAAATAACTATATTATCTTTCTTATTAAATAAATTATTTCTCTTATTAAATAATTATAATATTAATACATCTATTTTAATAAATTAAAGTTTATAAGGACACACTGTGTGATTGTAAAGTATCTCAACTTTGATTTTTCGATTCTCTGTCGTATTAAATACATTTTATACAAATATTCATATTAGATATTAAATATTTTTTTTATATTTTTAAACTAAGAAACACATTTTTTTAATACATTAAAAATATATCAATATTAAAAAAACATTTTAAAAATCCAGATTATTATAAAATATACAAATTTTAAAAATATTATTATAAAGAAAATAATATAATTATTTTATTACTTAAAATTATACAAAATGTTAGTCATATTTTATAATCTTTTATTAATTAATGATTATTTATTATATTTTTTGTTTGTTTTTTTTATTAATGATTATTTATTTATTTATTATAATTTTGGAAAAACACACTGAACCGTGAACAATCGGCAAACTGGTTGGGTTGCATCGGTGGAGGGTGCATGGACGGCGGAGTGTGTGATGAAGTTGACATCGAGTTTGTGTCCTCAACCGATTCCCCCGGATTCGGTCGTTTCACCTGGGCAGTGACTCATTCATCCATCATCGGACTCGACGCGGAATGGAAGCCCGTCCGAGCTCACCAACCCACTTTTCCTGACGTTTTGCTTCTCCAGATCGCCTGTCGACTCGATTCATCTTCCCTACCAGTCTTCCTTCTAGACCTATCAGGGACTCTTCCCCCTTCCATCTACGACTTACTGACTCACCTATTCCTATCTCCTAATGTTCTAAAGCTAGGGTTTCGATTTAAACAGGACCTGCTTTACTTGTCCTCTACTTTTCGTTCTCATGGATGCCATCCTGGTTTTCATACGGTACATTCGATCACAAACAAACGAGATATCCTGGTTTTGTTTTTTTTTAATCAAATTTATAGGCCTTTTCACTAACAAAAGTGAAAGATTACTTACAATATTGTGATGTTTCTTCTGTTCTGTTCTCAGGTGGAGCCATTTTTGGATATTGCAACCATATACAGTCATTTGCATCATAAACAAACTAGAATAAAGACAAAGAGCCTATCATTCATATGCCAGGAGCTTCTAGGCCTCTCTCTCTCAAAGGTCTTTCTTCTTATATCTTCTCCGATTGGGTTGGAGACTTACTACTGTTTGTTGTTTTTTAACTTTCAGGAACTTCAATGCAGTGACTGGTCACAGCGCCCTCTTACACAAGATCAAATGACTTACGCTGCTTTAGATGCGCTCTGTTTGATTCATATTTTTCATGTCTTTCAGCAGAGACAAGGTTTGTGATTCGCTTCCTGTGTCTGATTGCTAACAAAACAAGAATTTATCAACCCTGCTTCATGGGTGGCTTAAATCATCACACACAGCCCATCCATTATTGTTATCAATAACCATTACATGGATGAGAAATTCGTATGTGATTTCTCTCTTTTTGCGCATTCCACAAAATTCAGTTGATAAATTGCACGGTTGATATAGTTCGTAGGACTGGGTATACAATGATTATCCTTTTGCATCGCAACTCATGCATATGGGGAAGTGTTATCATATTCATCCCTGTTAATAAAATTATATTACCAGATAGTTGATAGTTGCTGTATATCCTAATTCATACACTGAATATATATTACCAGATAGTTGATAGTTGATAGACAAACAATTCTTGATACCAGATAGACAAACATTCCAGTACTCAAACCAAAAAACCAAACCTTTACCTGCAATCCAAAAACCTGATACCCAAACCAAACACCCAATAACAAATCCCCGAACAGAAGAATTCTGCAAAAGCCAAAACCCTATTCTGATCCAAATAGAGAGGTAACTTGGTTCAACTGTTGAAAACAACAATCAGACAGAAAAACCTAAAATTGACGGTTTAGGGTTTCTTGAGGCTCGTTTTGGTGCAATCCAGTGTGTAATCAACGAACCAATTCCTAGAATACTGGCCTCGAAAAACCAGCCATTGAAACAACCCAAATCTCTGATACCACTTGTTAGGAATCAAGTGGCATAGCGGAAACACCATCACACAATGCACATGAGAAATAAGGAACAAAAATATTAATAACACAAGAATTTAACGTGGTTCGGTTGAGGTGACCTACGTGCACAGGCTGCAAGTAGGTCAATGACATGTTTCCAACTTAGGCTCCAAGAAACCCGCATGGGCCAAAATCTGCCCAAAGCCTCTAAGCCTTCATTAAACCCAACAGTCCTCAACTCGAATGTTTACAATAATCCTTCATGTTGACCAAGGCACGATACAAGGCATGTTTAGTGATTAATGGTAATTTGGGTATCGATTGTGATTAAAACGTCCAGTCCGGTTATTAAACCGGCAACTATTCAAACAGTCCTTTCTCTTGTTGTTTCACGATCGTTGCTGATTCATCAATTATACGTAAAGAATGCATTCTTACATGGCGACTTACATGAGACAGTACTCATACATCAACCACCCAATTTTGTTGTTAAACAGTTCTCTAATCATGTATGTCACTTGAAGAAGTCACTTTATGGTCTTAAACAGGCTCCGCGTGCGTGGTACACCTGATTTGCTACCTTTATAACCTCACATGGGTTCAAGAGCAGTGCATGTGACAATTCCTTATTTATATATAACCGGGATGCTTATAGTATTGCATACTTGCTTCTCTATGTCGATGACATCGTTCTCACAGCCTTAAATGATGCTCTTTTGCATGATATTATTCACACACACTCTCAAGAGTTTGCCATGATTGATCTAGGATAACTACATCATTTTCTGGGCTTAACCTTTACTCAACAACCGAATGGTCTTTTTCTGTCTCAGGCTCAATATGCCAAAGTTATTGTCAGTCATGCATCCATGACATCTTGCAAACCTTGCACCACACCAGTCGATTTGTCATCTAAACTAAGTGTTACTCGCCCAAACATTTCCTATGTTGTCCAATAGGTTTGCTTGTTTATGCATGAACCAAAGAACTCTCATTTTGCCTTCCTGAAACGTATCATTAGATATCTTCAAGGTACCATTGACTATGGCAATCGACTCGTCAAGACAACATCTCATTCGTTGGTAGCTTATTCAAATGCTGACTATGGCGGTTGTCCAGACTCAAGGCGGTCTACATCCAGTTATTGTGTCTTTCTTGGAGACAATCTTATCTAATGGTCTTATTAAAGGCATCCTACAGTGTCTAGATCAAGCGCAGAAGCTGAATACAGAGGAGTCGCCAATGCTGTGACAGAATCTAGATGGCTTCGTAACTTGCTACTCGAACTCCATACCCCTCTGCAACAAGCTTCAATCATTTATTGTGATTATCTATCCGCAGTTTAATGTCCAACAACCTGGTACAACATCAGCGGACCAAGAACGTTGAAATTGATATCCATTTTTTTCACGATAAAGTTCAAGTGGGTCATATCCTAGTTCTTCATGTGCCATGATCATTTCATAATGCATATATATTTACAAAGGGCCTCTCCATACAAATGTTTCAATCCTTTCGTTCCAGCTTGAGCGTCTGTTCTCCGCCGCCGACAATATTGGCTTTATTTATGTATTGGATTTACATTATTATTTTTGAATTAGTCATGTATATCTTTTCTTATTTTCGGACCTATTGCTCCCTATTTAAAGGGCTTCTTTATTCAATAGAAATAAAAAAAAAATTACATCATAAACATCATCTTTTAGTTTGATGCTTTGATGCAATTGATTTTGACACACCATTACAAATTTGTGCATTGCGAATTGTTTTAGGTGGACGTGACCCTGAGCTTTCCAAGGGTGATGCCCTTGATTTCACTTGCCCATTGACCTTTTTTTGTTTTTTTTACAGCACGTTGTATATTTTGTTGCACTGTTGTAACCACCAATGCAACAAACCTTGTTAATAGTTTTTTTTTTAAAAAAAAGGTTCATAAAATTAAAGAGCCAAAATTCTGAATTTTTTTATTAATTTTCTTTTTGTAAAATTGAAGTGTATTAAAGACATAAGGTTAATGTTTGATGGAAAGTATCTTTGTTTAAATTAATATCAAAAGTCGAAGATGTGTATCTAATTTCGTGCATATCATCTTCTGCCCTTCCATACATATGTAACTTTTATTAATTACAGTTTTGTCCACAAATCATACTCACCTGTATTTGATGCAATCAATGGTTAGATTTCTTTCGTACGTTTTCCGTGAAAAAACCGACCCGTTTTACAATAAACTCATCCTATATAGATTGTATTCATTTCAGGAGCCATCCGAAATGTCACTGAAGTTGATAGTTCGGGTCTAGATCTTGGGTTGAAGCAAATTCTTAGGGAACCTGATAATTCTACTAGAATATTGAGGACCATATATTGTGAAGCTGTAGAGATGGTCAGAGCTACTATAATTGAATACCCTCAAAGACTGCATTCTGAAGCAGAAGCAAGTGTGAAGAAATCAAGCTGGGATACCAAACATATGGATTACACGCTTTTGCAGATTGTGAGACAATATGGTGATAAATTAACACTGACAGAATCTGATGGAAAGCCTAGAACATCAAAAAAGAAAGGGAAAAGGCAATCCTCTACTGGGTTTACATGCAAAGAAAAACGAGTAGATGCTATTGATGAATGGCAAGGCCCACCACCATGGGATTTTTTGTTGGGTGGTGATGGATGCCCTAAGTTTTTATGTGATGTGATGGTAAACATCACACTTAGTTTTTTTTTATTATTATTTTCTTATATATATATATATATATATACATATATAGGGGATAGTTCATAAGAAAACCATCATTTTGGAGAAAACTAGTCATAATCATTACATATTATTTTTTTTTTCATTTTTTCTTTTTTATTTCCTTTTATTATATGATAAGAAATGTAAAAAAAGAAAAAAAAAGTATTTTAGGTTATTACATATATGTAACTTGTATGCTACACATACTGATTACATATATGTAACTTTATAAGTTACATACAAAACTTTTTGAGTTACGTATACGTAACTTCGTGATTTACATATTTTTTTTCAAAAATTTCTTTTTTATTATAACATTTCTAACTTTAAAATAAAAAATTATGAAAAAATTTTTTTAAAAATGTATTGATTAGTATGCGTTTTCTTAGTTTTCTCCAAAATGAGGAGTTTTCTCATAAACCTTCCTCTCCCTCTCTCTCTCTCTCTCTCTATATATATATATATATATTCATCTGTTAACTAAATAAAGTAGTATGTTTAATTTGGGACGTAGTTAAAGACTAGCTTCTGACTATATCACATGTTGAAGGTTCTTCTAACACTATTAGGTAGTAGCAATTTTTTACATATTTGGAATGATCAAATTTAGCCTCTAAGTAGTAATGGGTGATACAATTGATACTTGAGGTTGAATGTATTAATGAAGCTAGGCTATTATAAATGGGTGGCAGCATATATGGTCTAATGGCTGCAATTTGTATTTATAGGTAATCAATTTTGCTATGATTGGTTTTAGATGGCCAATGGGATGATTTCAGAATCCAGATTTCTTTTTGTTGTGTTCCTTATCAAGGAGCTAGTTGTAGTATTCACAATTACTATTACAATATTTTTCTTTACATTAATTTAGGTGGAAGGCTTAGCAAAACATTTAAGGTGTGTCGGAATTGATGCTGCTGTTCCCTGTTCTAGAAAGCCAGAAACCAGGTATTACTTCTGTAACACACACATTCACTAAAACTCATTTATTGAAGTCGGTGGCTTTTGCCATCGACAAATTTCACCCTCAAACAAACAAATAAACTTACCCGGTATATTCCCGCTATTCAGTTAGGTCTGGGGGGAAGGATGGACACAAACCTTACCCCTTACCAGTTGGGATAGTGAGACTGCTCCGAAGGAGTCCCTGACTCAAAGTTATCGTTTGAAGTTAATCATCCCAACATTTTTAACGTTATTTTCACAAAATAAGTAAAATAACGTTAAAAATTAGTGTTATCGTATGACCCGTCGCAGCGTGCAGGGTAAAAAAATTAGTTCTTTCTTATAAAATAAGTTGATATTTTTAATCAAGTTCAAGTGTATTGCTGTAGTTTTGAGTTTAGTGGTATTTGTTTTTTTCCCTGTCTTATCACTCCGCATGACCATCACTGGATTGCTGGAGCCTGTTCTATTTTTAATCATCTCTCCAGGCTTTTTCCAGTGATAGAAGTTTAGCAAATGTTTCATGAGGTTGTTACAACTTGATTCCCCCATATTACCATTTAATCCTTCCATCACCAGTTTTCTTCAGAAATGCTGCAGTTTTTAGTAGAGGTGGCAATTTTTACCCATGTTATAGGAAATGGGTTGGTTTGGGTAAACAATTGTACTATAATGGGTTGAAATGGGTAATATCATAATATGGAATGGGTTGGGATGGGTAGCACTTAAACACAATGCGGGTCAAGACGGGTAACCAAAAAAGTATATAAATGCATTGGATTCAAACATTTAAAAATGATTAATAACATATTTGGTGAGAAAATCACTAAAAATTATCCAAATAGATTATTTGTTTACTTATAACACATCTTAAGGTAAACTAAAATTGATGTTTTTTAAGAACAATCCATTTAGACCCGAAATGATTTTGCTTAAAACCCGTTCTGACCCGCACCCATCCTGACCCGAACCCATTCTGACCCATTACCCAACCCGCCCATTTTGCCAGGTATGGTTTTTAGTTGTTGGCAAGTGTGACCTTCTCAGGCTGATTTTTTGGGGACTGGGTGGGAGTGTATGCTATACTTAATCCTGAGTTGTAACCTATTATCGTTGAATCCATTTTTGTGCTTAAAACATGTTTTGTTTCTTCCTGAAGTATCCCCTCCTCTCTCTCTCTCTCATTTCATCTTCAGGGAGTTAATAGATCAAGCTATTAAAGAGAAGAGGGTCATTCTGACAAGAGATGCCAAGCTCTTGAGACATGAATATCTGTTAAAAAATCAGATATACAGAGTGAAGAACCTTCTAAAAAATGATCAGCTAATTGAGGTATTGATCACTTTGGAAACGAAAGTAGTCTTAACTTGTTGAAGAGGTTAGCCAAAGGGTTCTTCTTACTTTTACAGCATTTTATTTGCTTACAAGGGAAAGAAGGGAGGGGGGGGGTAGAAGAACATGTGTAAAACCAAATATATTCTGTAAAGTTACAGAATCTGAGGGGGTATTTGAAGTGATGAATTTTGCAGGTGATTGAAACTTTTGAGTTGAAAATTTGTGAGGATCAACTGATGTCAAGGTGCACCAAGTGTAATGGCAGATTCATCCAGAAACCATTATCAATTGAAGAGGCCTTTGAAGCAGCAAAGGGATTTCAGGTTATCCCAAACTGTTTATTTGACAGGAATATCGAGTTCTGGCAGTGCACAGATTGCAATCAACTGTACTGGGAGGTATGTGTAAAAATAACAACGCGTGAGTAAGCAGGGTTTCGTCATTTGTATTTGATTCCGTATTTCAGCTAATATTTGCAATACAGGGAACTCAGTATCACAATGCAGTTCAAAAATTTATTGATGTGTGCAAGATTACCTCCACTGGCTGAAGTTTAGGCTTTAAGCTTGATTGTTGTTGCTTTCTTACTGTTCTAGTTATAGTTACATGAGCAAATGCATTTCGAGAGGACTTTGCCTTTGGCTCAACGACGCACATACGACATCATTGTAATATAAAAACAATAATCTTGCATTTGATATGATATGTAGTTCAATAAAAGCTTCTATAATGAAATGTCATTCCATATTGCAGAAGTATAAGTTATATAGCAAAATCAAAATCTATCATCATTAACTCTATAAGAACAAATAAATCTATGTTACCTTTTCCGAACAACACTGAAACCATAGAAAAAGAACTACATTTTTCCACTATATACAATATATTATTACTATTCGATATATATAGGGGATGGTTCGAAACTTTGAATGTGAGCCCTTTTTTATTACGATAACCGAATAACTACATCTTATTACTTTGGGGCTCACATTAAAGTAAATCTAAAGGTATATGTTTTTTCTTATTTTTTTTTATTAATGTAAGTGGGCTCTACATTAATTAAAAAAGAAAAAAAAACATACACCGTTAGATTTACTTTAGTGTGGACTCTAAAGTAATAAGATGTAGTTATTCGGTTAACGCAATAAACATGGGTTAACATTTGATCCTCTACTTATTTATATATATATATATATATAGGGGAATGATCAAATGTTAATCCTTCCTTATTGCGATAACCGTATAACCCTAGCGTTTTTTGCGTTTTTTGCCCGAATCTTTTTTCTTTTTTTTTTCATGGTCTTTATTATACATAAATAGAGGGGGTTTTCTTCTTGTGTTTTTGCTAATAATCACCGTTTAGAAGTTATTTACAACCGTAAGTAACGGTAACGACTTACAGTTACTTACATTACGTATCTGATGGAAGTGTGATGTAACTGTAAGTCGTTACAGTTACTTACGGTTGTAAATAACTTCTAAACGGTGATGAATTAGCAAAAACACAAGAAGGAAACTCCCCTATTTATGTATAATAAAGACCATGAAAAAAAGAAAAAAAAGATTCGGGCAAAAAACGCAAAAAAATGCTAGGGTTATACGGTTATCGCAATAAGAAAGGGTTAACAAAGGAACCATCCCCTATATATATATATATATATATATATATATATATATATATATATATATTAAAAGGCAAGCAAAACGCAAAGTGTGTGTATAATGTGTGGACTAAAGAAAAACAAACACAATTTTTATATTTTGTCTCCTTTCCAAATAATAAATAGAAGGCAAACACAAAAATTGAAAACTATATTATTCCTTTCAGTTGGATTTTATATATAACTAGGTTTCTTCCTCTCGCACGTTGTGGCAGGTTATCACGGTAAACTCCTGAGAATGAGTAATATATATAATTTGCACAATCATAAGTTACATAGCAAAATCAAATATTTTATCATGAACTAAACCATAAACACTAAATACTAACATTCAAGGAAGTGGTGTAATGGAGGAAAGACAACCTAGATATCTCAAGTTCAATTCTCACTTAGAGCAATTTTCTTTTAAGGCTACCAACCAGGTTGCTTGCGGTTGCGCTTTACATGTTTCTATCGGTTAGTCGGGTATTGGCTAGACTCAGGGGTTTACCACGTAAGTAGGTTTCTAAGGTTACAAAAAAACCCTAAACCCTAAGCTCTAAATCCTAAACCAACAAAAATCTAAATCTTTAAGCAAACATCTCAAATTTAATACTTTCATATCTATTTACTGCGTTACAAAATAATAAAAAAAAAAACTTCTAATGATCCATGTCTAAATTTTCAAAACATCACTACATGTATTAGATACATGTGTATTAGTATTCATTTTACTATGCATTACTATTAATATATATATAGGGAAGGGATCATATAATAACCTTGTGTAATTGAGGTAACCCATAAACCCTACCTCAACCATTGATATAATATAAAATATATTAGATTCTAAATTAATGGTGAATATTATATTAAGGACAAAATAGTAAAAATACATTATTTCTCTCTCATATCTTTTGTGTCAGACACTTTATTATATGATCAGATACATCACATCTACACACACCATTTTAATAAAAAAACACACACATCAGATCTAACACACACTTTTCTTCAACCTTTCGATGAAATCACGACGACGATTGCTTCGCCTCGCTCACGCCTCGCTCAATGGCGAATCGAAAATTTGGCTTATTGTTCTTGCCGGAAATCTGACCTTTTCAGGATCGGAAGATGGAACTGGTAATTTGATTTCTTCCCCGATGTTAAAAACATCAAAATCTAGATTTGTGTGTCAGGATTCATAGTAGTTTCAATCACTTGGGCCAATAGATTCTTTCTGTGAAGTTTAAATTTTGTGTTATTAATGTTTTGTTTTTGCTGATGAATTCAAGGAGATTGGTTCTCGAGAAGAATCGTAATTTGTTTATAAAATTGTTCCCGGAATTATCAAGTTCAAATAAAGATAGCCCTCTGATTGTTTCTTTCATCATTCGGGTTGTGTCTTCACTGGGAGGTCGAAAGGCTTTGGTTAGTGTTTAATTTGACTTTTGACTTCAAATAAGTCAATTTTATGATCCAAGATCAGTTATTGTATCTAGTTATTATTGTGTTTGCTGTAATTGCAGCATTTCTTACCAGTTGATTGGTGTGATTAGTTTAATGTTTTCTATGGGATTGCAAAAATTAGAGATAAACAGTTGAAAAGCAGCGAGGATTTCGTTTGGGCGCTTAGGGTTTCGCTTACATGAAAATTCATCATTGATCTTGAATTTCTTGATCTTAAGACTGCATCTCCAAATGTAATTCTACCACCAATCTCATCAGTTAACTTTAAGTTCTTTTATTAAGTGTATTACTTTTGTATCTGTTAGTAGATAGTTAATTAACATAATCAACTTTTAATTTTGTTTCAACTAAATCAGTGAAACTGTGTTTTGGTGTATTTTTGTCTGTTTAGACTTCATAAGCGAATTTCTAGATGAATTTAGGACCCGTTTGAAGGTTTAATTGCTGAATTGGGTCTCGGTCTAAGAAAGTCAAAGTTGATCAATCTGGACAACATGGACAAAGTTGGTCAGTAGGCAGATTATCGGAAAGTAACAATTGATTACATCAATGTAATACATTTTATTTTCACTTATTCTACCTCAAAGAAAACTAGCTTTTTTAAGCAACTTACCGTAATGTAATAATGGATTGCATCAATGTAATACATTTTTATTTCATTAACGTAATCCCCTTTAATGTAATATTTATTATAAGTCGTTCGCGTATTCTAACTAACAGGAAATCTAAATTTGTTTTTTAAGCAAATTACCTTAATCTAACAATTGATTAAGGTGGTGTAACTGGTCTTTACCTTAATGTAAATGGTAATGTAATTAGGTTTTAAATGAACTTAGTTAATGAACGCCTAGATTACATCAAGGTAATACTTCAATTCACCAATGTATGTATTAAATTTAAGTTATTTTTGAATTTTTCTGAAATCATGATGAAAAGTGTTTTGCATTTACTATAGTATTAGTGTAATCTTTTTATCCTTACATCAATGTAACCCGTAATTTTAACAATCTAATAACGAACATTAAGATGAAAACTATGTAATATTGGTATAATTATAATAGAATTAAAGAGGAAATTACAAGAAATTTAATGGTGTAATTTTTATAAAACCATATTGTTTTGTCAAATGAACTAGATTGTTCATTACATTGACGTAACTATGAGTATTTTTGAGAAATTATTAGTTTTTGGCAAAATTATAATAGAATTAAAGAGAAAAATATGAGAAATTTAATGGTGTAATTTTTATAAAAAAATAAATATGTATAAAAAAGTTATAAATGTTTAAAAAACATGGGGGTAACTTTTTTAAAAATAATAGAAAAGGTAGGTGGTTGGTAAAATGTCAATAATGCCCTTTTCATTTAAAAAAAGACGTGGACACTTAGCATGATCTTATTCAACTTGATTTTATTCTAACCATTAGATGAGGATTATTGAGTTTACTCAATTATGATGGGTTACCATTAGATCCTTGCCCTATATATATATATATATATATATATATATATATATATATATATTATAAAAAGGCAAAAAAAACTCTAAAAAAAACATAAAAAAGATTCTTAAATCGTTCATAGCTGGCTCATACGAACTCCAATTCTGTCACACCCCGACCGGTGGCGGAATATGCCGGGGAATGATGTGTGAAAAATTGTTTCAAAAGCTCATGATATAAAATTTAAAGTTCCATAGTCTAAGGTACTAAATTTCAAAGTCCAAACACAACATTACAATACAATTTGAAAGTCAAATACAAGTTCAAAGATTTAAAGCTAAAGTTCTTAATAAGTCTATCTAGGTCCATTCATCCTAGACTTGTCATAACACTCTTCACTTAACCTGTTACACATGTAAAGTAAATGTCAAATAATTGAATAGTTGGTGAGTAGTCACATGGTTATAATAGTATAAGTTTAAAAGTATGCAAACCTTAATAGCAATGTATATAAATATTATATTATGAATGTCACAAGCAAGTGTAAATAGAGTACCGGTCCTTTTTAACACTAAAAGCGAAGAGAGCGCGACTCTCTTAGGAACCATGTACTAAGTATATGTGCAGAAAAACATAAGAATAAGTATGAATACACCACAAGATCAACACATAATAAACATTCAACTACAAAGCATTCATAGTTTGCATATGTTTCAAGGATAGCATAAAGTTTAAGCATTTGAATAAGGACATGTGTGACAGCCCCAAAATAATATAAAACTAAAAAAGGGTGGGAAAACTCACTTGTTTGCTAAGCACTCCAAAAATTACAACTTAAGCAAGTTGTGTAATATCAAGCACTTGTTAACATGTTTTTGGAATAATATGTATAAGAATACGTCTACAAGTTCCTTAGTCTCTAATCATTCTAAGGCATAATGCGAGCTTAGACTTATAAGGCTTAGGTTTGATTCATTAGTCATATTTTGTATAAACTTTTAAAGTTTACAAAAGGTAGGCTTTCTTAATAAAATAATTTATAAGTTCAAATAAACAAATTTATAAGTTCAAATAATTATTATTAACTTAAGATTTTAAGTTAAGATACCTTATAACATAAATGTTGGATATTGGATGTCCGATTAACGATAAGTTCAACTTTGCTATGAAAGGTATGATCCAAAGAGTTACACTTTGGAAGGCAACGACTTTATGTTTAATTGTTAAACATAATATACGATCACGAATTGTTGATTTTATCGAATTGGCTTTTATTATTTATGAAATAATAATCGGTGAGAATTAATTATAGAGATAATTAATTCATTAAACAAATAAAGTTTTGAACTTTATTACAAGGGATTGTTAGTTAAATGTTAATTAACAAATTGACATTTAGTTAAACTTTAAATATTTAATTAAATGCTACTAATAATTGTTAGTTAGTAATATTTGAGAGTAGTAATTAAATGGTTTAATTATTAAAAGAGTTTAATCAAATTAAAATAGTTTAATTTAAATTAAATGTGAAATAAAAGGTGGGAATTCCAATTTTGAATTGGTATTCTTAGTTCCTAAAAATGTGGATCTACTTTTGACTTTAAAAGTAGATCCAACCTCCCATATTTGGTGATGAACTCTTTCACCCACTCTCCTTTTTCTCTTGTGTGGTTGTCGCCCCTCTCCTTGGGTTGCCATTGCCGTCGCCCAACACCACCACCATTTTGATGTTTCGGTCAACTAACCGGTCGAGCCATGGGTTGCACCGTCGAGCGAGCCGTATTGAGCCGGATTTGGATTCGAGTTCCTTTTATGATTCGTAGGACGAAATCGGGAACCGGGTGATCGTATATAGTCAACTAGCGAGACCGTTGCTGATCCATCGTGTGGATTTGGAACCGCTTCGTAAAAGGTCGATTTCTAAAACCTCGTATGGTTGTGTTGTTTGATTTAATTGTTGTTTAAATCGTTTGTAACTGAATCCTGATTTTGGGAATTGTTTCGATTACGAATCGAAAGGTTATAAAATTTAAATGATTCCGCTGTGTCAGATCTGATCGGTCTGTTTAATCCAGTTTTACGAAAATTGATTTTGTCAATTAATGCGATTAATTGAAAATGATTAAATGAAAAGTAACATAGAATTCCCAACAATAAATGTTATAAAGACTTCCTTAAGATATAAATAAAATTATACAAAGTTTATTTAAATAAAATTTTGCAATTATATTTATTAAAATGAATTTTAGTTTTAGTTTTATTAGAATAAATTAATAAAAATAATTTGAATTATAAAAATTTTAGTATCATAATAAAACATGAAGTTTTTATATGTTTTTGTGAACTTTTTGCATATTGTTTTATATGTAAAAAAATGATTTTAGACTTTTATTAACATATATAAAATAATTTATAACATCAAAATATTATTCTAAATATTCTCATAATGTAAAAAAAATGTCTAAACAATTATTTAGAATTTTCTATACATTTTACATAGTTTAGTATATTAAAGTAATTATTTTAGTATTTATAGTATACCTTAATTAAAGAAATAATAGTAATAAAAATATGCTGGATAATTTTCAAATTAACAGAATCTTTAAAAGATTTAAAGAAATATTTTATAGATATTTTATAACAAAATTCAGAATTTTTTTTAGAACTTAAAATAAAATGAAATAAAATAAAAATGGCATTATATGGCAAAAACCCGGTTCCAAGACCCTTGGCCGGGATTCGAACTCCTGTTGCCTCCACCCAGCCCGAGTGTTTTAACCACTCGGCTGGCTGTGTGTTTGTTGAGTCATTTTAGAATCAAATGGTTTTAACCTATCATTGATGTTCTTCCCTTTCAACCGTTGAAGCCCTAGTTCATTATCCCATCTAATTCGATCACACCAGAAAGCATTAGCTCCTGTAATCATGGGGCTTTTGTTCCACTTCTAGAGACGAGTTGTTTGAGCCTATACATTACCTGTGAAAGTTTCTTGATGTCGCGTTCGAGTTCGGTTTAGTTCTTCGTCGTTCTTGAGCTCGATCCGAAGTTCTGTTGGTTCTGAGATGAGTTTGATGCTTCAGGTAGTTTCAGAGATGTGTCGCGAAGGTGTGTGTGTGTGTTTGATTCGAATTTGGTGCACCGGGGAGATGGATTTGAGTTAAAGATTTTGTTTTATGGTTCGGTTGGGATTAATTAGGGTGTTAACGCGTGTTTAGGCGAAATTAATGAGTTAATCTAGCTTGTCGGGATGTAGTTGAGTGTTTCCGAGCGTGCATGGGGCATTAAATGATCGATTGAATTGATTGGGGGTGAAATCGGTGGAGACCGGTGGTTTGAACAAGGGGTAGGGCGGCTGGGTTAGGAATGGTTGCTGAAAGTATGGGTTATTGGTAGAACAGGTCCCTCCTGTTCTGCCCTTTGTCACCCTTGTTCGAAAATTCCCACAACACACACATACATAGTTTCGAATATTGACAGTATTGGCCCTTGTAGTTACATGACCCATTAGTTATATGTTTAAAAGCTTTTATAAGATTTATAAAATAAGTTTTGTAACTTATAAAGTTTATAAAGACTAAAAAAATTGTTTATAACACATTTAAGTTAATAAGGTTTAATATTTTAAATAAAGTTTATAAAGCTTAAATATTAACTTTTATAAAAGTGTTATGTGTATAAAATCATAAATTATGCTTAAAAATATTTGTTTTGCTATTTATTACAATTATTACTATTACTACTAAAAAGGTTTATTAATCTTTAATGAATAAAATTTTAAGTTTTAAACACTTAAATAAATAATTTTATAACACACTTAAATAAATAATTGAATATATATATATGTGTGTGTATTATAATGAAACGGTTTAAAAAGAAATGCTTCCCACAACAATGTATTTAGGAATTACAAAATTTAAAAATAAAAAATGTGCAATTGTTACAAATTCAACTCGTTCAAGAACCGTTTTATCGAACCCAATCTAACCCTCACCCCCACCCCCAAAGTCTAAACCCCCCACCCACCCACCACCCCCTCTCCCAAAAGCCTAATATATAGGGTAATATTCAAATTATAACATTTTCTTAAAGCATTAATCCAAATAATTTTGCCAAGATGAAACCAAGTATTGGATTTTTTTAATATCATTGTAACCCATCTATAACGCTTTCTTCTGAGTTAGCGAAAATTCATCACCTTTAAAATGTAACATCATTGTAATTTTTTAACTTACAACATTGTAACTGTTTTACCCCCAAAATTTTCCATGATGTTACGTTTTAAACGATGATGAATTTTCACAAATTATAAAAGAAGAAAGTGATGTAGATGTGTTACAGTATTTTGGTTAATGCTTTGAGAGTGGGTTATTATGTGTTTACAATCCTAGATTAAGGTTTGGCTAAAAAGTCATAAAACCATAAAAAGTGTGAGAAGGAATTTCAATCATTGATCTTGGATTTGAAGGACTATAAATGTGTCACATCAAAAAGAGATTTTAAAAGGAAATTAAAATGGCTGGAAGGGTATAACAGGTATTGCAGCCATTGTTGACTTTTTATAACTTCTCCTTTTTTTTCAAAAGCTCATAACTTGTTCATACGTAATTATTTTATAAAAAATATTACACCATAATATCAAGAATTTTTCTATCTTTCCAACGAGTATAATATTGATACATTAAAAAACAGTTAATTTGGGTGTTGTATTCAACTGAGTGTTTTTATGGCGTTTTGTAATATTTTTAAGAAACTGGTTGTTTATGGTGCTTTTTCGTACGTTAATGAAACTTAGCATTTTATGGTGTTTTTTGAATGCTCAAAACACTTTGATGTTTTTCACTAAATAAACAAAAAGGATAACAAATTTTTATGGTGTTTATTTTATGTCCCTTCTAAATTTTTTTCGGATAACAATATTTTATGGTGTTTTTATCTTGAAAATATACATGGTGTTTTCATTCAGCAAATGTACATGTTGTTGATTACATACATTCGTTTTATTTTGTAAATAACGCGGTGTTTTGCGAAATTTGGTGTTTTATCGAAAGTTCATGAAAACTAACATTTTATGGTTTTTTTTGATGTTCATAAAATTACTTGTTTTATAGTGTTTTTTAATGAATAAACAAAAAAGAAAAACGATTCTTTATGGTGTTTTTCTATATGTTTTTTGTTATGTTCACTTCTACGAATAACAATGTTTTATGGTGTTTTATCTTGAAAATACATGCTGTGTTTTTATTCAGCAAATACACATAAAAAATCCATAAAATGCCACTGTGTAAAATTATGTAGTTTAAAAACACCAAGTGCAAAATTAAGCGTTATTATTTTGTTTAGTGCTCAAAAACACCATAAAACATTTAGTTTTGTTATGTAAAAACACCATAAAGCAAAAACACCATAAAATCAAGCATAAATGTGCTTTATAGTGTTTTTCAATATATTTTATTCGATAATACCTAAAACGAAACTTAAAAAACACCAGGTTTAAACTTAAGTGTTTATGGTGTTTTTTGTATTAAAAAACACCATAAAATGCCCTATGGTGTTTTATGTTATGCTAGTAGTGTTTTATAAGTGAACAGTAAGAATATATTGTGTATGTTTGTTTGTTTGTTTATATTTTTGCGATTTAGACGTATAATGGTTTTCGTTTACATAGGCAATGATACTGTTAGATCTCATTATGAGGTTACTTTACATTTGAGTTTCATTTTTAGGTCTAAATGACGAGATAGTCTCCGATTGAGCAAGCCTCAATATTTCATTCTTTGATTTATCTCACGAGTCAATGAAACTCTAATAGTGAGCACAATTTATTTAACATGTTTTATGTCGGGTGGGTAGCCCAAGTGTTGTATATTTGTGTTGTCTATGTGCCTTCATGAGATCCTATAGCTCCATTGTTGTAATTCTAATAACGTTGCCTAAAATGGTTGCACGAGGCTATGATAGTCGGTGATCCACTAATTTTACAAAATGGGTTTATAATGCTCTTTTGAACGTTTTGAAATTACATGCTATCATGACACATTGACAACTTCAAACATTAAGGCGAATGTTTTGCAACCACAGTAGTTGTAGTATTATCTGCTGGATTCTCGCTTGTGAGTCTTTATTATAGTTTGTCTGCATGTAAGTTGAACTTAACAATACCCACCAAACATCAAACAGATTAAATGCACCTGTTATTTTTCATATCATGCTTAACATAAAACAAGTTAAATGAGCTCATTCTTGTTCATAATAATCTTTCTTTTTATGCAAGTGAACAACATATGATTATCGATTCATAAGATTAAAGACCATGACGTGACACGTGATTAGAATCTAAAGCTTATATTTATAAAGCGACGACACGGATGTTGTGCTAGGTAGTTTCATTGCACTTAAAAGTAATATTAAATTACATGTATTATCATTTATATGTTTTATAAGATTCTTTATAGATAAAAAATGAAGTTGATCATAGCATTTACGTACGTATATGCAAACAAAAGTTTGTTGTTTATTAAACAAGAATACACACATATTAATGTGAATCACACACACATGTATATAGGAATTGTATCATCTGATAACCCCATCTTTGAGAGATTATTCTTAAAACTTATATGAGTCTTTCATCTGAAATCTTGAAAATAAATATGATTCACATTAATATTTGTGATTTGAATAATAAATTTCAAATGTCACAAATAGAGTTTAACAATTATTTTTCTTAAGATATGGTTATCAGTTGATACAAGCCTTGTATAAGTGTGTGGGTATAGAATAATGTCACAATGAAAATCATAGGGTAAAACAATAACCCATTAACTATCATAAAATGTTAATCTAAAAGCTAAATGTATAAAATATTGTCATATGCTGTTATTTTTTATTTTTTTTATAATATGAAATAACATTGAGATTACGTGGATAGGGTTCGTTTATTCTTTAATTTAGTGGAGTGGGGTGGGGCCTGGGGGGCACGTACATCTTGTAAGCAAGGAGAAATAGATCAACGTTGATAATTTCCCCAATATATTTATATTTTATTTAATTTAATATGTATCCCCAAATTGGGTCCATTCCCGGTTAAATTAAATTAGGGCGCCAACTGGTTTGGGTTTCCCGCGAAGTCTACACAGATCGACCGACGTATACATAGAACATAAACCTGGGTCAAAATATGTTACAAGGTTGGTTTGTTACCTAACGAAACGAAACGAAACGAAACGAAGATGGGTTGTGCGCCGAGAGTTGTTGCTCGACGGAGGACCCAAGCTTCGAAAAACTACGACGATACGAGATGCGAGGAATGCGGGTCGGGTGATTTTGGATCGGAGCTCCTTTTATGCGACCATTGTGACCGGGGGTTTCACTTGTTTTGCCTCAGACCTATCCTGCCGTGTGTTCCCATCGCCTCATGGTTTTGTCCTTCTTGTTCGTCCAATCGGAGCACCATCAAAAGTATGCTACTTGCATTTTGCCCTAATTAATTATCCACCAACTGTTGATATCAATTGCAGTTCAGAACTTAATAACATTGTTATTTGTTGTTGTTTACTCACAGGATTTCCATTGGTTCAAACGAAAATCATTGATTTCTTCCGAATCCAAAGGTCAAGTGATAATGTTTACCAAGGTATAAAAAGCGAGATTATTCATCCATCCATCCATCCATTTTTTTATTGGATTGATGACGGTTTCAGTTTGTTATGAACTTGCAGCGGCAGAAATTCATAAGAAAAGACGACGAACAAGAAGCTTAGCGGTGACATCAAAGAAGAAAAGGAGGCTTTTGGCATACTGTCCAAGTGAGGACCCTGCAAGAAGATTACAACAAATGGCATCCCTAGCCACAGCATTGACAGCAACAGGAGCTGACTTCAGTAATGATCTTACATATATTAATGGCATGGCTCCCAAGTCAGCAAATTGTCCCCTTTATGAGAAGGGGGGAATGCAGGTACTGGATTTTCTTTTCCTATTTTAAACAAACCACATATTAAAGAGTTAAATGAATCATGGATCAGGTTTTATCAAGAGAAGATACCGAGGCATTGAATTTATGTAAGAGTATGATGAAGAAAGGAGAATGCCCCCCTCTCATGGTTGTATTTGATCCTGTTGAAGGGTGAGTGCAGTTTAAAGGATCATTTTTATTTATTTATTTATTATTTTTGACGATGAGATGAGTTTAAAGAATCTTTTTTTTTTTTTTTATTGTATATTTTATCCAGTTTCACTGTAGAAGCTGATAAACTTATTAAAGACTTGACAATCATCACAGAGTATGTTGGAGATGTTGATTACTTACAAAGCAGGGAAAACGATGATGGAGATAGTATAATGACTCTTATTTGTGCTGCTGAGTCTTCAAAAAGTCTGGTCATTTGTCCTGACAAGCGCAGCAATATTGCTCGATTCATCAATGGCATTAATAATCATACACCGTAAGTCAAGTCAAGTCTAGTTTTTATGGCTGCCATAGTCCCTTTACATAACGACTGAATTCTATGTCTACTACAGGGAGGGTAAAAAGAAGCAGAATTTGAAGTGTGTGAGATTTGATGTAGATGGGAAGGCCAGGGTGCTGCTAGTTGCTAACAGGGATATATCAAAGGGAGAAAGATTGTATTATGACTACAATGCATATGAACACGAGTATCCTACTCACCATTTTGTATGATCCTACTCGACTTCTACTTGCTTGCTTTGCACCAAGTTGAGTTTTCACAAACATACCAATTATTTACACTGCTACATCCTTTATAAGGGAGTGGTTGTATCATTGGAGTCACACAAGTTGATTGAGTTTTACAAATTTTTTATCTTTTGAAAACAATTCATTACATCTTTGATCAACACATTTTTAATTTTTTTATGCAAGATTTGTGCAAGAATTCCTCATCCATTTGATTACGCAGTCTGTCTTCACATGCTTCACTGTAAAAAAACAAACACCTTTCAACAATTGTTGTTGCAATTGGAAAAAGTAATAATAATCTTAACAAGTGATACACCAACGGATGCATAATATGTTTCTTTCTTTTAGTTTTCGTCATCAATTTTACAAGATTATAAAAACCCGCTTTCTATTGTTTGGATCAACTCCATAATCTGCATCACAAAAACCAATCACACTAATATCTTGCTCTCTTAAACATGACTCCAAAACCCACTGTTGCTTTCACATACCTCAAAACCCTTCATGCAACATGTAGATGAGGTCCTCTAGGGTCTTGCATAAAACAACTAAGCAAACCCACAGAAAAAGTGATGTTTGACCTTGTTAGGTTGAGGTAGATTAAACTCCCAACAATCTTTTGATACATAGCAACATTTTCAAGCTTGTGCCCCTCACCTGGATACAATTTAACTCTATTATCCATAGGAGTCCTTGCTGATTTTGAGTTTAACATACCAAATTTCGACAGAAGATCAACCATGTATACGGTCTGATGCAACAAAACATCTCTGTTGATGGAGCTTAGTTCTAAACCAAGAAACTGGTGTAGCTTTTCCAAGTCCTTCATTTGAAACCTGGTACATAGATTAGTTTTTAGTTGTTGTACTTCAGCATCCCAATCACCAGTGTTAACAAGAAATCCACATAGGCTAACACAATTGCAATTCTCGACCCACTTTGCTTGACAAATAGGCTTGCATCTGATGGTGTACTTCCAAGCCTGTTTACTTCTAAAAACTTGGCAATTTTTCCATACCATGCCCTACGAGATTGATTAAGCCCATAGATGGCTTTTTTGAGTTTACATACTGATTAGGATGACTAGTGCTTTCAAACCTCATAGGTTGAACCTTATAAATCACATGATCGAGGGTTCCGTACAAGAACGTGTTATTTACTTCCATCTGGAATAGTGGCCATCCCTTGCTTGTTGCAATTGCCAACAAAATCCTAATAGTTAACTTAGCAACTGGACTGAAGGTTATTCAGAATAGAGCTCAAATTCTTGGGTAAAGCCGCTATTCCAGATGGAAGTAAATAACACGTTCTTGTATGGAACTGGACTGAAGGTTCTTCATAATCAAGCCCAAATTCTTGGGTAAAGCCACACGCCACCTACTGTACTTTAAACCTATTCACCAATCCATCAGACTTATATTTGAGTTTGTAAATTCATTTGCATGAAATAGGGTTTGTATCAATAGGCTTAGGCACCAAAACCGAAGTTTCATTACATGGCATCCCACCACTCACTAACCTTATTGGCTTGCATAATTGAATCTGGCTCCTCATGCCCATCAATAACTACAATCACGTTAACATATCTAGGGTTTGGATGCCTAACCCTAAACGAGTGTCATAGATTTACCTTTGATTCAGGTTGAGTCCGGTGCCCCCCAGTTTGCCACGGTTCTTGTCGAGCAACATCTTCTCCAAAAACATTAGTCATAGGTTCTGAAACATTTGTTGCCTCATCGTATGTGAGTTTAACCTGATTGATTTCAAGATCATCAGTAAGTTGTGAATTTGGTAACACCTCTTTTGAAGGAGGCCACCAGGTTGATGTTTTGTCAAAAGCCACATTTACGAGATACTAAGCATTTTCCTTTTAACGGTCATAACACCTCCAACCCTTTTGTTTCTTGTTCTTCCCCACAAAGTTGCATCTGACAAAATTCTTTTCCAGCTTATATCTTTAAGAACCTAGAACAAACACATAACAAACAACTACAAAGACTCGTAAGAAGCTAACATTAGGTTTCGCCTTAAACAATTTCTCATAAGGTGACTTGTAACCAAGACTTTGTTGATAAACTCTGTTGGTGACGAATGTTGCAAAATGCATGGCTTCTACCCTAAAATGACCAGGAACATTCTTATTGTGTAACATGCAGCCCGAAACCTCCAATAATTCAGGAAGTCAGAGAACTCCTTCTAACATGTGTTCACCAGGTTCTTAACTTTTGGATTGATGTCTTTTTCAGCCTCTAATAAAAACATCTTGAATATCTCACGTGCCTCAGCTTTTTCTTTCATGGAAACACCCAGACATAACACGAGAAATCATCGATAAACGTGATCATGTACATCATTCCCCTAACTGACGCTTGTTTCACCGGGCAAACACATCACTATGAATGAGCTCAAGGGGGAATGATGACTTCTAAGATGAAGTATGAAAAGGTTGCTGGTGTGACTTCCCATATTGGCACCTTGGACATGCATCATCCTTTTTAACCTCTAACTGTGATAAGGTAGAAACTAAGTTGTTTTTCATCATCAGGCTTGACTTGTCATAGGCTGCATGCCCTAGTCATGAGTGCCACAGATCAAAATTTGTTTTTTCTATGTACCTATTCAGCAGACAAGACATACATACATACATACATACATACATACATACATACATACATACATGATGTTCCTTCTTTCATCACTCAAAACTGGCTTGATGGGTTCACATACTCTTTATAGATTTTGACATCTTTTGGATCAAAAACCACATACGTTCCTATGGAAGTTGTTTGAGGCGCAAAAAATAGGTTCTTTTGCATACCTGGAACATGATAGACATAAGTCAAGGTGACTTCCTGTTTGTTGCTTTTTGCTTCAAAAATATCACTATTTAGTAAGTAATGTAGATCAGGTAAGGCCAACATGCCACATCTGTACATTATAAATAATCAACTGATTGTATCACAAAACCCAAAAATTAATTTTTACGCTTAATTCACTCGTTCATATTAGATATATTTTTCTCATGGAATATTAATAATATATAATTTTTATTCAATGCTATAATTTTCTTATTTTATTTTTCAGTTGTTTTTTTTCTTGATTATATAACATGTGTAACCAGTAGCGGATCTAGAAATTTTTTTCATGGGGGGCGAAAAATTTTTGATGCTCATTTAAGGATCTAGCTTAATAATTTTTTTTAATCTTTTGTTTAGATCTATTCAGGTCGAATCGGGTCGGATTATGTTAAAATAAGACAATTAAACTAAATTTTATATATAAAAGCATAATAAAAATACAATACATCTAGGATGAGTGCATGTTAGGATGAGTTTTAAACAAAATCAGTTTGAATTTAAATCAATCATTTTAATAAACATCAATTTTTTTCAACTTAAAGGAAATTGTAACTAAACAAATAGTTTAATTGAATAATTTTTATTTATTTTCTAATCAAATCTATTCCTGATCATTCTTATCTGTTTGAATCCATTATATTCATTTAATTTTTAAGTTATCCATCTTGACTTTTATTTTGTTAAGGTGTTACAATCTTAACTCATTGTATGTTATAATTCTGCCCACTTCTATCTAAAATACAATATTTGTTTACCTAATCTATGCATTTATCTTGTTATGAGTTAAGATTTTCAGACCTAGTTGATCTTTACTTGGTTTTATTTTTTAGAATCTATCCAAAACAATATATATCCAAAACAATATATATGGAGACTTTTTAGGTGTAAGACAAGTGATGCACAAAAAAACCGGTTAACCGAACCGGTACCGGTTCGTAACCGGTTAGAAACCGGGTTTTAAACCGGTTATTGCAATCGGTTATAGGTTTTTCAAAAAACCGGCGGTTTGGGACCGGTTTGAGGTTTCAAGAGACCAAACCGGTTAATAACCGGTTAACCAAACCGGTTAACCGGTCCAACTCACTAAAAAATCGGTTATTTATAGGTTAACCGGTTCGGTTATTATACGGTTTCAGTTTTTGAGCTTGAAAAACCGGTTATTAACCGAACCGGTTATTGGAAAAAACCGGTTTCTAGCCTTTGACCGGTTAACCGGTTCGGTTATTCCAAAACCGGTTTTCGACCGGTTAACCGGTTTGTGCACCTCTGGGTGTAACGATCCATTTTGGGAAAACCATTAGAAATAAAACATGTTTGGTGAATGATTGTGTTTATTTTAATTAAAGGATGTTTTATAAGATGTAATAATCTTAATTATATTTTTAGGTTGGTGTTTAAATAAATATTTGTTAAATATATTGTAGTGGGAGTTAACTAACTTAATTAAGTTGGATATAAGTTAGTTAGTTTTAACTTGTAATTGAGGGGTTAGAAGTGCCGATAGCTGAAACTTAAATAACAAGGGGGTTAAATGAAATTGGGGGTGGTCAAATGGTCAAAAGACCATTTCTCTTGTGGGTGTCGATGTGCAGAGGGTGAGACCAAGGAGAAAACCCAGAAATTTCAAAGATTGACCAAATTGGTGATCTATTTGTGAGTTGATCTTCAATGCAAGCCTGAATAGGAGTTCTCCTTGCATCATACTACATTTAGGTATGAAATTTTGGGGGTTTTGATGAGATTTTCGTGGGTCTCTATTGGGGGTGTGAGTAGGATAGTCAAAATCCGAAATTGGGAGTTTATATGGTGTTAGTTGTCAATGGTTTTCATATTTATAACATCTAAGAACACATTTTTGATGATTTCATGATTTTTGATATCATGGTGTTGATGGGGTGTTGTAAGGTTTTTGGGGATAAGAACTTGGGGGTGTAAATCAATGTGTAAACATGAAATAGATGTTAATATGAAATTGTGATTGATAAATATGTGATAATGTTGAATCTAAATGATCTTGAATCAAGATATGGAGTTTTATGGAGTTTATATAGAGGATATGTAATCCCTGAGTCTTTTATGAATTGTAATCGTGTTCGAATTATTATAAAATGAAACTTCGAGTATTCATTTGAAACATTGTTGTCCATTTATTTATTTACAAATTTTATTACATATATATACCCATATATTCAAGAGAATTCCCTTTCAAAAATATATATATATATATATATATATATATATATATATGAAAAAATACTAATAAACTTGTAATGATAAATGCTTTTAAAACTAGAATAAGTTTACATCAAATAGATTATTATAAAGTTATTTTATAAACAATGAAGCTAAATATGTTATTGAAAAATAATAATTCAATTTAGATTTATAGTAATAATAAATAATAATAATAATAATAATAATAATAATAATAATATAATAACTCTTATAAATTTTAATAAATTCATATCAAATAATAGTAATACTAATTATAATAATAATAAAGGTTATAATATTAGATTCTTGTAAATAAGTTTTATCTAATAAACAAATAAATAAAAATATATGAACTTTGTATAAAGCTAAAAATGTAAATAAAAAGTTTTATAACTTTTAAAGATGGTTTAATAAACTTTTAGATATAAAACTTAAGTTTTTTTTTTTTTAAAATAAAAGTTATAGGGGCTGAAATTGGAGTTTTATAAAACTCCTTTGTGAGTGTAAAGGAATTAAGAGTTGGAATTAGAGGATAAGAAACTTGAGGGGCCAGATTGTAAATAACCCAAACACCCTTTTTCTTTCCTTTCTTTCTCACCCAGCTACACCCAACCCGACCCACAGCCACTTCGAGACTCGGATCCCTTCAACAGCTAATCCACGCGGTTCCTAATCAAATTAGGAATGGATTCGAGAATAAAACGAGTGCGTGATTCGTATTAAACCAGAAATCAAACGAAATCAAATCAAATCGGTGAGATTTGATCTTCATAAAACCGCACAAACAACCCAAAATAAAATTCGAATGGAACTAGTATAAAATCTAAATCAATCGACTGTAAAAGCTCGCACCACTCCTCTCGAAAGTTTCTGAACATCTCAAATCAATTCTTAAACTCTCTGAAGACGGATTCAAGTCAAGAACACGACCGAAGCTTTCATTCACTCGAACACCATCGAATTTAAGTCAATCCAGGTAGGTTATTACTCCATCATACTCGGTTTTATATGTAGATTGAAACCCCCATGGTTCTGAGTTCGATTGATGCTTGTATCGGATGAATCGAATGGAAACCCAATCTAGGGTTCATACGGTTTTGGGAACCAAGTTCGAACATGTATAATACTCATTCGAAATCGGATAAACCAAGCAATGCAAGGCGCAACCTAGTGGTTAGACACTAGCTCCGGCACCCGTGACCCGTGTTCGAATCCTTCGGTGGTTCCGGAGCCCGTTTTGGGCTCTTTTGGGCCTATTTCCATCCCATTTTTTTAATCTAAAAATCCTAAAATCAGGTTTATTAATCTGTTAAAATTAAATGTCAAAATTATTATTTTTTAATTAAGCTAATTATTTATACTTATTTTAAACATGAATAACTAAACTAAAAACTCTAGTTTATCTTTTATTATTCTTTTAAAAATGTACTAAAATGATTTTTATAAAATACATATATGTAAATAATTATTAAGTTTATTAATAATTAACCTTTTAATATTTTTATTTATTTTAAAAAGCATATATGTATACCTTTATATTTTTAAGATGATTATTAAATAAATCCTTTCATATTTAAACCATTTTTGTTTAAACAAATTTTATAACTTTAAATGGTTGTTTTATAAAACTAAGGATTTATTTTTAAACTATTAAACAAAGTAAAACTTTATTATTCTAAAAAGAAAATTTTATAAACAAAGGCATAAAATTATTTTTAAAATAAATAAAAAGACTTTTGTTTATTTTAAAGTAAGACATTTATCTTGAACATACAACTTTCTTTATACAAAGATTTAAATTTAAGATGCATTCTTTTAAACAAAACTCATTAAACATTAAGCAATGAAACAAATGCAAAGGGATGGAAAATTAGGTTAAATTCAAACATCAAGAGATATTCAAATAGTTATTCAAAATCAATATTTATTTGATTATTCAAATTCAAATAAATAAATAATTATTCAAAATCAATTTGAATATTTATTTATTTGATTATTCAAAATCAAATAAATAAATATGTATTCAAACATAGAATCATTCAAACTAGGATTTCCACTAGGATGCCATAGTTCTAGGATCTTAAACTTGAATTAAAGGATTCAAAGACTTATTACTCAAACTTTAGGGTGAGTAGATACATTTCTCCTCAATCATTATTCAAGGACTTGGAACTAGCAAACATTCAAACATGTGAGTTTTCTTCACATTCCCTTTTACTTTTTGTTTTTGGGATGTTACACATGTCTTATTCAAACTTTATTCATTATACTATTCATTCAATTTATGATGCAAGCCTTAGATCTAGTTAGATTTATGTGTTAGAGGCTAGGCTTATACAATGTGTTGATTCTATGTGTGATTATATGTGTGTTGCCAGTCAAGCAAATTCTAGTACCTAGTAGCCTAAGATGGTTAGATACTATCTTCGCAAAGGCTTTTGCCTTTGTGTGAAAAAAGGTGAAAAGTACACCTAGCAAACTTGTTGAATTATAATTGTTAATTTATAGTATGGCCATACTTGAATTAACAATGCTGTAAGGATACTTGTTTGGACACAAGCAATTGTTATTCATTCATTCATTCAATTTATTCAAACTTGTATTCTTGCTATGCTTATGATACATATCTAGTTAGGCTATAGTTTGCATCCTTTTTATACTTATTACTTAAACTTAGTGTGTGAACTCACCAACTATGCAAATAGTTGACAAACTCTATTTTACATGTGTAACAGGATGAGGAAGCATGATGAAGACATAAGATAGGACTAGTGACCTATGTGACAATTGAGTTCGAAGAATTTCGTCATCAATGACGTAAGCACATTCAACCGTGCTTGAAATCCACGTTGTTTTAGCTGTTGTAATTATTGCAGGTTGATAGAACGCGAGAAATGGTGAACGTGGGCGAAAACCGTGCGCGAAATGGAGTTACGGATTGTCCGGAATCGCGAAACGAAGATTTGATCGAAAAATGGACGAAATAACCCTGGGGCGGTACGCCCCGGGCCACGCGATGATCCTAGGCGATGCGCGCGGGTCACCACGAAAATATCTGGCATCCCCTTGGCCGCGCGGTACGCCTCGGCTCCCCCTCTGGTCTGGGGCGATGCGCCTAGGGTCAGAATCGACGGCAAGTTGGTTTAAGAGATCAGATTTCATCCTCATCCTCATTTTCTATCTTCTACTCGACGACACCACCACCACCTTCGAAAATTTCATCATCCAATCCATAAGAACTCAGTTTTGAAGCCTCTGGAACGTTTAGATCGCATCAAGAAACGTTTATACAAGTCCAGAACGTCTTTTTACCCACAGAACTCCTTCAGAATAGGTAACGGTTCATTTTAACCCTCTAGTTTGATAATGATTGATTAAATCTTATTTTTGAACGTAATGATATAGTTAGGGTTGTTGATTATTGCCTAGATGATGGCTAGGATTGATTATAAACGAAAAACACAATGTTTTAACGGGTAAATTCTTGTTTTGATCCGTTGTAATGCCCGGTTTGCATGAAATCATAACAATGGTTATAATGGTTTAAACCATTTGATTGTGACAATGAAGGTGATTAGTTTGATTAATCTTTGACAGGCAAGGTTAAATCCAAGTGTTTTAAACTAATCACAATCATTAACATACTCATTGGAACGATTATATGACGTTTATGATAACAGTCATATTAGTATGTTAAACATGGTTATTAAACCTATTCTAAGACTACATCGTGATATTTCATGATATTTGGGTAATCAATAACAAGGATTAATCATTCCTAAGCCATTAATCTATCTAGGAACTGTTTTAGCATTATAATCAATAACATTAACTATTTGATTAATCTGAGATTATTCGGATTAATTAAACATGTCATCAACTGTGTATGAGGAACCAAAATCAGTATAGGTTCCTACATTATCATACATTGTATGATATAACATTAATTTAACTAATTAATTATTAAACATCAGTTTGATGACTGTTAAAACAATGTCCTTGACATTGGACGTTAAGAAAGATCTAATCATTTAGTTAAACTATAAGTAACTAATTAAATATAAATAAATGCAGAATCATCATATTATTACCAGTTTGTGTGATATTCTGCTATCAGTAAGATATCAGGTGAGTTTCGTACAACCTCCTTTTCTTTTTAATGTTTTATAAACATCGGGGTAACACTGTAAATCTTTTTCTGAACATATGATATGCATCACTGTTATCTATGTGATTTGATGTGACTTTTGTGTGATTTCATGGGATTTTGCCGTTAGTATCTTTATCACAGTATCAAAAGTCCTCATCTCTTGAACTGTATCTAGTGAACCCATGTGGGGCCGAACATGAATCATTGATAGTACTATTGGCTGACAACCCATTCCCTGGGAGGGTTGCTCCTCCCCTTGTGTGAATGTTTGGTACCTGTTTACATCATATCTTCTTAATATTAGTGATAGATATTAAGATAATGAGGCATCAAGATACTTACCGACGGGTAGAGTCTTTATCAAAACACAGATTGTCTGAAAGGAACTAGATACGGGTCCCATGGTTATCCGGAACTGAACTTTTTGAGAACATGTATATCATATCATATTGTTTTAACTAAACTGTCGAACTCACCAGCTTTGTGCTGACGTTTTAAACTTAACATTTTTGCAGGACAACAATGACGACAGGGTGAGGATGCACTTTACACATTTGTAATTAAATAAACCAGATTGTGTAATAAATTTAGCTGTACTGTTGATGTAATTACGAGACCTTTATGAAGTAATCATTCTAAGTTAATCTGTGTGCTGTGATATCGGTTCAAGTAAGTCACCCCTTATCTCGGAGACATCACCACTATGCTTCCGCAACCTCTTCAGTGTGACGTGTGACATCATCACAGGTGACGAAAGGTGGGGGTGTGACAACCTAGTTTAAACAGTGAAACAAATGTATAAACTTATCGATTGTAATACTTTGATTATTCAATTCATGTAATGTTTGTTTATTATTCAATGAATGTTGTGTTCGTTTTGTAATAATGATGCATTAAATATTGAAACGTATAATAGCACCATTAGCTAATTAACAGTCATAATCGCGCCCCGACGCATTCCGCCGTCGGTCGGGGTGTGACATGATATACATATGTGCATAAAATTTACTGCACAAAAGGTGCTTGATGAAATGCCAAGTAAGGCATTTGTCTTAAAATTAGTTTAAAACTAATGGTGGTATGAAATATTGGGGGGGGGGTGTATAAACTCAACAAAGGTGAATTGATATGGTTGAGGGCCACTTGGAAGTAAATCATAATTATAACGGTGGCAATGGGGTGAATGGGTGTATTTTGACTAGTTGTAGTCAAACTTTATATTAAACCTATTAGCTTTGATAATAGGAATTGATAATGAAGGTGTGAGTGGAACCAAATGATCCGGGAAGGAATTTGTTATAGAGGATAGCGCGTTGGAACAAGGTAAGTCACCCAAATCTTCTACTTATTTTGTGTAAAGGTGTATGCATGTATGAATGTTGTTGAAGATTTGACTTTGTGGTGAATAGATGAATTAGTACTTGTTGTTAGATAATGATAAGCAATAGGTGATATATGTTGCTTGATTATTGTTAACATGGTGTTTTAATGCTAGTTCATGATTGACTTGGTGATAATTTGTATGTTTGGTGATTGTATGAAAAGAGTTCAATGTGTGTGAACTTATATTGAGTTTAACTCAAATTGGTGTTTTGAATCACAAGTGGTGTGATCATGACATTGGATTATTCACAAGGTGTGTGAATGTCCTTTGTTGGGTGTAATCAAGTTAGTAAAACACAAGTGGTGTGGTTTACTTAACTTGAGAAATCTTGTGGAATAAGATTTCAATGGTGTTTTGGGTACAAACGACCTGTTAGTAAATCGTTTGACATTATGACCATGATGGTTATAAATTGGTGAATTAAGGTGTTTAGTATGTTTATATGGTGTTATATAATGTTTTTGGGTGTATTGGAATGGTCGGAAATGAGTGGGATGGGTTGAGATGGTTAAAAACATCAAAAATGGCAGTGCAGGGGGTGCCCGACGTATCATACGCCAGGGATACGCCAACCAATACGCCAGTTTCAGCTCAAAAGTTGAAACTCTCTGTGATACGCCGACCAATACGCCAACCAATACGCCGGGTGCTGATTTTGACCAAAATTGACTATTTTGGTCATGTAAGCTAGGGTGGGCGGGCATGGTGATCTTACTTATTTCTAATGAACTAACGGTGACTTAATTATGGTGTTTTCAGGTGGACGGAAGAAGTGAAAGCGGTTGTGATCGGATTGCTATGCAAGGACTCGGATCAAACATGTTTTGGAGGTTTAATCTTTGTTGGTTTCAAACAAAGTTTTTGTGAATAACTTCAAATATTTTGTAAAGTCTTTTTAAAGTGGGGTGTTCAAGTGTTTAATACACTTGTTTGTTTCAAAAATCCGGGACCTAAACTCTGTTGTTGTTTTAAAAACACGTGTCAAACGTGGGTGGATTTAGGGGCTTACATTAGGTAACTCTTTTTCCAAAAAACAAGTATAACTATAACTTAAATTCACATCACAAGTCCAATTATAGAAATTTAAGGGGAGCGATTGCAAAATATTAAGAGGGTCGGTCAATATTTTAACATATATATACCACTGGAAATTTTTTTTAAGGAGGGTGGCTGCCCCCTTCCCCAAAGGATGGGTACGCCACTGTGTGTAACAAGAGGTGCACAAACCTATTAACAAATAATCAAATCGGTTATTAGTCAATATTTTGAAAATAGGTTTTTAATTATAATTAGCTTCTAGGCCCCAAAAACTAACTGGTAAGCACTGGTTTTTTATTAACTGAACCAGTTTAACCAGTCTATGTGTTTTAAAAACAATTTCATAACAAATATAAACTAAATAACGTTTTTTCATTAATAAATATAAACTAAATAAAAAATTAATTAATTATTTATTTAATTTTAAAATTAAATAATTACTAAACTTAAAAATTCTTATGTTTTTTTATTTATTTTTACATTTAGTAGATACTAAACAATAAAATTATAAACACAATAATACCTTTTTGTTTATTTATTTATTTTTACATTAATAAGAAAATAAAAAAAAACGTGCTAGAATTTTTTATTAATTTATTTAAAAGTTCAAATACAAGATAACATAATTATAGATAAATTTTCACGTTGGATAATTAAAGGCAATGGTTTTAGGATATAAGTTTGAAAATATTATCGAATTGGGCATCCAAACTATTGTTACATTTTTATTAATCCTTCGCTTGTTATTTATGAGAAAGTGGATACATAATTACCTTTTCAACTTCTACTTCGTGCAGCGTTTCTTCAACTTCAAGGTGATGATATGTGTAATAATGTATCTAATATGAAAAATGCACCATTACTTATAGTTTGATATCTAATTTTAACTTTTAATAAAGTTAGTATAAAGAAGACATTATCAAAAGTTATTAAAAATCTTGGCTTTATTTATTCAATAATAGAATATAACACATAGAACAATTTCACCAGTGTGGATATTCAAACTTTTCAAACACTATGTTATGCTTCAGTATTATCACGTATTAAGATCAACCCGTTGCACGATTACTTAAAGACATGATTCAAGTAAATCATGTGAAATCGACCACATATTGATTGTTAGGTTTGGCTTTTACATTTTGAAAATCCAAAATTATTATTATTTTTAGTTTGTTGCCATCTTTTTAAATAATCACATTTAATATTCAAACAACTTGGTTGCAAACATCACACTTGATTGACATTTGAGGTTGATCAATATGTTCTTTTTATCATCAGACAACATTTTGTCAAATAATTTTTCAAAGTAGAGTTAGACTCAATTTTAAGAAATGAACAAACACTCTTTGCATTGAGTCTTGTTGACATTGTTTGATATTTCATACAAGTACTAATACTAAAGAAACTTTGGTTACTTCTTGAACTTGTCATTATAACTTTTCCATAATTGAGATGTTATAGAATCCTTTTAGCATTTTTCAAACGTTTTTTTTTGACTGTTAGAGAGGTAGAAAAGTGGTGTGATCAAACTAATACACCCATACCTATTAATATTAACTTATGAGGGCAAAATGATAAAAAAAGGCTTTAGACATATAAAATGACAATTTTATTAAACATTACTAGTTAACCGATCTCAATGAATAGTCAATAACCGGCAACTAGAAGTAGAAAAACTGTTTCTAATTGATAGTTTTTGAAAAATCAAACAAACTCTAAAATCCGGCTCTAAATTGATGTTAGTTTGTACGGATGGGCCGGGTCGGACCTAGTGATTAGTCAGAATAGGTTGGATCAAGATGGGTCATTTTAGAGTGACATTTTGGTTCGATCAGAACGAATTTTCACAAAAAGAGACATGGGTTGAAACGAACCATGTTAAAAAATAGACCAACTAATATAAAAAGGTAAAAAAAACATGTCGATGGTAACATAGTAATGAAAAAACTACATCAAAATCCGAGGATAAATATTCTCCATAATAGAATTAAAAAAAATGAATTCACATAATAGAATTAAAAAAAAAACGAATTCACATGATAGAATTCCCCAAGCTTTCAGTGATTCCAAAAATTGGTTAGCCTTTTTGTGATTTACCAAGGTTATAGTTACTTTTTGTAATTAATCTTTATTAAAACATCTTACTTTGTTGTGTTTCTTGTAAAGAAATTCACATCATTGTTTAAAAGCTTATGCAATTCTCTTGTTTCCTCATGTTCAACATAACTAAAAGGGTAAGTATGTTTAATGACATAAATTGATAGTTTCTTCTATACACTACTTGATTTAAAGGATCACACTTTTTTGATGTGCCAAGTTCAACAATGTCAAAACACTTCGGAATATGGCGTTTCATGTTAGACGTTCCTACATTTGGGTTGACACTATACATCTTTCCACAAGTGGTACAACTTGCTTTTCTAACCCTGTCACGTCAAACACGTAATTTTTCAAAATAGTACCAAACTTTAGAATTTTGTCGGTTTGAACTAAGTAACTTCATCCACAAAATCAGTGTTAATTGACACAGTGGCAGAGCTTGACCGAAACTTCAGGGGGGCGAAATAAAGATTTTTAAAAAATTTTACACTACATATCGGGAAATATACACTACTGCACGAAAAAACAGGGGGGCGCGAAGAACCGACTTTTAGTCAATAAGAGCCCTCGAAAAACCTCATCACTGAAATTCAAGCGCAAACCCATTTCTTAGTCACCGGGCTCTTCACTAACCTTCGCCCATGAATTGACATATTTAACACGCATTTCTTTCAAGCTACTAATAAATAAATATCACAAAGTTAGTCATCAGAAGGTGAAACAATTGCTCAAATATATAAAATTTGTTAGTACTGAACATTAAGTTGAAACAATTGTTCAAACATATCAAATAGAGCAAGTAATAAAGAGATGAAAATTTCCTAACTGACATCATAAATTCAGAATGAAAACCTACAAAGCATATCTTAAAAGTTAACAATTGGCTCCATTTTCAAATACAACATCAAACATGCAAGTTATAAGAATTCAAAACAACTCATTCAAATAAGATCAAGATAAACAAAAATTCTATAATATCATCAAAACATTATCCTTCAAAATTCAAATTGTTCACAAAAATTCAACACTAAACCATCACAACTATTCGTGTAGTGGCTAATTACTAATTAGTTGGCTCTCATTTCAAGATTGACAATTATAAAGGTATTATAGTCTCCTTATCAAACTGAAGACGAACGATATAGAAGGCAAAGTTAAATTATTCACAAGATTCATATAAAAAGATAAAATCTGTAATTTTCATGAAAAAATCCAATCTAAATTCTTAAGCAAAATCTATGCAACAGGATGGGGCAAGGTAGGGCTTCCATGAAGAAAGCTAGTGGATGAAAAATGAAGTCGAGAAGAAAGCGCCGATGAGATTGGGTTGTGAAACGTGTCAGAACAGCTGCATTTCAGAATGTGTGTGGGTCATGATGAATTTTAAGGAAAATCAATTTAGGTCTAAATGAGCCGTTTTCAAAAAAATATCAATTTAGTTTAAATAGAAATGAATTGGATATGATTTTTTTAAAATATATATTGAATATTCTTATATTTGAATAAATTATATATATTTAAAATATAATTTTTAGGTTACCATCTTAATTCTTAATCTGTGTACGTCTTGACGCTTGACACACGACAGTTGATTCTATTTGTTCGATGTGCACAAGTTTGTAATTTTCTCCTGAAACATCCCCAAGTTTATTCCGCAAGAAGCTACTTATGAGTGAGATTGAACTCAGGCACTGAGAGATTTCAAATTCACAGTTTTCGCACGTTTACAAATATGTTTTCACCTAATCAACAGGTATCAATTTATTTAGGGTTTGCATTGTTTCCATTTCGAGCATTCCCCCCCTAAAATCCTCATTTCTTGTTTGAATTCAAGTTTTGTGCAAGAGGATACACCAATTACTTCGTTAAGTGATTTGATTGGTGTTGGTATAATCTAAATCTGAATTTGAAGTGCAGTATCATGAAATTCTACAAGATCATAAAATGTTTGTAGTCATTTTTTTGGGGGAAACTCAACTGTATGTATTAGTCAAAGTGGAAGTAAAAAACTGACTTCTTTGCTATTATATTTATTTAGTTGATGATCAACATGTCTACAAAACTGAAGCTGAAAGATGGGATTGTTCTTATACTCTTTTTTATTTTATTTTTGGCCCAAATCAAAAACATAATGATTGACTCAATCTTATTGGGCCATAGACATCAGAGAAATTGCCATCATATAGGGTGTTTGGATGTGCCTCTTGAAAGTGATTATTGCCAGAAGAGCTTATCAGATATTTTGCTAGTAAACTTAATGGTTTTATCTCATTAATCAGTTATATTCATTTCTCTAATTCTGATCAAGTGTTTTAACCGTAATAATCGGAAAAGCATAATCAATTTTACCTAAATAGCAACCTTTATTGTTGCTACACGAGTCACAACAAACAGTTTTAACTCATAAAACGTGAATTATTAAATTTACAGCCGAGTCTTTCATGGCATCTGGTTTACTATATGATCTTGCCATCTTAACCAATGGCACATTCACAGTCTACACATCTTTACAAAGTTTTTTTTTTTTTTTTTTAATTTATTATTATTATTATTATTCTTTTTTTTTTTTGCAGACAGCAGGACTTGCAAAGTTGTTGAATGTGCAAGTTCCATCAACAATGAACAATGTTGCTAGGGATGGAGTGGCAAACGGTGGATTTTCTCAGGCAGAATCACTTGTCCATTCTTCAAAGGTTGTTAAAGGCATCTGCAGCTGTAATCAGTTGACCATTTATCTCAATATCGTCATGTATTCATGTACATTCCACTACTAAAAATTCACGCTGCTTGTTAATCTTTGCAGGAACTTGAGAATGAATTGCTTTCTCTAGGAAAGAATATAAAACACCATGAAGAAAATATCAAACATCTGAAGACTTGTATAAGTAGTTTAGAAGACCAGATTACAGATATGCAACGTATAGTGTCCTAGCATACCATCTTCATGCTTTGTCTATATCACTTTTATTGATATCATGCTTAAGTAATTTCTGATCATGGTATCACTTAGTTACTCTTACGCAGAATAATCCATCAGATACATCTATGGCAGAAGATAATCAGGCAACGTTTGAACATATAATGCAGCACGAGAAATCAGCTGCCTCCATTGTATGCCAACTGAAGAATAACGACACTTATGCTGATCCAACATCTTCTACTAATGATGTCCTTGGTGTTGTGGCTACTCTCGGAAAAATCAATGATGACAAACTTAGCAGGTTATTTACAACCATCAACAATCTTTAAATTCCTTTTCTTACCACTTAACTTTGATGCATCCTATATTGGTGGTTTACTTAGTTATTTTCCATGCCGTCTTGAATGTATATGCAACTGACATCTAGTACTTGCACATGACTGTTACGGTCAGCCTTTTCTAAATTATTGACATCAATTCACTGAAGTAAGGTAATGATAGAGATCATAGTTATATTAATATGTTAGTAATTGTTAGTAGTAATGGAAGGTTCTAGATAAGGGTAGTTTTGTAATATTGATTTCTAGTTATTTGTTAGTAGGTTATAAATAGAGGTGAGGCTTGTGAGTTGAGGTGTGAAAAGAATTGTTTAGAATTGTAGTTGGCTCTTGCTAGAAGCAGTGACAAGGGTGTAACCCTGGGATCTCTATTATGTCATCTCTTTCATTCCTAGTTCTTATCATTGTTCATGTTTTGTCTATTGATTGATTGTATTACTTGATTGTGTTGATTGAATCCTATCAATGGTCCGACCTGCCCATTTCATCGTTGTTGGACTTAATCGCAGCCGTTGCCCATCAATTTCCGTCAATTTCATCTCAATTTGTTGTCGGTTGATTTTCCAGCTTTACCGTCTAAGAAAGCGCTAATTACAGGTTCCACCAACTTCAATTTCATCATCGTGTTTCCAATTTCATTCAATTCGATTCCAATTTCACCTGGTTCTAATCGCCTCCGTCGTTCCCCAATTTCCGATGATTGTCAGTTGATTTGCCAGCGTCGTTGTCCAATTAGCAGTCGATTGCAGGTTACGCCGCTTGCCATTTCCGCATCACGGTTTCAATCGCAATTCAGATTTGCTTCAATTCACAATTTGATGCAATTCGTATTCTCTCTTACTCAATTTCTGTTGATTCAATTACAATTTCTGTTGATTTTAATTTCAATACCGATTTGATTCAATTTCTGTTGACTTAATTGCATCATCTGTCGATTCTGTTGGCTTCTGTTGGATTATACACCTTATCAATCATGGTTAATCAAACCTCTCGATTAGATGCTCACGAACAACAGATCGTTCAACTTCAGAAAGAAGTGGCAGAATTCAAAACATCGCTCAAATTGTTGCAGGAAGAGTGATCGGTTTCAATTGCATTTCGCAAAACAGTTCTCGATTGAATGAAGAAACAGGACAAACACTTTGTTGAGGCTCAATCGGAATCATCTGGCAGTATTTTATCCGATTCCAATACCTCTTTCGGTTCCGAGGATGGTTCAGTGGATTGGCAAAAGCTCCAATTGCCTGAATTTAGTGGATTTGAACCTCCGAGTATTAGACAAATATTATCATGTGTTTATAGTTAGAGGATACTTATTGTAAATACGTGTATTATATATACATCCTTGTAAACAATTATTCAGGAATACAACATACAATTTTACACGTAATTTAACTTGGCATCAGAGCCAACCCTAGTTCGATCATCAGTAGCAGCCGCATCTCTTCTCCTTTTTTTTTCCGATCGCCAACAACAGCCTCCAGCCGATCATGGCCATGATGCAGCCCTTCTCTTCTGCCGCCTGCTCAGGTCACTACTCTCACAAATTTGGATTAAAGCTCACACCTACAAACTATGGACTTTGGAAAGCAATGATCAAGCCTTTTTTTGTGACAAATCACATGTTCGGCTACTTGGATGGCACAATACCTTGCCCGGATGAATACCTTCCTACATCAGACAAACCATAATCTTCTGACAAAGACAAGCCAGCCGTAGACAAGGAAAAGACAGCAGACACGGCTGAACCACAACTCAACCCCAATTATGCTATTTGGGTGGCTAATGATGCACATGTTCTTACTATACTCACTGGTACTATTTCTGAGGCTTCCTTTATACATGCTCAAGGTGAAACGTCTCGCGCATTATGGTTAGCACTGGAACGAGCCTATGCTCCACATACTTCTTCCCGTGAATACACACTAAAATCACAATTATATGGACTTGCTATGAAATCTGATGAAAAACCTACTGCTTAAGTTACTCGTGCACAAGCCTATGCTGATGCCCTTGTTAACATTGGTGAACCCATGAAGGAAAAGGATTTGGTGCTCTTGGTCATTAAGGGCTTACGTGATGATTACAATGATCTGAAAACCACAATCCTGACACGACAGTTTCCAACTTCGTTTTCTGAATTACATGGTCTACTATCTGATCATGATTATATGGCTCAAAAGACATTACCAGAGGTCTCTCCTGTTCAAGCATTTTCGGCTGTCACATCACAGCCCTTCTCGGCCACCTCTCACCACTCTTTAAGTGGTAATAATGCTGTCCAACAACTTCAGAATCTGCTTTCACGGCTTGGTTTGGTACCTAACCAGCCTCCCCCTCAGGCCAATTACACAAATCGGTCTTCTAACAACAATAGGGGTCGGGGCCGCTCCAACAACCGAGGAGGACGTGGTAATTATAACAATTACTTCAGAACTGGTACAAATAACAGAAACCAATTCAGCTAGGCATCCAATCAAAACATGGTTTATGGAAGCTGCAGTCGTTGAGGAATAGGACATTTACCCTCGCAGTGCCCGAATCGGGATCCATCTACTATTCGGGGACAAAGAAAATCCCACTGCCAATTATGCTAACTTTAAAGATATCAGGTCACAGGCTTCTACTGCTCCATGGCTTCCGGACAAGGGCTCTAGCAATCATGTTACTTCGGATGTAACAGGACTTGAGACAACTGAGCCATACTACGGTCAGGATTTTCTACATGTTGGTAATGGTAAGGGTCTCCCTATACTTCACATTGGCTCAACCCATTTATATTCACCTTCCAAAACCTTTACCTTAACCAATATTCTTCATGTCCCTAATATCAAATCGAAACTTTTATCTGTCCAACAATTTTGTTGCGATAACCACGTTTTCTTTGAATTTCACGACTCTTTTTTTCTTGTGAAGGACAAGGCTACCCGCACTACCCTCCTCACGGGTCCAAGTAGCGGTGGACTATACTCTTTTCACCTGCCCCAAGTAGTTCCTGTCAAGAAGTCTGCTTTCTCTGCCGCTCGTGCATCTTCCACAACGTGGCATCACCGTTTGGGTCACCCGCATGTTCAACTTTTTCGTTCTATGTTATCAAAATACTGTTTACCAATTTCTAGTAATGACTTTGTTTCTAAGTGTGATTCTTGTTCTATTGGAAAACTTCTAAAATTCATTTAAATTTATCTGATTATCAAAGTTCACATGTTTTAGATCTTATTATTTGTGATGTGTGGGGCCTTGCGCCTGTTACGTCTTATGACGGATCTCGTTACTTTCTTTTGTGTGTTGACCACTTTACTCGCTTTATGTGGTTTTTCCCACTCAAACAAAAATCTGATGTTACTGATGTCTTTACAAGATTTATTCAAATGGCAGAACGACAATTTAACACAAAATTAAAATCAGTACAAACTGACTGGGGTGGGGAATTTCGCAAACTTTCACCCCTCTTTTCGTCTCTTGGCATTATTCACCGGCTCTCATGTCCTCATACAAGTGAGCAAAATGGCCTTGTCGAACGCCGGCATCGACACGTTGTTGAAACCGAACTTACCCTACTTGCACATTCACATGTGCCAACTCGTTTTTGGAATTTTGCCTTTGACACTGCGGTATATCTTATCAATCGCATGTCATCTCGTAATACGACCGGGTTGTCCCCATTTGAACATCTCTTTAATTACAAACCTAATTTTTCCTTTCTTCGTAGATTTGGTTGTCGTTGTTACCCTCATCTTCGCTCTTACAACACCCACAAGATGGATTTTCGCTCTACTCCTTGTGTCTTTCTTGGCTACAGTCCATCTCATCATGGTTATCGCTGTTATGATCCTTATACTGACAAAATATTTGTTGCCAGACATGTTCGATTTCATGAACATCTTTTTCCTTTTCGCATTAAGGAAAACCAGCCAGCACCTTGTTCCTTTGACCCAATCTCCAGTTATCCAACATCACCTACACCTACCGCCAATATACCTACCAGTCCTAACCAACCACCGAATACTAACCAACCCTCACCTACCCACACAACACCTACGGCTCCACCCAGCCAGCCAGCACCTACGGCCCAAACTCTACCCACCCAACCACCCCCTACGGCTGACACTTCATCCAGCCAACACACCACACCTACGGACCAACCACGAAAACAGCCCACAAAACAACCTGCCCAGTCTCAATTTGGGCACTCATTCCTCTTCTCATGCTTTGGCAACAAATGTTGAAGAGATAATTATCCTTAATCCCAGCAACATTTCTGATTTCCATTTTTAGGATTCCCTTGGGCCTTTTGAAGCTACTAACATATGGGGCCAGTTTATGCCCAAACCGGGTGGGTCACCTCCATCCTATGACCGACAATTTACACCTCTATCAAAGAAGCCATACTCGTTTTCTGCCAATCGATCAGGAACTTCTTATACTCTTGAGTCGGGAAATGTTTTGCATCGTGATCGAGGAGTTTGATATCTTCTGCGCTTGGAATGGAAAGGACATAGGAAGAAAGGAAATTGGTTGCGTTGGGGTAATCGATATGGGCCAGCTCACAAATGTCTGGAAGGCACGTTTATTAAAGTGAGGTAGGATCAATGGTTAACTCCCAAGTCTTGAGGACAAGACTTTTAAATAGGGGGGAGTAATGATAGAGATCATAGTTATATTAATATGTTAGTAATAGTTAGTAGTAATGGTAGGTTCTAGATAAGGGTAGCTTGGTAATATTGATTTCTAGTTATTTGTAAGTAGGTTATAAATAGAGGTGAGGCTTGTGAGTTGAGGTGTGAAAAGAATTGTTTAGAATTGTAATTGGCTCCTGCGAGAAGCAGTGACAAGGGTGTAACCCTGGGATCTCTGTTATGTCATCTCTTTCATTCCTAGTTCTTATCATTGTTCATGTTTTGTCTATTGATTGATTGTATTTGTACCACTTGATTGTGTTGATCGAATCCTATCAGGTAACATATACTTGTGTTTACCGTATTTTTTGGGTTAAACCATAGTTGTGCCTCCATCAGTTTCTTGAGAGGTGTTGTAGTGCTTTCTGAAATTGATTTTGATTTCCTATAACCATAATATACTAATCAGCTGTAATAAATTTTGGTACAGGAAATAGCATGTGTGAGCGTTTATGCTGCTTGAAGTTGTATATTATAGATGTTTAATATGGTGTGTAGACCATAGAGTATTTGAGAGTTTTAATTATCATACTTTACTGAAAATTGATTATTTCATCCTTTAATACTAATAATGCCTATAGGTAGAGAAGTAGTTAAATCAGATAATCACTTTAAATTCTTAAATAATCTAAATGTTCAATATTTTAATGGTATTAGGATTCTATCTGATTACCTTGGGCTAGATACTATGTTAGCATTAGTTTGCATGACATATAACGGTGTTGAAGCTCTGGAAACTTATGACAAAGAAGGCTTTATAATTAAAAGCTTTGGACTTCACGGGCTTTCAGCTACAGTTGGAAGGCCTATTCAGAGACGTTTTAATGTAATCTGTCTAGAAAATTTAAGGTTTGTTTCCTGTCATCTAACTACCTTTTCACAGGTAAAGATCATTCCTGATTCATGTTCTGATCTAGCAGACTTTTTTTTTTTTTTTTTTTAATGGGATCAGACCATATGTTGGTGAGTTTTTTCCCAATGACCCACAAAAGAGGCTTGCTCTAGTGAAACCAAAGTTACCAAATGGTGAATCTCCGCGAGGTTTTATAGGGTTTGCTGTAAATATGATCCAACTTGATATTGCGCATTTGTTATCTCTCACAAGTGATGGACACGGGCTTAGAGAGACTCTTTTTTATAGTCTCTTCTCAAGACTACAAGTTTACAACACAAGGGCCCACATGCTTCAGGCTCTACCGTTTTTATCCCATGGAGCCGTATCTCTTGATGGCGGATTAATAAGGAGCAACGGTGTTATTGTTTTTGGCTCCCAGTAAGAAATTGGATCATGATGACTATAAATATCTATTTCTTTTCCATCTGCAATGCTGTTTATATTGATATATTGCTGCTTTCATTTATGTGATTTAGGGATGAGATGAAAGTTAGATTTGCAGCAACCTCTATTTTACTTGATAACTTGGTTGATATCGAAAAGAAAATGAAGGAATTAAAATGTAAAAAGGAAACAACGGTGGAAGAACTGCAGAGAGAAGAAGCAATCTTAACACATGTCAAGTACACCTTTGAAGTTAAGAAGCAAGAATTTGTTAGGTTCATGGCACAAAGCTCACCATATGTCATGCAGGTAAACGAATCCTAACTGTATTCAACACCCTTCTCTAACTATATTTCTTAATGAATAACCTCAAGGCTCAAGCATAGGTGTATGACTTGTTTGGCTTACGATTAATGAAACTTTTTGTTGATTATATTTTCAGTATCCAATTCAAGCAACTCCAAGGAGATCGACTCCTAGGTGATAATTGTTCCTACAGGGATACATGTTATTGGCTGAAGATTTGAGTTTGAGGTACTGCTGATATAAAATCAAGGTTATATGTTGGGGTTTAGTAATTGTTATCTAGGTTAGGTAAAGAGACAAAATTGGTTGGTTTTTAACTGCATTTTAATGTGATGAACTATACAACTGTAGTTACATTTAAATGTGATGAATAGTTGTGAATGCACATTTTTCTGGGCTTTTGGCTTTTGTATTTTTAGGATGATCTTCATGTCAATGTTTAATAAAATGCTGATCTTAGATATGAAGGTAATTTGCTGGCAATGTTGAAATATGTTTGTAAGGACATGCTTGAAATTTTAAGGGTGTTTGGATGTGCCATCGATTAGTGATACGTCAAAAATCACAACTTTAACGTGATAATCAGAATCTTAACATGATACATAAGTAGTTGATTATCTATTATAACTTTATTCAAAAAGGGACATCGAAATAAAAAATACATAAATAAAAATAAAATAAAAGGTTTTAGGTAGCATAAGCAATTACTACAAAATAGCCAGCCACCTACATATATAAATATTGTTTAGAGTTACTGTGTGCAAAAAAGGACATACACAACATCGCTAGCGAAAGAGATGATGTATTTAATTATTCCTGATGTAAAATCTCTAAAAATAAAATATTTATTCTTTATAATTACGGTTTGGTTTGGTTTTTATATAAACTTTAAACCAAACCGTTTATCATGGTTTAAAATATTTGAAACTCACAAACCAAAAATTAAAAACAAATCGAACATGAAATTAAACCGATAACTGGTTTAAATGGTTTTATGGGTTTATACTGAATCATGAAGAGACCCGTGCCTCGGTTGTGCTTGATGGCCGTGTAGGTCAATATAAGTATTTGAAGTTCTTAACATCCACCATGGGTTAGGTTGGAAGTTGCAATTGAGTGGAGGGTCTGCCCTACAACTTGCCTTGGTCCATTATCCATTTAATGGCACAACCAACCCACACTACTAATAATTATACTCTAATTCTTTCATTTAAATATATTGTCCTAATCTTTATATCTATAATAACAGAGTGTGTGGAAGTTAAATATTTTAAAACTGCTTATAAAATTTATGTTCCAAGCGTAAAACCAAAATATCTATAAACAAATATATTTTTTAGTGTTCACGGCTTAGGCTTAGGCTATGTGTAAGGTGAGATAACCTAGGCATGATGCCACTTGGTCATGCTTCCATGAAGCCCCTCCATCATTACATCTCTCTGTAAATGGGGGCGTAACATGTCTTAAGTGATAGTGATCACAACTTGACATGCATTTTTTGATTATTTTTTTTAAACCAATTAAAAACACTAGCATCAATCTTTACATTTTTACCTATTACATCATACCATTATACATATATTCTATTCACGCTTACTAACCAACATTCATCTTATATGGTGCTTGTGTGACACATGGTTAAGCCTCTATCAAACCTGTTATTATATAATGGCTTATGTTTTAGTAAAATAAGAATTTTTAAGTGCTAAGCACATTAATATCTCTTTATTTTAAATTACCCATGAATTAAAAAAAATGCAATCACAAAAAAAACCCTTTAATAATGTTAGAGATGTTACTTTATACAGAGAGAAAATTGTTGGTATGTATTGAAATAAACCAGAATGCATCACTATATATACATCTTACAAAATCAATACGTGAATAGCAATATAATTATTTTATATTTATATATATATATATATATATATATCAGATTTCTAAAGGTATTTCAAAACTTATTCTTGATGAAGTTGTAGGGCTTGGCCATTTTTTTTCAAAGGTTTCTGGTTTGAATTCCTTTCCGCTGTCTTTTTCTTTTTACTTTTTATCATTCTCATTACTATATAGTATATAGCGTATATATACAAATTCGAATTAAAATTATATAAGAGTAATAATAACTACGTAATGATAATAATTAAATATTGTTTGTTTTATGTTTGTATTTTTGATGTCAAATTTTACGACTGTGAGTGTCCTTTTTTTTATTTTAGTTATATTATTTTTAATATTGTGCGCGTATATTTGGTTTCATATTCCTTAAGATTGACGCTTGTTTTTGCAAGGATGGATTAACAGTAATTTTGGTTGGTATCTTGGTCGGTTTTTGATATTCATTATGTTATTACCAACATTGTGATTAAATACCCATATTGGCAAAACATATCCCTCAAATTTTTTTAATAGAAGTTTAATTGGGTACACATCGTTTTTTTATTCTGTTTAATACATGTTACTGCCACAACACATGGGTTAAATCTTAGTTAGAAACATGTACTAGATTTTCAAAAGACGAGGATTATAGATTTTATATATACATTAGCATTTATTCCATTAATCACAAAAGTGGGATGAAAAATAATATATATATATATATATATATGGTGGGTCAGGTCCATAAGAAGTTAAGAACACGATCTTTGACAAATCTAGGTAGCAGCTGTTATTTATTAATGAGTAGGGTTCTTAGCTTGACCCCGGCCATCAAAAACATACACATGAATATTTATAATACAAGATAATGCTGTACTACATACATTATATATGTTTTGCAATTAACTAACATCCATGCGATGGATGGACGGATGGTGTTTAATTATGTTTTTGTTTATTTTTTACTTTTACTTTTACTTTTACTTTTACCAGGTCGGCCACGTAATCTCACAATTACAAATACAATAGAATAGAATAGAATAGAATAGGATATATGTATGTACGTAAATCAAAAGCTAGCTTAGGCTTAGGCTTAGGCTGGCAGTTAATTATTCAGATAGACCAGCTAAAAACGCCACTCCAGTGGAAGGTAACCAGGAGGATCCGTATATAAATTGGGCTACCGTGAAGCGGCTGGCCTCTATGGTTGTAGTGATGAGCCGATAACCTGGCCAGTTGACCCGTTGACCAATGGCCCCACCCGGGCCATAGTTCATATACTCACCGTAGTACAAGGTGTCAAGTGCAAAGGTTGCATTCCACTCAAGCCAACCTCTGGGATGGATGTGGTCACCCATGTAAGATTGCATGTAGACGGTCCTGGAGTAAAGCTTCCAGGGGCGGCCGAGATATGTTGAGAAACTTGACTTGGAGGCCTGGAGATCAGGCTGTGCCAGCAGTCGACAAGCATGGATGGAGATGCCGGTGTTCTGATTGGGGTCTTTGCGGTTTTGAGCGGTGATGGTCACCTTTTGCAGGGGCATGGGTTTGCGGGCATACATGCTGCAGTTCTGGAAGACCACCGCCGCATTCCCAAAGATGAAATCCACGGTGCCATAGATGTCGCATTCACGGAAGAACTGCCGTTGGGAATGGACGTACAACGTGTCTTGATATCCGATGATGTTGCAACGGTACACCACCGCATGGTCCGCACCAATTCTCAGGGCCACAGCTTGGTGTTTAGCAGGACCCGCGTAGTTCTCGAATGTCATATCCCTTGCGATGAAACCACCACCCGTCGCAGCTGTACCAATAGTAATGCTTTTTGAATTTTTTAAAAAATATTAAAAAATATATACAAGTAAAAGTAAAAGTTATGTGAGTATGATGTGATTGATTTAACCTGAATATGGTGTATAGATGACGGGGGTGGTGTATGAATATTAGGACCCACTTAATAATTGCACCACCTACCTGCCTAAACTACCCTCCCAATGTAAACTAGTTTCAAGACAATGTTAGTATTCTAATTAGCTGCTACTACTCCTATGTCTGTCTGTCTATATTAATTATAATAAATAATAAATAAAGAGTGGTGTTATTCAAACACCCCACTAACCTCACACCCTTGTACATCCCGTATTGGTCAATATGAGGCGTATAGAGGGGCAATTATTGGGTGTCAGTGCAAATGATTGGACCCTCAATGACAATGATTGGATCTTTATACGCCCCGTAGTGAGCACTACGAGGCGGCTATACGCCCAGTAGTGATCACTACGAGACGTATACTTGGGAGGGGTGTTAAAATATGTTTTTGGGTGTGTAGATAACTCCTTAAATAAATATGTATTCATTTGGATTAACATTATTATTACATTAAATAAAAAAATTACAGGTCCAAGTACGCCAGCTTTAAAATCAAGGTTCTGAATCATACTAATTAAAAAAAAAAAAAAAAAAAAAAACTTTATCTAGTTTCTGTTTTTTCGTTAATCTTTTCAAATTAAGGCGATATAAAATTTATTATAACATACGTAGCCCAATTTATGTAAAAAAACTCCATTATGACCTGTACAATAGGACCCGGTATTTTTATTAATTAAAAAAAAACAAGAAGAAGTCTAGTTATTAAAATCGTTCATTCAAGAATAGTTATAGAAATCCTAGCCGAATTAAGAATAAGTTATGATTGTAAATCCACTGATAACCAATCAAAAGCTCACAGTTTATTGACAAGGAAGGCGTTGATGGTGATGAGGAATTTAAAAACTTTGACCATACACACACACACACACATATGTATAAAAATTAAAATATATATGTTTTCCTATCGATCTAGCTAATTACTTTGGTTGTAGTGGACACCCATCCCCATGACCCTAAAAAATAATGTGACTTTATTAATGTTGTTTGTTGCATTCAATAAAAGTTTCTTCACCCCCACCTATTATTATTATTATTATTATTATTTTTTTTTATTTTTTATTTTTTTTTTTTTTTTTTTTTTTGGAAAAATCATATCATGTACAGATGTACTTATTAAATAATAATTAGAAAAGTTGTCGGGGCAAAAGGGTAATCTCTTATGGTAGTGTTCATTCTTTCAACCTAATTAAAATTTGTCTTGAGATTTGGATACAAGTAAGTAGGTTTTACTTTTTTCACCACCCAAGAAGTAAAAATAATTAAATTACCGAAAGAGGCGGTGTGGAAAGTAGTGACATTGTTAACCACTACATTTACTCCTCCTGTAATGACCGTTTTGCCCTTTCCATCCCCTATGAACATCAAATTCGTCTTCTTCCTTCCAACCTTTAGATTATCTTCTTCGTACCTGATCCATGATCAACATCAAACACAACACAACACGACTTTCAATTCTTACCCTCATATATATATATATATATATATATATCCACTTATATATGTGTGTTATTAATTACTTAATTCATCATAATTCTTTATCCACTTTCAAGATTTCTTCATGTACGTACGTGTCCAAATCATCATGATTAATTAATGTACCTTCTCAACTCTTATTTAATTATTGCTTAAAAGAAAAGGAAATTAAAAAATAAATAAAAAAGTAGTTAGGGTTGTTAGTTAAGGGGTACTTCGATCTATATATTGCATAATTATTACTTATAATTTACTTAACAAAATCTATTCTATGTAACTAATTACCAATCATTTCTTCCCTTCTCTCCATAATCAACAACTCCAAAAGTAGTTTTTATTTTTTATTTATGACTGGACTCTTTGTGATTTGATGAAAACTCTGCATTTAAATATACATGTATATTTCAAATCAAGAAATGAATAATATAATTACAAACAATTAGAGTACACGTCTAATAAAAAAGGTAAAGGCATATATATGATAAATAAATATATATATTGACAAAGAAACAGTACGTTGATGAGAATATTTAAAGAATGCATGTGATATATAAAGGAACTTTAGAAAGAAATGACGCGTTTTTATCTTCAAAAAGAAAAATAATAATAATAAAAAAGAAAGTGGTGGTAGATATAGTGTAATTAATTACCTTCCTGCCCTGACGTAGATGATGATCCGGCGGCTGCTATATTCAGGCGCTTTCTTTATTGCCTCGGCGATCGTCTTACACGTCCCATTTCCGTCCTTGGACACCACTATGTCTGCTTGCATTCCGGCCACCGGCATCTGCAGCAGCCTCCTCTCCTTCCGACCCAACCACTTAGGGAACGACGACATCAACCTCCTCCTCCGACGTCGGTGCTCTATCGGAACACCATTGAAGTCATCTCCGTCACTCGCCGCCGCATATATCGCCAGACAGTTGCTCACCAGCTTCGACAGGTCCTTTAACTTCTCATCCATCTGCCGCTTCACCAACCCATCTTCCACCTCCGACAGCCCATCCGTACACGTGTCTTGATTCGTCAGCGCCGCGCTCAGCCACGTCATCACATCCTGAGTCGACCCGACTCGCTGCCCCTTGTTTCTGCTTCCGGTTGACGGAGCTACTGAAAATAGCGAGCGTGATAGTTGGTCCACGGAATCCTCTAACAGTTCAAGACAGTCCTCGTATGCTGATCGTACACGTGTATCCATCTGAAGGTGACTAATCTCCGCCGACGTGTATAATGCCCTTCCCATACGCTGCAGCGTCATGTTGACGGAAATGTGGATCATGTCTTTGTCAGACGCAGCCGATGATCCGGGAAAGTTTAGCAGTGACTTCAAACACAGGTTCTGGTAACGAGTCCGAGAACAGACTCGTGACATGGCTTGGGTGGGGCGGATGGGTTGAGATTTATTTTTTTGGGTTTGGTTTTGACGCATCAGCAGTCCCACCGACACCAGCGACACGACAATGAGAGTGAAAGCAAACAGGAAGAGGGCGATAAGCTTTTTTTTGGAATTAGAGTTGGGTGTAGTTGCGTAAATTCCGGGCTTTAACGGAGCATCGGGTCGGTTTCTTCCCGGCTGGTACTTGCCAAGCCTGCCGTACTCCATGAATTTTAGAATTAAAAGCTAGGTATGGAATTGGAATTGGAATTGGAATGGGGTGTGTTGTTTGTTGTATGTATATATGGTACAACGGTCAGCAGTGGTTGTGAAGTCTGTGTCGGAAGGCTTAGCTGGTGGCAACTACTGGCACCCAATTATCCATCCCTTTTTCTGTTTTCCTTCTTCAGTGGTCATTTTCCTTAACCATCTATTTTATTTCTTTTCTTTTCTTTTTCTTATTAAATAATTAATAATTTTATTAGTAGCAAACACTATTTCAATAATTTCTCTACTATTTACTATTTACTATTTAGATCTATTGTTCCTTCAATTCGTGTTCAAGGGTGCTTATAATGCGATAAGTAACCGTCTAAAATAATATAATATAAAAAAGTTATGAGAAAGAACCAAGTTCAAACAAGAAGAACAAAACCAACAATTGTACTATCCATAATCTTGCTACTATATTCTTTATAAAAATATAAAGTTTTGATTAAACTTGTAGTGTTGTAACATATTTATTTAATTCCTTACTTTTTTTTTACTTTTAACTTACAATGATGTAACCAATTTATTAAAGTTCTTCAATTTATACGTTCGTATATACAAACTTACATTATTGTAATATAACTATTAGAATATTATCAATAGTACTATCCATAATCTTGCTATTATTTTAATTTTACTTACATTATTGTAATTATAATATAAAATTAACATATTAAAAAGTTCACTACAAAAATAATTAATATATTTAAAATCATGATTTAAAAAAGAAAAAAAATTGCAAGAAAAATACCATTTAAAAAAGCATTTTACATGAATGTAAAGAAAGAAATAAAAAATTATTTACATAAAAAACATAAAAAACAAAAAAATACATTAATTACGTCATTGTAACCATCTTAAAAAGAAGAAACAACAAAATTTGAAATTAAAAAATACATTATTTACATCATTGTACGTAACCCTCATAAAAAAATAAAAAAAATACATTACTAAAAATACATTAAGTTCATTGATTGTAAAAAAATACATTATTAAAAAAATTCAGTTGTAAAATACGTCTTCTACATTGATGTAATGATTTTAGAGAGAAATATGAAAACTTAATTTGTTTTGAAATAATTAATAATGAATTTGGAAAGTTAAAATAATACAACTAATAATAAAAAAGTATAGATTTGTCTTTATCTTATATGTGGTGAAAATGACTATGATACAATTTTTAATAATTTAATAAAATGTTTATGTGTAAATTGATTATTGGTTGAAATGAGTTATTTGACTGTAAGAAAAGATAAGGGTTATATATATATATATATATATATATATAGGGAAAAGATAAAATGAAAACCACATCTCAATGAGAAAACCGCGAAAACCATGCAAAAATCATGTAAAAACAACGTTTTTTTTGTTTTTTTACAGGTTTGTAACACTATTGGGCACATTTTTATAAAAAAATCAAAAAAGCGCCGACCAAATATTTTTAAAAAAATATTTTATAAACCCACGTAAAACCTACGTAACAAAACGTAATTTATTTTATAAAAATGTGCTCAATAGTATTACAAACAGGTAAAAAAAGTTTCAAAAAAAGACGTTATTTTTACGTGATTTTTGCATGGTTTTCGCTGTTTTCTTATTGAGATGTGGTTTTCATTTTAACCATATATATATATATATATAGGGAGAGGATCAAATGTTAACGCATGTTTATTGCGTTAACCGAATAACTACATCTTATTACTTTGGGTCCACACTAAAGTAAATCTAAAGGTGTATCTTTTTTCTTTTTTTGAATTAATGTAGGACACACTTACATTAATAAAAAAATAAGAGAAAACATACACCTCTAAATTTATTTTGATGTGGGCCCCAAAGTAATAAGATGTAGTTATTTGGTTATCGCAATAAGGAAGAGTTAACATTCGAACCATCCATTATATATATACATAGAGGCTAGATTTTTAATAACCCACTAAATGTGTACTAACCCAAATAACTTTGGCGATAAGAAGTCAAATTTTGGATTTTTTTAACATCATTATAACACGTTTAGAACACTATGTTCTTTTATGAGTTTGTGTAAATTCATCACCTTTTAAGAGATAACAATGGTGATGAATTTACACAAACTCATAAAAGAACATAGTGTTTTAAATGTGTTACAATGATGTTAAAAAAAATCCAATATTTTGCTTTATCTTGTCAAAGTTATTTAGGTTAGTACTTATTTAGTGGGTTATTAAAAATTCCAAGCTATATATATATATATAAATATATATAGGGAGAGGATCAAATGTTAACCCTCCCTTATAGAGTTAACTCGTTAACCTTGGCAAAAATGCCTGAATCTCTGAAATTTTTTTCATGGCCTTTATTATATATAAATAGGGATGTTACTTTTTTGTGTTTTTGCTAATTTATTACCGTTTAGAATTTAAAACAATTGTAAGTTTGAGTTACACTATCTGATGCAAGCAGTGTAACGCAAACTTACACTTAATTACTTACACTTGATTTAAATTATAAACGGTGATTAATTAGCAAAAACACAAAAAAGAAATCCCTTATTTATGTATAATAAAGGCCATGGAAAAAAAATTCAAAGATTCAGGCATTTTTTGCCAAGGTTGACGGGTTAATGCTATAAGGGAGGGTTAACAATGAAACTATCCCCTATATGAAGATTTTTTACATAACCCACTCTTAAAACGATAACTCTTAATAACCCGTCAAGATCAAGCCAAATTTTCGAATTTTTTTAACATCATTGTAAACACATTTAGAACACTTTCTTATTTTATGAGTTTGTGTAAATTCATCACCGTTTGAGAGTTAACGTCGTTGTAAGTTTTTAAAATTTTGTAACTTACAGTGCAAAATAAGAAAGTGTTCTAAATGTGTTTACAATGATGTTAAAAAAAATTCGAAAATTTGTCTTGATCTTGACGGGTTACTAAGAATTATCGCCTTAAGAGTGAGTTATGTAAAATTCCATGCCCTATCTATACTATATAATAAAAGAATAACACTCCGTCACTTGTCGTTTTCTGGTTAAACCACACGCCATATGTCATTAAATGATTGGACAAATTGCAATTGATGCCACTTGTCATGATTATATTAATCCTTAATATTTTAAAAATAAATTAAATTTAATAAATGATCAAGTCAAACTTCCTAATTTGAAAAAATGGTATTTATTTTCTTTAAATACTAATTAAAAATCTAATCATATCAAACTTTCCATTTTTGATTAATAATTTTGAAATTCAAAAAAAATTCAAATTAAATTATCAAGATACTCAATACACAAATTTTAAATTCTAATTAAAAAAGAAAGAATAATGATTTCAAATTTTTATGATTCTTAAATCTATCATCATTATGTAATTAATATTTATTTTTAAATTTTAATTAACTTCATTCTACAAATTAATAAACAAAAGGTTATCACAAAAAATCATTTTACAATTTTTATTTCTTAATTGCTAATTCATATTGTTTAATATAATTTTATGATTCAGCCCGTGTAATACACGGGGTCAATAAGCTATTATATATATATATATATATATATATATATATATATATATATATTATTCATAACGTAAACTAGGGAATGGTATGTTTTATTATTTTTAACTTTGGTCATAAAGTTTTTAAACTTTAATTTTGCTTTGTCCATCGTAGTTTTCTTTTTCTTTCTTTCATTTTTTTATGACGGACTACATTTTGGGAATTTATTTTTAAATAACAGTCATTACGACAAAATTTTTTATGTGTTTTGATATTCAGGATTGTGTCACATTCGATGACCTAGTTTGAGGTTTCGTGCAGCCCAAATTTGTGTGTGTGTGTGTTTTTTTTATCTGTGTTTTGGGTTTTTTATGTGTATAGTTGTTGTTGTGACCAGAGTTTACAATCAACTTTCTTGATAACTAGAAGTTTGATATTGGAATGTCAATCTTCCGATGGAATGATTATAATTTCAAATATGTTCTGATATTTACGTCAAGTCTGTGACAACTTTTTTATTTGGTACATACGAAAAATTGAATTTTTGTGTTAAAACATGTTTGTAAATTGGAAACTTGCGTAGTATGTCAGGATTAAATACTATCTTTTCTACATTCGGATTTTTGTTTTTAGGATCGCGATGAATTCGTGGCAAATGCGCACATGGATAAAATCTAGTTTAATACATAATTATAGAGTAGAGTTTTATATAATTAATTAATAGGTTAATAATAATGTGAGAGTTTAAAAATAATGCTAATATCATTTAGTATATATAATAACTAAGAGTAATTATCCAAATTTAATTAGTTGTGAATAATGAATATCAAGTGGACAATTACAAGTTTGAAATTTAGATAATTGTTTGAGTTCGTTGGGTATTTAAGTTTTACTCAAATACTAAACCAGCAATCAGATCTCTAATTTTGTTGATGGAGTATATATAAGTGAAATTGTGAGGCAGATAGAGGCAATGTTTTAAAAACCGATATTTTAGGTGCACTGAATTTGACTCAAAAATGGTTCAACCGGACACGCTAATTAACATAGAATTCTTTAGAAAATACAACTTATACTCAAATAAATTTCAAAAAGTATGCAAATTCATCAAAAAACAATTTAAAAGGTACTCAAATTCATCCAAAACAATCTAAAAGTACTCAAATTCTAATAATTTTTTTTAAATAAAAGTGCATGATAGGATTATGACATTGGCGTGTTAAACGCATCAAGTTCACAATCGCTTAAAAGCCGAAAATCGCTTAAAAACCGAAATTTTGTGTTTTTTTGAAACCGGAAATACCGGTAAAACCAGATTAAACCGTCGGCACGATTGATCGAAGGAATCTGCATAATACTGGATGGTTTCATACCGGATTAGTAAACGGCAGACAGTTGAACCGGCAGGTTCGAACCGGTTTTTAAAACACTAGAAAGAGGTTAGATCGGTGGGGGAATTTTAATAATGCTTACTAATTATTATTATTATTATTATTATTAGTAGTAGTAGTAGTAGTAGTAGTATAGATAGTATAGTACTTGCCATCTATGACAATAAATCTTGACTTTAATTAGACGGTCAATTAAAGAAGCAGAATATAGATGGAACATGCGGATTTGTTTTCTTTGTTTTAACTTTTAAGTTAGAAATCTTTCAATTCAAATATCGAATAATTAATTACAACACATAACCTAAAAATAATAAAGAATACGTAGTATTTGAGTTAACTCGGTTAAAATAATTAAAAAATAATAATAATCACAATAACGATAATATTAACAATAATAATCACCAATGTTTTAAAACCTTGACCGGACCAACTAGTCTACTATAATAGTTTTATGAGTAAATTACACAAAAGGTCCTTTATGTATATATGAAATTTCATCCTTAAACTTTAATAATTACGCCAGACGTCCTTTATCTTGGTGTTTTGTAACAATTAGGTCATTTTCTACTAACCAAAGTTAAGTTTTCTGTTAATTTTTTTAAAATGACAATTTTGTCCTTATGACTAAAGGATGAAAAATGAAACCGTATATAAAGTTAAAGGACGTTTTTTGTAATTTTCCAAATTTTAACTTGTTATTTTCATTTTTCCTTTTATTTTTTCTTTTAGATTTATTATATTTAATATTATATTTAATAAATTATTTAAATTAGTAATTCGTTTATTTATTTTATAATTAAAAAATTATTTTTATGTTTTTGTTTATAATTTTATTTGCTTGTTTAGTTTATTTATTATTTTTTTCTATTTATCATTACATATCTCACAAAATAATTTTAATCAATTTATTATAAAAAATTTTGCCTATGATTTATTATCTATAAGTATAAAAAAAATATAAAATTGTTTTGTCTCATTTCGATTGCTAACTAGTTGACTAAAGATTATGGGGTGGTCACGGTCCGGTATTTACATTTTTTAGGTGAAAACAAAAACCAAACCGTTAATAACGTTTTTTGAATAATTAAAACAAAAATCGGTCGGTTAAAAATAAAAACTAAACAAAATCGTTATCAACGGTTTGGTTCCAGTTTTGTTTTATGGTTTGGGCTTAAGCTTTCGAGCCGGCTAAAAATAAAAACCGAATCAAAATTACTTATAGATAATAAACCACAAGCAAAAGATTTTATAATAAATTGATAAATCAATTTGTGAGAAGTATAATGATAAATAGAAAAAAAATAATAAATAAACTAAACAAGCAAAAAATATTTATAAACAAAAACATAAAAATAAAATTTTAGTTATAATATAAATAAACTGATAAAATAATTACTAATTTATAAAATATAATTTTAGATAGAAAAATCTAAGAGAAAAAAGAAAAGACAAGAATTAAAAATTTGGTAAAGTACAAAAAACGTCCTTTAACTATATATATAATTTCATATTTTATCCTTTGGTTATAAGGGCAAAATTGTCATTTTAAAAAATTAACAGAAAACTTAACTTTGGTTAGTAGAAAAGGACTTAATTGTTACAAAACACCAAGATAAAGGACGTCTGGCGTAATTATTAAAGTTTAAGGATGAAATTTGAAATTTCATATATACATAAAGGACCTTTTGTGTAATTTACTCTAGTTTTATTTATATGTTCCAAATTTAAATTCATTAAATTAATAAGCTTCATTTTTTTATTTGTTAAATGCATTTTATATGATTAACATATATTTTTTCACATCAACTAATAAATATACGTATTACTTATTCTATATTATTAATATGCATAATTGGAAAAAAAAACAGACGTACGAATAAATTGTAGTTTTTTATTTTCTATATTTATAAATTATTATATAGTAAACGTAAACTAATCTGACAAATCCGACAAATGAACGAGTGATACGTTTGGTTTGTTAATGATAATAATAGTTACGTACATAAGCAACCTCAAAAGAAGAAGTAGAGAGGCAACAACAAGAGTAGCAACATGGGTGGTGGCCACCAGTAGTAAATACTAAATATGATCAACTAAAATACGATACATTTTAAAATAAAATCAAAGCGCATCTTTAAATTTACTCTTATTAATCACGTATATATATTTGCATCTCTTGAATACCTCGCCTTAGAAACCTTAAAACCATGATGTTCTTTGAAAACAACTAATATTAGATATATAGCTAATTAAGGAGAGCTATTTGAGAAACTATAAGCATATAAACGTGCTTGTTAATGCTAACATGATCTATTAACTATTTCTAGTGCCATACTTCATTTTCTTTAACTATTTAATTATCGATTTTTTTTGTATTCTTTTTTCTTTTGTTTTTTTGGTAATAATATTATTATTATTATTTCAACTCAGTTACTTGACACTTCAAATAGTTTGACACTTCACAAACTATTCATTATGTTTAGAAAAAAAATAAATATGAATAAGAAATTAAACGACATTCGTACAACAATGGTACATTAAATGAAAGTTAAACTTTTAAAATATTTTCAAGATATCCTAACATTTTTGCTTAAGCCACTACTTTGAAATTGTGTTTCTATGTGTCCTTTGTTGAAACATTAGTTGATAAAATATGTGTTTTTAAGGTATATAAATGACCCAAATTTTGCTATAAATACAAAAAGTAATTTTAACGTTTATTTTGTAAATATCTTTTATCATTATTAGTTCATCATCAAATATACAAACAAACAATGTATACGAGTCCAAGGAGTTCGAGTAAGAGCCAAGACGTTAATTTTAATTTACTTAATACTTTGATGAATGATGTTGCTAAACATGTTAACTTGATATATACATGAGAACAGATTGTAATGCCACGAAAAGGGTAGCAAATTTTAAAACATTTGATATTTAGGCTTGGTAGAAAAAAAAAGTATCCCAGTTTCTAGTTCTAGCATGCATGAACCATGATTTACCAAACATTCAAACATTCATGGTAGTTAAAATGCTTTTTATCTTAGTGATAGTTTTTTTACCAGCTTGAAGCAAAAGAAAAAATACATGAGTTCCAAGGTGAAGAAGGAATGATGCATCTTGTTACCAATTAAGCAAAAACCATAAATCTATCTATTATAATAAATAGATGTTTTTAAAGACACATGTCATGTTCTTAGAACACTTCACATTTGGTTTCCCTCTTCTCTCTCATATTAAATACATTTTATTATAAATATACTTTTTTTTACATTATTAAATTAAAAAAAATTAATGCATTTAAAATATATTTTTTAAAAACATACTTTTTAACAAAAATCAAATTATTATAAAATATACAATTTTTAATTTTTTTTAATTGAAATGTTTAAAGAAACAAAATTTGAAAAATGTAATGTTTAAACGTAATATAATTATTACTTAAAGTATAAATTATACCAAATTTTAATGATATTTCATACTAGAATTTAGATTTTCATTTATTATTATTTATTATATTTTTTCTATTCAATCTCTGTAATACACAGGATATTAAGCTAGTGAATGAATAAATAATAGTAGTCCCGAGGTTCAATCTAGTAATTAAATCGGTTTTCAAAAGAGTTGATGAAAATTGAAGACCCATTTACTATGAAGTATTTAAAGGTGACAGATCGCATGTGAACACACTTTAAATATTTCATTAAACTAGCTAGGTTAAAATCTAATGTGTTACAAGAGTTAAATAAATGAAATATCATGTTAAAACACGTGTATTGCATTGGTTGAATAACCACATCTTTTATATATAATAAAGGACTAACTTTGGGTGCCACATGGCACTTAGCTAGCCTTCTATATGCCACATGGCATTTTTTAAAAATCTATATATAATAGAGTATTTAAATATTTATTTTTGGTAACAGCTAATATGGCAACCTTTTAAAACATTTTATTTACTTTTTAAATACAAACTAAACAATCACTCAATTTTTTTGAATTTTTTCTTTAAAACTTTTAATCGTAATAATTAAAATAATAATAGTATGTGTTATACCCTTAAAAATCGATATTACTATCCATTTTATCTTTACCAATTATAAATTGAAATGGTATTAAAATTACTTTTAAATACGTGGTATTAAAATTTTCTTCATTACCATCTCAATTAAAATTAAAAATATCCCCAAGGCTCATAATATGAATATTATTATTATTATTATTATTATTATTATTATTATTATTATTATTATTATTATTGTTTTTTATTATTATCAACAAAATATTATTTATTAGTATCGGGTAGAATTTAATTAATGTTGCAAATTTGGTATTTTTTTAATGTAATTTTAGAATAAAATTAGATGTTATTTTTGTTAACTTTTTCAAATTGCTAATTTTTTGGAGTTTATTTACAGAGTTTCTTATTTGTCAATTAATTTTTATTTAATATACCTAAATATGGAAGTTTTCAATTTTCAATTAACAAATAAATATAAATTAGACACAAGTCACATTTATAAAGTATAAACTAAGTTACTTTTCTGTTTTTCTCTCATGTTAATATATATCTTACTTATTAAATAACAATTTTAAATACTAATTATATTATTTATGCTTCTTTTATATGAAAAATTAATAAAAACCACACATTAAAAAACTAAATGACCATAAAATATATTTTTCTAAAAGTAGAAAATAAAAATAATTACAAACCGAAGTGTTTAAACAATTAGATATTTATAATAAAATGACAATTTTACAAAAATAGCTTGAAAACAAAATGGTGAAAAAGACAACTCTTTAATACACGAATGTTGAAAAAATGATACTCTTTTACTACTTAAGTTATTTACTTAAACGTATTTTCAATCATCTTTATCTTAAAATGTTGTGTTTAAAATTCTGAAATTTCATTAAGAAATATCTAATATTTTTAGTTCAATTCATGTAATAACAGCACTAGCCTATGTTTTTGTAAAAAATAATGATTTTTTTCGAAACAAAATTTTTAAAACAAAATATTAAATTGCAAACTTAAAAAATTTTAAAAAAATTTTATTATTTTAATATATTAAATATTAACTTATAGTTAATTTGTATCATATTTTATATAAACAAATATTTCATGGTTTAAAAATATTTTTTATTAACTATTTAATACTTTTTGTTCAACTCGTATAATATACGGGTATTAGCCTAGTGTATAATTATAATGTTTTAAATAAAAATAAATTTATTTCAAACTTCTTAATTAAGTTCACATTAAATTCATTTAGTTAATAATATATTAATTTTATTTATATTCATAACCCATAATTCATATCGATATACATAATTTATAATAAATAATAAGTATCAATAATCAAATAGAAGAGAGAATGAATAACCAAAAAATAGAAGACCTATTTTGTTGATATATGTCTTCAATTATTTTTATCTATTACTAGTAATATTATAGAAATCATTGATTAAAAAGGAAATAATGAAAATTTAAAAATTATAAATATTTTAAATTATAAAATTACATTTTAGAAAATTATAAATAAAAAATATTTTAAAATTAGATGTCATTTAAATCTCATTATGATATATTAAGTTTTAATTTATAAATTATTAGTATAAAAAGATTTATTATTTTTGTATGTAGTTATATAATTTAATTATTTAAATTTGTTAGTATTAGATAGAAGATAAAGTTAACATTAATAAAGAAAAAGGAGAAAAAATTTGAGAGGGAAGTTAAAAGATTGACATTTGACAATCATTGTTACATTTTTATTATGTAGTCTCTTAACTATTCAAACTTAATTTTACGTCTTAATTATTAAGAGGCTATGAAACATTAAAAGGTAATATCTTAATAACCATTAAGTGGTTACCAAACAACAACTTGCATGAGTCATTGTGAAACAGTAAGCTCGTGTGTTGTAACGCATAAAACATTAAAAAATAATGTGTAAGGTTTGAAAGAACTTATAACTATAATCACAACTATTGAATAATAAATGTTGAAAAAATAAACTACTTAAGGGATTAAGTGATGACACAAGATAACTAATGAAGATTAAAGACCGAAAATGAAAGACTAAAAAGAACAAAGAATTGAACATCAAAAATTGAAGAATTACAAGAGCTGAAGATACATCTTCAGTAGCTATTGAGTTTTCAGTACTTTAGTTCTTTAGCCAGTTATTTAGGCCTGTTTAGGATTTCATTTTAAAATAATTTATTGCCTTTTGGTGTTTTCAAAAAGCTAATAAGTAAATAAGTTGTTTGTCAAACTTAAAAGAATTTTTGAGAATGACTTTTTGTAAAAAAGTTAATAAGTTGTTTTTCAAAAGCTAAAAATTCTGACTTTTCAAAATAATTTATGACTTATTAGTATAAAATTACAAATTTACCAACACTCTTTACCCTTTACCCAATCTTACACCCACCATCACCCACTGATACCGTCACTTACCACCACCACCCGCCTCCAACGTTGTCACTCACTGTGTAAGTCGCCACCCACAACTATCACCTACCACTACCCACCACCATTGCCGCCATCCACTACCGTACCACTCACATCCACCGTGATCCACCACCATTTTTCGCCACACACCACTGCTACCCATAACCTTAAAGTGGTGGTAAATATAATAATGTCCTTATTTGTAATTTTGAAAAAGTCATTTTTTAAAAAGCTAATCTAAACACATTTTTAAAAACTTTATTTCAAAAAATCATAAGTTAATAAACACTTTAGACAAAAAACTCTTTTGAATTTAATAAAAAATCACATACAAAGCCTTAGTTTAGGTAGGTAGTTTGTTAAGCAGTAGTAATATAATCAATAGTTAGTAATTACTGAACATTAAATGTATTTAGTTACATTGTTAAATGTCTTTTTCATGATGACGTCACTCTAGGATATGAATACCGATATCAACGTTTGATTCGGTAGAGTTTTGTAGGTGCATAGAAACCCAGTATGAATGTTCATTTGAGGGAAGCATTTCATTGTAATCAGTATTTAATTTTCAATTAATCAATACAATCAATTGTTATGAATATGATTATAATTTCGTTGTGTTTAATCTGATTAGATATTTGTATTGATTTTTTCTATAGAGATCTAATATAGTGTTTATATATTGTATTATTTTAATAAAACTAATCATATTTTTGAACTTTATTAATTTAAGTCATATACATTAAAAGATATACATTGTAATTGTTTTAAATCTATTGACCATAATTAAATTGGTTTTCAATAAAGTTATTTAAATAAAAATGTTCGTCAATGCACGTGGCACTTTGATGTAATAATCTTAAACATACATTAAATTATTACAACTGTCACCGTATTGTAATATTCTTAGATTGATTGCAAATGCACACACATTAATTAAAACAATGTTACCTAAAGAAAATTTAAAAAAGATAAAACGCCCGTGAACTATAAACAAAACCATACGCATGTAAACGAACCGAACAATTTGTGAACTGTTCATGAACTATTCGGCGGAAGTTTGTTTATGTTCGTTTATTTAATAAATGAACAAACACGAACATAAAATTTGTGTTCGTTTAATTAAATGAACGAAAATGAACACACCTAGTGTTCGTTTATTTATCTTCATGAATTATTCAGTTATGTTCCTTTATTTACGTTCCTTTATTTGTGTTCGTTAATGTTCGTTAACTATGTAATGTTAGTTTATGTTCGGTTAACTATCTAATTTACGAATTATATGTGTTTACATTTAAGAGACTTGTCGTTTGTGTTCGTTTATGCTTGTTCAATTGTGTTCGTTTATGTTTGTTCAAAAGTGTTCATGTTCGTTTAAGATTGTTTAAAATAATGTTCATTTATATTTGTTCGTTTATTTTGGTTTGTTTGTGTTTATTTATGTTCATGAACTGTTCGTTTAATTTATTAATGAACGAACACGAACATATTCATTTTCTTAATAAATGAACACGAACACAAAATTCATGTTCGTTAATGTGTCCGTGTTCATGTTCGTGTTCGGCTAAATTTAAATGAACGAACATGAACATGCCTGTGTTCATGTTCGTTCGATTCGTAGTCTAAAAAAAGAAACTATTAAAAAGAAAAATAAATATTTTGGAATTGTTAAAACATTAAAAGAAAAATATGAAGGAAACACACCTGAAAGGTGTTAGGCTTTTCAACATAACGTCATTTGAAATTGTTATTATATAGCTTGTAACAATTAGGGTTGGGTGTTCATGGTTACACTTAAAAACCGTTATTAACGGTTTGTTTTATGATTATGCTCAAAAACCGTAAGAACTGGGCCGTGAATTAGGGCTGCTAATTTCAGACATGAACACGTTAACACGACACGACTTTAACATGTTTCGTGTCTAAAACAGGTCGACACATTAAGACCTGTTAATACCTATTTAAAATTTAAAATAAATAATATAATAAAATATACGGTTAACCAATTAGTTTCAAAAAATTTCTAACTGTCTAACCTTAGTTCTTTAACGGGTTCCTTTACAGGTTTTTTAATGGGGTTTTAACAGCTTCTTTAACATGTCATTTATAGTATTAACTGTTAACATGTTCCTTAACGGGTCATTTCGTGTTTTTAACGGGTCGTGTTCGTGTGAAAAAACAGACACGATAAGAATTCCTATCGTATTCGTGTCTAACGAGTTTGTGTTTCATGTCTTAACGGGTCGTGTCTGACCCGTTATGAGAGCCCTACTATGAACCAGGGCTGTTCACGAGCCGAACCGAACCGAGCGAGGGTGTGCTCATTCTCGACTCGTTTACAAACTGAGCGGCTCGGCTTGGTTCGGATTTGCAAAATCAAGCCAAATTTTGTGCTCGTTGCTCGGCTCGTTTTAAAACTGAGGGGCTCGGCGTGGTTCGGTTTGGCTCAGTTTTAAATAAAATTAAATGCGAACTGGTCATCAGTTTACCAGTTTAGTTTCACAGCCGGTTTTTTCCAAAACATTTGGTCTGCAGTTTCAAAAGTTTGAAGCCATAGTTAACGGTTTGGTTTATGGTTTCACAAAAAAACTGGTCGTTAAAAAACCGAACCGGACTTTATGATACACACACATACATACACACATATTAAACAGATACATAGATAAGTTCATTGATTTAAACATCATTGACACACACACACATATAAATATTTGGGCTTACAATGCAAGTAGGGAATATCAAATAATAAAACGATAAGTTTTTATTTTTAACGGGTCAAACATTCCAAACTTAAAATTAGTGGTGCACAAAAAAAAACCGATTACTCGAACCGAACCGGTTTTGGGACCGGTTAGAAACCGGTTTTTGGACCGGTTTTTGTTACTGGTTTGGGCCACATCGAAAAACTGCCGGTTTTAAATCGGTTGGTAGATTTTCAGGAGAAACCGGTTTGTAACCGGTTAAAGTAAAACCGGTTTTTGAGACCGGTTAACCGGTTAGAGCATTCAAAAAAAATAGCCGTTGGACCAAAATTATAGCCGTTGGGACCGGTTAACCGAATATTAACCGGTCGTGTAAAAAAAATTATAGCCGTTTTTTAGTCGTTTGAGACATTTTTTGGACCATTTTGCCCCTAAACGTTATTATAAATAGATGGGTATTGTTTTGGTTTGATCACACATCTTACAACATCTCTTCTTCATAAACGCTCGAAAACGATCAAAAACGCTCAAAAAACGATCACCTACTTCTCGATTCAATCTCTTCTTCTATTACATTCTTAAATCTTAATTTAATCTCTATTCCATTCATGGCAAGCTCACGAAGTGCTCAAAGTTCCGTTGGTGTTGGTGCATCCACTTCAACCGAACCAACCGTTGTTAGAATCAAAACTACAACGAGGAACAAAAATTTATTTCAACATTTCTACTTATGCGAAATGTCAAACGGTGTCGATAAGGCACGGTGCAAAGGTTGCGGTACTTTTCTTAAACAGGAATCTAATTATACTTTAAGAAGCCATTTGACGAAGCATTGTGTTATGGTCAAAAATAATCCGACAAACGATCAAGCACAAATGTCTACCAAGTGTGGGGTTTGGAATTTTGATCCCGACATGGTTCGTAAAATGATGGGAAACTTAATAATTCAAGAAAGTTTGCCTTTCAATCATTTTGACAACCCATGATTGACGAGGATGATTCAAAAGGCGCTACAACCACGATATCATCAAGTAAGTCGTTCCACTATTAGACGTGATTATTTGAGACGTTGGCGTCAAGCGAAACAAGAATTAATTTTGGTTTTTCAAAATTTAAAAACTGGGGTTAACTTAACAATGAATGTTTGGTCGGTACCTCACGGTTTGCCTGAATCGTACCTTTGCGTTACCGCGCATTGGATTGATCTCAATTCATGGAAAATGATGAAACGTACGATTGCCTTTAAAATGTTTCCATATCCTCACACGGGGGATCAATTGTCTTACATGTTAGATGGAATAATACAAACATTTTACTTACAAGATAAAATACTTTCAATAAGTTTTGATAACACTTCAAATAATACTAGTGCGGTTCAAAAGTTAAAAATTAAATATAAACCGATATGCAACGATGTTTTTTTCGTACTAGATGTGTTGCACATATCATTACCTTGGTTGTGAGTGATGCTTTTGCGGTTCCTGAAATGAATATGTTAAAAGAAAAGTTTAAACAAATGTTAAAGGATGTTTTTATGAAAAGCCGTAGAAGATATACGGAATATCAAAAATTTTGTGAGGATACGAACTCCCTCTTTTTAGGTCCATCTTGGGACGTACCAACAAGATGGAATTCGAATTGGCGTATGTTTAACAACACCATACGACAAAGGGAAACCTTAGAAGTATTTCATACCAATTTAGTCCAACAACGTAAGGCTAAATCTTTTAATAGCCTATGTGTACTCGGGCAACAAAACAAAGTGATTGCCTATGCATCACGTTAGTAAAAAAAAAATTAAGAAGAATTACGCAAGTCTTGATTTGAAATTAGGCGCCATTTTCTTTGCGTTGAAGTTGTGAAGATATTACCTTTACGGAGTTCATTTCATAGTTTATATTGACCCTAAGAGTTTAAAATATATTTTTGGTCTGAATGATATGAAGGACTTGTAATAACCCGGTAGGTTAAAGCTTTTCACTTCAAACGTCATACGAATACGAAAATAACCCAATTTTATACAACTACCAAACAAGTCAAAGTTTACAATCTTTATGAAACGAAATTTTTCAATCTACTTGATTGTGGTTAGTTGAACCAAACATCTTGTAAATCAAAACAACTCTGGTAAGACAGAATTTTAATCTATGAAGTTCTAAATTAAAACATTTGTGTGCTACGTCCATGAAGTAGGGTAATCATGCAAGGTAAATTACCGTTGCGGGTGCACACGGAACGATAATTTGCAGTACATGTGAATCCTGCTGTGCGGGACAATGGACACAATCATAGGAAACATTGAATCCAAATCCTGAAATAATTGAATATGTGTTAACGAAAGTGAATGGAGAAATTAAACGACTATGACTGTGAAATTCCCTATCACGAAAAAAAAATTATAAATGTGGTAGTAGATGCCTTAAGCTGAAAATTGACAAAGAAATCAAAAAGAGTACGTGCTCTAAGGCTTGAACTACCTATCTATAAATGTGAAATGATAACTATGGAGTTTATTACCAAATTTCCTCTAACAAGTCGTGGGAATGGAATGATTCGATAAAAAGGGAAAGCTAATACCACGTTACGATGAACCTTTTAAAATTCTCAAAAAAAAAATTTGAACCAATGACTTATCAACTTGAAATACAAGAAGAATTGACCGGAGTTCACAATGTTTCTAATGTCCTTAATCTTCGAAAATGTTCGACTAATGATTCCTTATTAATGCCTCTTCAAAATGTTGGATAAACGAAAAATAAATAAATAAATAAACTTCAACAAACAACCAATTCAAATCAATGATCAACGAGAAAGGAAACTTAAACGTAAAAAGTTGATTTTAGTTAAGGTTAAATGGAACCCCAGACGTGGTCCTGAATATACATGGAACTGGAGTCAGAAATGAGGGAAAAAAATATATCCACACATATTTCAATAATCTCGAGGACGAGATTAAAATAAAGGTGGGGAGGATGTAACATCCTGTTTTGAGAAAATAAATAAAGTAATCTTGTTTATAATTAAAGTATAATTATACAAAAATATAACAATAAAAATGATCAATTCAAAAGTAAGGCCTCGTCTAATAATAAAAAAAAATAAAAATAAAATTAGTCTATTTTATAAATATGATTCTTCGAAAGTATAAGAATATAAATGGGCGTTAAAATTTTTTTTAGCATATGTTTAAACGAATAAGTAGGATAAAACAATTATTATAAACAATCGGTGTCTAAACAATCGTTAAGTTTAGTCATAACTCGGTTAAATAATAACAATAATATTAAAATATATTATAATTGAACATTCTCCGTTTTTAACGAAACTTAAGTCAAAATGTAGAGAAAAATGAGCAGGTCCTACCAGTATATTTATAATTTTATAAAGCGTGATATTTTATAAGTTATAATAGAAAAACAAAAAGTTGAGCTAAATTAATTATAATAAATTAATAATCTTTAATTGAAATCATGAAATATATACACGTATGTGTATTTACAATTTGCCAGTAAAATTTCTTCCACAAGAAGATTTCTAAAAGCATCAAGGACTTATCTATATTTTCGAATGAAGTGAAATAATTAAGTCGGTTAACGATGGTTAAAAAAAACTAGTGAAATGAATACTATATGGAGAATAAGAAACGATGCAAGATTTAGAATAAAATAGGCAATCGATATAAAGAATCAAGAAACTAAGAAGTCGATACGCGATTAGGTATGTATTTCAATCTCTTAGTTTAACTCATAAATGTACGTTTTTGTATATTATTAACTTTACAGAGTTAGGGTTAAGATCCAATTTTATATATATACACAAATATTATGTTGAAGTTATGATCTATTTTTAGGAGCAGAAAAAAATAGGCTTCAGGAATGATCCTTGTCAATAGTTATAAGTATAGATTGAGCTGAAACGCTGCCCAAATTTATATTCCGAAGTTCTAAGCTGTTACCCAGCCAACCAAAAATTCAGGTGAATACATTTAACTTGTTTTAAAATATAAATGCATTTTTTTGAGCATTGTATGTTTAAAATTTGACGCATAAAGGGATACTATTAGACCAGCATTTAGGCCATTAGTATACGTACGATTTGCAAATTGTATCCGCTATGGGTGAAATTCCCATACGTGGCTGGTAACGTGGGCTGGAAGGTTATACGTAAGACACACTCCGCAGGCAACCTAACCAGTGACGGGCTGTGGGCTGGAGGGAACAATTGTAAGACGCACTCCGCTGTTGTTCCTAACCAGTGACAGTACAAGCCAGGGTATGCAGTGGTTGTATCGATCAGTGAAATAACATGCTAAATGTGTAGTATTGCCACTATTAATTATGGTCAAAGGACCGAATATGCTATGCTTACATATCGAGTATGTTATTTGTATTCACCAACATTATGTTGACGTTTTATTTTCAAAAACTTTTCAGGTAATAATGAAATATAAACAAGAAGCAAGATTAGAGATTCTTGACTTATGATGCCTTGAATAAGACCTTGTGGTAAGACCATGGAGCTATTGGAGCTATGCCTCCAAGTCATGTATAAACTGGATATTATAAACCGAAATGTAATTATGCGTGTGTAAAAATCCGGTTTACTATAAATTGAAATGATGATGTTCATACCTATACGTATGAAATTTTATAAAATCCTGAAAAGTTAATTACAAATAACGAAATGTGGTTTTCATACCTATGCGTGTGAACTTTTTATAAATCATGGAAAACGGTTTTCACATCTATGCATGTGAATTATTTATAAAATTATGAATTAATGAAACAACGCTTCCGCTAAAACATAGTAAAATGAATAATAAACGCTGACCGAGACTGTATTATTCATGAAACCAATTCGGGTCGCACGGTGTGACAATTATTTACAAAAGTATGGTGAAACATCTAACATACAATAAACTATGTATGCGCATTCTAGTTCGAGTAAAAGTCAAGATGTTAACTTTGATTTGTAAGCCCCATCCTCACACGCATAACACGTGTTTTAAAACAACATCAAAGTTTAGGTCCGAGATTTTTTTACTAAAACATCAAGGTTCAACACCCAAAATAACCCAACCCTTCATCGAAAGTCATTTACAAATGTTTTGTCAAGCAAACATCCTAAGCATCTTTACAATATTTCTATAATGTTGGGTTTTCAACCATAAACGCTTCAACCCGAGTTCTTGAGAGCAATCCAATCACGTAAGCCTTCAACCCTTTTCGTTCACCTGAAAAACACCACATTTAATTTCCGTTAGTTCGTTAGAACTAAGTAAGATCACCCATCTATTTCCCCAAGTGTATCCCATAACAACATATGGATACAATCATAATTTCCCAAATATAATTTGGGAACATTATTCGACCCGAATACAAAACGATTTACTAACAGGTCGTTTTCACCCGAAAACCCTTAAATCTTTAATTCTTACTCAAACCAATTAGATTTACCCATGGAATCCGCATCAAAGTTGAAATATGTCAATTTATGACATTTTTAGATATACAGTCGCAACATGGGCGTGTTCCAGGGGAACATGGCCATGTCAGAAAGTTTCCAGAATTTTGATGTGCAGATATGACATGGACGTGTTTCAGGGGAACATGACCATGTTAGAACTGCTTCCACACACACACACATTCAGATATATATATATATATATATATATATATACATTTTCTTTGTTCTCTCCCCTCATCCCTTTTTCACCAAGGATTTCAAAGTGAACAACCACCACAATATATTCAACACATTAAATTCATATTCATAGCACTTTAAAACACCAATAAAGTGTTAGAACATGAAAATCACCAAATAAAAGTCAAAATTATTCACCATGTCATTGAGACTTCCTTTCTCACCAAGGATTCTCAAGGCAGGTAATCACACCACTTGTGATTTACCTAAACTCCATAAATTCACCTTAGGAGGTTCACTCCACTTGTGAATAAACCCAATTCACATTTACACCTCATGTGAATTGTTTGACCATTTTTAGTCAAACTTCAAATAAGAAGTTCACACACCTTGTGAATCATTCTTATTTCACCACACCACTTGTAAACATACTAAATTACAATAACTAAGCAAATAAATCACCTATTACATGTTGTCACACCCCGAGCTGGCGGGGTTGGATCGAAGTCCCCGTCGGGCGGAAGGTTCTCGGAGCGCGATATCACGAGTGATAATCATGATGATCAGATTGTTTACATAGCATCAATGTCAAGAATAATTAAAGCACAATAAAACATTTAACTAGGATTACAAAGTTAAATTACAATAGCAAGTTTCAGTAATTTAACTAAGTAAACCTATCGTAAAATCAAATGTTTCTATCTTGTATTTGTACAAGATGTCAAAAGTGATTCGTATCAATCAACCAAAATGTGTGCTTTCCAAAAGTCTACTAGGTCCTTTATCTGAGTATCCTAGCATGCAGTCCTGAAGTTTGAGCTTATTCCTGTGCATCACCTGAGAAAGCATGTAAGAAAAGAAAGTCAACACAATGGTTGGTGAGTTCATGTAGTTTTATGTAAAAATAGTTTGAAAAATCCTTTGAATGACAACCTTAACCTCACCATTAACCACCTATACCATCTGTTTCAGTATGCTTATATATAGGGCATATGCAGGGTCGAACTTACCGTCCGCCCAGCCACCGTCCCACCACATACCAAACCACATGATATATTGTTCCTGATAATAATTAAGCGTTTCATCCGACATCTTTGATTCCGTAACATTCGATTCATTGAATTCGATTACCTTGTAATTGTTTACCTTGATTTCCTGAATGACAACCTTAACCTCACTAACAACCACCTATGTTATCCAACCGAGTATGCTTATATATAGGGCATATGTAGGGGACAAGCCCCAGCCACCGTCCCACCACATACCGGGTTGCTTAACATATTGTTGTTAATGATAATTAAGCATTTCTTTCCACTACCTTGATTCCATGACATATGATTCTTAGCATTTGATTACCCTGAAAATGTTTACTTTGATTTCCCCGAAATGACAACCTTAACCTCACTAACAACCACCTATGCTATCCAACCGAGTATGCTTATATATTGGGCATATGTAGGGGACAAGCCCCAGCCACCGTCCCACCACATACTGGGCTGCTTAACATATTGTTGTTAATGATAATTAAGCGTTTCACTCCACCCTATTGATTTCCATGACTTATGAGTATTGAGTTTGAGAGGCACGATTAAGGATAGCTGAACACCCTAGGGAATTCAGCATCCATCCATAATGGTCCTAAATATGACTCGTGACATGTTATGATAGAGAAACCTTCAAGCTGACACAAAGTCAGCTAGAAGAACCCAAATCATTCTAGTCACTAATCATAACCATGGATGAATCAAGAAGAACACTGAATGACTAGTAGGGCTTGACCAATGTCAAGACGCGGCGGCCAATCAGTCTGTCTTACATGATTCTAACAACGAAGAGCGCTGATGACTAGTAGGGCTTGACTAATGTCAAGACGCGGCGGCCAACAGTCTGTCTTACGATGTCCTATAGCTTAAGCATACAAGTTTAACGCATTCCCATAGTTTCACTGATGACTAGTAGGGATTGACACGCAGGTCAACACGCGGCGGTCATTTAGTCTGTAGTCTGAGCATTCCAAATGTATCAAGCATTCAAGTGTTCAAGTATTCAAGCATATCAATTATTCACGTGTTTCAAGCATTCCAAGTATATCAAGTATTCGCATGTTTCAAGTATTCCAAGTATATCAAGTCTTTATAGTAAGTTAGAACATATGGTCTTTCTAAGTTTAAGTTCCAAGTTTACATAGACATAGTTTTCATAAGCATCTCTAGTTTTAACATTAGTTTCCTTATGCATTTTAATGTTTCAAAAGCTTTAAGCAAGCAAATATAGTATAAATAGCATTAGCATTGAACCTGTAGCTTTAGTTCTAGCATATAGTCTAAGCATAGAGTTTATAGCATTGACCTAAATATCTATTTTGAGCATAGAGTTTATAAGTATCAAGCATATAGTTTAAGCATCAAGTCTCAAGTTTAAGCATTTCGTTTCTAGCATAAGCATCAAGCCTCAAATTTAATCATCAAGAATATAGCTTCTCAAGAATAATAGTTTCCAAACATAAGCTTTGTCATAAGTACCATGATTATGTTTAAAAGCATTAAATAACATTTCAATAATTTATTAAAATGTTTAACATGCTTCTCAGTCCCGAAGTAAAACAAATAAGTTTGAAAAAGGACAAATGAACTCACTTTGTGTTTGTAGTGGTTGACTAAGTATAAACAAGAATACGCGCGCTCGTTGTTGCGTTTGATGGTGTATTCACGATCCTGTATTGATTTCACGTGGTTTGTAGCTTATAAGTATATGTTTGTAAGGATTCGTTGTGCGTGTAAGTGTTAGTGTTAGCCGTAAAGTTGGCTAACACTGTGAGTCTTGATCCTTATTCGGCCCGACTTGCTAGATATAGTTTATGTTAATACTATGTCCATTCAAATTGAATTTAGCCTTTTCCATCATGTTTCATCATTTGACTTGATGTACACCTTATATTCTTGTGTATAATATTGAACTCTCATAGTTCATAACTATGCAACTTATGTTCTAGTTTAAAGATTATGAATTCTCACACTTATAAGAATTTGAAATAACGTTTTCTTAATTAATAGATAACCATGTTATTATTCTTGTAAAACTTAACGTTTTAAGTATTATAAATCTATTAAAATGTACTCCTAATCAAGTGGGCCGAATGTCAATGGGCCTAAGATATGCGTGTGCGTGATCCAACTATTGGGCCGCAAGGTTTTATGGACCGAATAAAATAGATTGGGCCAACAAGGGGTGGGCCTAAGCAATCCCTTGGGCCCATTGTGTTTTCTTGGGCCGGATATGTGTGTTGGGCCGGTTAACACACATGGACCGAAAAGGGTAATATGGGCCGAATGCACCATCCATTTGGGCTAAACAGAATGGCCTTGGGTTGGATCAAAAGACTATGGCCCAACTAAATTGTATAGGCCGTGTGGTATGCTAGTGGGCCGATTCTATCAAGTATTGGGCCAAAACTAGGGTGGGCCTGTTATTGTTGTATGGCCATGTTTGTAAATGGCCCGCTTAATAATTAACTTGTGTCGAACATATGGTTTCTACTCGGCCGAGGGTGATGATTCCCTACTCCAGCAAACCTATGAAGCTATAGGTCCAAGGTTCGGCACCATGAATCGGCCTAAGGGTTCGCCATGGCCAAGGGTTCGGCTATGTTGCTCCTGTACTCACAGTTCGTCCAAACATGTAGGGTTCGTTGGATGGGAAAGGTTCGCCGAGGGTTCGGGCTAGTAGGTTCGTGGATTCCATGAGCGAGGCATGCAAGGTTCGTCGGATCATGGTGGGTTCGTCGGCCTCTAATGGTTCGGCCATGCACGGTTTCAGCGAGAATGGTTCGTTCATGCACGTAAAGGTTCGGCTGGGACAAAGCTGCTTAGGGTTCGGCCGTGGTGTGCATGGTTCGCCACACATGATGAGGTTCGGCCATGAGTAATAAGGTTCGGCTGAGAGGGCTGTAACCACACAAGTTCGGCTCCACCTAACCCACGAGCCTGTACTTTGTTTGTCATCATCAAGGAGCTCAAATTCTCAGTTGGGCCCGTCCAATGTTGTTGTCACGTGTAGGGAAGTCGTCGAGAGGGTGTGGAAGAGAAGATTAGGACCGATGGCTGGTTTTTATGATGGTGGTCGAACAAAGAACAACAAAAATGGTGAAAACCTTATCTTTTGTGATATTCAAGCCTTCATACCTGGTTTTTCACTGGGTGAACGCTCCGATCTGCTGTACTTCTACGTAAAGGATGGCAAGAGCTTCGCGTGGACACCAAAAACACCCACTTTCGTGGAGATTTGAGCAAGTTATGGTGATTGAAAGGTGTGGATTTTTGAGAGAGAGATGGACGAGAAAGAGAGTTTAGAGAGAGAGAGAGAGATCTTGAAAATGAATTAAATGCCAACATTTGGTGTTTAAATACCCCGAGGGTATTCGGGTTCGTTTCGGTTGCTCGTTTTTCGTCTCCGTTGCGTTTCCGGATCGTAACGCGCATTTTTAGTGATTTATATAAAAATGTTTATTTTGAAATGTTTGGAACCCGAGGGTATTCGGGTTCGTTTCGGTTGCTCGTTTTTCGTCTCCGTTGCGTTTCCGGATCGTAACGCGCGTTTTTAGTGATTTATATAAAAATGTTTATTTTGAAATGTTTGGAAGGTGGTTATTTCTAGTAAATATTTTAAATATTATTCTCTTGAATTATTTGTCGTAATTTTATTATTTTTATGCCTTTTGTTAATTCTTTCGCGAACTGTTCGTATTTTCTAAAATAGTTTCTTTTAATTTTATTTCTGATGAGTTTCAAAATTGTAAAACAGGAAGTATTATATTTCCTTAAATTTATGATCGTTCGAATCGTCTTCGTTTTCGTTTCGTCAGAAAACGTCACTTACGCGCGTTTTCGTACAGAGCGCTAACTGTACGAACACGATCGTACGTTTCACTTTCTGATTTTGTTTTCTACTGTTCAGTCATCATTTCAGATCGTTAAAATTTTAGATTTATTCGTACAGATCGTCACCTATACGAATAGTTCGTCGGTTTAGCATTCCGTAACAACAACTGTTATGGTTTTATTTTGTTTATCCTCGCATACGTTTATACCTAATAATAACAAATCAAACATGTATTCATCTGTTCATGGTTGTCTGATGTGTTTCTGACTGTTTAAACCATGAGGTTTAAATCAGGATTTCAGAAACATAGTATAATAGTTTGTTTTTAGCATCGAATGTTAATAGCTGCTAAGTATTTCTCCTAGTTTGTACCTGAGTTACTGTATAAGTTACTGTACAGATTACTGTTCCGGTAACGATTCCGGCACAGATGTTACACATGTTATTGTTAAACCATAAATATTTAATCACCAATTCACCAAAAAGTCCAATCTTCAATACATGAACATTCATATATGCATAAACATCATAGCACATATTAGTAAGATAAGTTGGGTGACTTACCTTGCACAAATGAGTTATCCACCACCAAAATCTCTTTTCCGGGCGTTTTGGTTCCACTAACACCTCCACTAACGTTTCCTATATTACAACTTATAGGTTTAACAAAATGTTGACCACAGCTAGTCAAAATGCACCCATTCAACCCATTTTCACCATTTCTTCTTAATTCCCATTCATATGACCCATTATCATCAAAATTCACCATTTATATCATATAAGCATATGTCATCTCACCATTAATGCTTTAAAACTCATTTCTAAGTTGAAAACCTCAATTTGACATTCCATCAAATGCCTCATGTGCGTGTTTATATCTACATATGATCATTGATCATTTATACCACTATCAACTCCATTTTTGATTTCCAAAATGAACAATTTCATCATTTTCACCACCAACTACAACAACTTAGTGATAAACATCAAATCTCAACTTTTAATCACTAACTTTAAACACCATGTTCTTACACCCCATGAGCACCCTAAACCTCCATTATCATAACATATAAATCATGAAAAGCAAGCAATCAAAAAGTTGTTCCTAGATGATTATCACAATGATTAACAACATTTAACACCCTTCTAACAACCAATTTAGAGTTTCACCCATATTCCCCACACCCTTATGAAAACCCACGAAATTTTACACCAAGAAAACACCCAAAATTCTTACCTTGTTGTAGTATGAGACTAAAAGAACTCCTATTCTTGATTGTTTGGATGATCCCAACCTTCCTTGATCAAATATTTGGTGAAACTTCAAAAATTAGGTTTTCTCCTTTCTTGTTCTTGCCTCCTATGTAAAACACACACATAGATGAAGAATGATTTGGGGATTTTGACTAAAGTCAAGATATTATCCCCTTTCATTTTCATCTTTGGCCAATTGGCAAATCTAGTCCTTCCCAATTACTAACTTAGTTAACTTAATTAACATTCATCATAATTACAATATTCAAATAAAAAATGAAACACCCATCAATTAAAATATCACCATAATTATGCTCCGATTATATTGTATTTTAATATTCTCCCAAAATGGGTCGTTACATGATTTGTTTAACACTTTAAGACAAAATGTAACTAAACGGGCCCGAGGTACTAGCACAAGTAGCGAACTTGGAAGGTACCTAGGGACATATTGGATTTCTGGTATTAATCTGGAAGAATTTGAAAACTTTGATATTTTGGCCTGGTGGAAACAAAAGGAAACCCAATTTCCGATTCTATCTGTTATGGCCCATGATTTACTAAGAGTCTAAGCTTCTATGGTAGCTTTAGAGTCTGCTTTTTCTCTTAGTGGCAGGGTTTTAACGATACGAAGGACGAGGCTTACTCCTGCATCATTGGAGATGTGCATTTGCTGGAAAAACCATTTGGACGCAATGGAACGTGTACAACACCACACACTACTTGAAGGCGAGCTTGAGGTAGAAGAAACATTACACGAGGTTGAAGTTGAGGAAGGAATGACTTTCCCACTTTCCGACGAAGAACAAGCAATAGATGAATGGATGCGGAACAATAGTCTGGATGTGACACCTCGCAATTTCCAGGTCAGCATTACTTTATTTTGAAAAATAATGTGTATTATTATTACTTACGTGGCACTAGAATTATAAATATTTACTGTGACACGTGGCACGACAGTCCAAACGCACAGATAATTCGAGGAATTATCGTAAAACGCTCTCACGTGTCTTGAATAATGAACGTTGGTGAAATAATCAAGGCACAATACACTTTCACTGCACTCAGGTTCTAGGGAACCTAAATTTGTTAGAACAATGCTTATATGACGCGAAACGATGATCGTAATCGTGAAATATGAGAAAATCGGTTCGAAACAACAAAATTGGGCCTATTGGGCTCCTCAGGGACCCATCATGGTACGCTAAGGCCTCCTGGAAGGAGCTTAGCGGTACGCGATGGATGAGCGGGCAATTTGAATCCCGAAATCCATCGGGGTACGCCGAGCCTTACGGAGATTCCCATGGCGGTACGCGATGAGCCCAACACGCAAAAATCTTGATTAAATCAAGACTAATCATTTCAGCCACCCTATAAACCCAACTCTCGAGTTCCAGACCTCTCTTGCTCGTCACTTTCACCTGCAACTCCATCTTTGAATCTCTAGAAGCCATTAACAATCTTGAAGAAGCACCATTGAAGGCTTGGGAAGCTAGAAGAGAAGCTAAGGAGCATCAACCACCATCTTGCACGACTTGTAGCTGCTGTGGAGGAGATCTCAGGACTTCTTGAGGATATCTAGACCTGTTCCAGGTTCATTTCAGCCTTCTTGAACACTCTAAGGTAGTTTTCTAGCACCATGGGACACATGTAGCACTTGTACACACACATGCAAAGGGAAATACCCACATGCAATCACCCACACCCCACATGCATGAATTTTATATTGTTTAGATCTGTGATTTACGTATTGATTCATTGATTTGAGCATTGGGATTGATCTATTTGTGATTATTGATGTTATTGTGTGTTATTTGGGGTTTTGGCCTAGTTGGTGATTTCTAGCAACATGCATGGATGATCCATGTGATTTTTGATGATCTTGAATATGAATAAATGAATCTTGATAATATGGGGAGTCATATATATGGTCTATGATGATATTGTGTTCAAAAATGTTGATTTAGAGCTTACTTCTATATTTAGAAACTTTGATGATATGAGATAGTGAAAGAATGATGGAATGGCGACATGCATGAGTTTAGATCTAGGATTTATGCATGAAATGATTTTAGGAAGCTAATATGATGATTATTGATGTGTACGAGTTGTAAGAATTGTCAAAAGTTATGATTTACGTGTTTGTTTCTAAAAATAGTAACTTTTTGTTATAAATTTGCTAATGAATGATGAACTTGATGTTATAGTATGATTGGCATGTTTATATGGGCTTAACACGATGATATATGAATATTGATTTCCTTTGAATAATTAAAAATTGTTGATTTGTCATAAGTTACTATAAATAGTAACTTTACAAAATCGATAAATGGTAATGTGTTAGTCGCGACGAATATGATCAAATGGTTATTAATACTATGATATCGATATTTAGATGAGATTGATTATTAAACTTAGTGAAACATGCTTAACCGACTAAGTGTAACTATGCGCTATATGATCAAATGGTTAATACGACTTTCTAAAAATAGTAACTTTTGCACGCGAAATGTGCTTAACCGACTAAGTGTAACTATGTGCTATGTGATAACATGCTCACTTAGGTTAACTATGCATGATAGAATAATCGGAAAGTAATTTCTTGCATGAATTGCCTAATTTGGGAACCTTCCTAAAATAGGAACTTGCTATAATTAGTAAGCTATCTCACGGATGTGACTTTGGTATCCGCACACATCACATGACACTAAATTGCATGTTACACGATCACTGGAACTAAAACCGTCACCAACAAGTCGTTCGGTCAACACGGTCAAACACGGTCAACACGGCCCACATAACAACTTAGAGTTGTTTGGACACAAACACGGTCCTGTGAGACCCACATGTATGTGAACACAAACTTATAACACCTATGTGATATAGGTAACTGCCAGCTGGTGTGCTACTCCGTTCTCGTAGGAACGCACTCAACTAAACTCAGGTGAGTTTACGGCCCCACTTTTACTCTTTAACTGTTTTTACTAAACTTTTGGGGTGATAATACAATGCAACTGTTTTAGATATATGACTGGTATGTTGTAAAACCCTTTTTGAGTGTAACTATTATCGCATTAAGCCCTCACGTATCCTTACCGTTAGTTGTGTAACAAACGAGTCGTTATTACGTAGTACTACTGGGTTTGACTAGCCCCACTCGGCACCAATGTTGACTGGAGGTCATAACGAGTGTAATATCGATGTTGGTGCCGGGTTTAGCGATGACCCGGGGAGGCAAACGGAAATAGTCGAGTTTCGGTAAGATGAACTGACACACTCACGGATCGCAGATCCAACAACTAAACTTAACATATCCAGTATATGTCTGTTGACTAATTTTTTTGTCTGTCTAAACCTGTGAACTCACCAACTTTATAGTTGACACTTTTTCGCATGTATTCTCAGGTAATTGATGGATTACAAGCTAGGATGCGCACGAGGATGCAGTAAGGAGTCTGGCTGGCATATAGACTCTTGTCCTAGGCTTGTGTTAGGTTTATGTCTTTTGAAAACAATTTATGATCATGTAGTGTCTGAAACAATTTACATTTCCGCTGTACTGACTATTATTTTCCGCTGCTTAACACTTTAACTTTTCCGCTGTATATTTATTAAAACTTGTTTACAAAACTGTATGTTTGTGTAACTCATATAGAGTCGTTCTATAAGAACATGACCTGTGATCCTGGCTACGTCACACTCGCGCGGACTGACTCTGCATGTGGAAATTTGGGGGTGTGACATCAGAACTACAATCCGAAGCACAAACCGAAGACTAATTTCGATTTTCGATTTAGATTTTATGTTTATTTTTTTACTTAAAAGCTTGTTAATTAATTTATTTTAATGAAATATTGTTATTTTAAATTCTTACTTAATAAAGTTGATTTAGTTTTATTTAAATAAGTTTCTTAAGTGGTATTAATAAAAACTAATAAAACCTTAAATTAATAATTAATAAACCCTAATAAAACCTTAAACTAATCAAACTAATATTAAACTAATAACCTTAAACCAATCAAACCTAAAACTAATAATTACTAAACCCTAATTAAACCTTAAACTAATCAAACTAATATTAAACTAGTAAATAATAAAGGGGCGCGCTATTTGGACACCATCTATGAATCTGTTAACACTACCTAGCCTCATATGGGCCGTATAACCCTATACGAGTCGTATGGTGTCAGATTTTGTCATAGAAATGTTTGACGACTGAAGTACATACGGGCCGTATACCCTATATGACCCGTAAAGTTAGGAAGTGGCACCTCGAGTCCTAGGTTAGATGCATATATAGCCACAGACTTAGACTGTTCTCTGTATATGAACTTCTTGGGAAGTGTGTCCATGCACAACCTTTCTCTCTCTACACTTAAATAATTTGTGTCACGTGATATACTCTTTCATTATTTTATTTTATTTTATTTTTTATAAAAAAGAAGCACTTTTTTTTAACGGTCAACTAATCAACTGTCGGGTACTCCGTACGTGGCCCCAAATGGCTAAAGGATGCCAAGCTGGCCACTAGTTTAGACGAACGGAGCTCCTAGCCCACCAGCCACCAATTACCGGCGAAAACCCGACCTAAGCACCCACTCAAAGGCACGACGATTAAAGGTCGGTAAAACCGGGTGGGATCAAGAATCGAACCCATGACCTGGTTCTTCTATCGCTTCACTCATACCTCAATTTTACCACTAGGACAAGACATTATTGGTAAAAAAATGTAAAAAAAGGACTTACAATATTAGTTTTTATAGTAAATATAATTATCGTTTTTAGAGTAAATATGAACCTCTTTTTTTTACGCACATATGAACCTTATGATTCATGAAAGTTGTTCAACCAATAAGATAGTAAGTGTAATGTATTTATATATTTTTAGTAAATTAGTACAAAACAAAGGGTGAAAGCAAAAATAATAATAATAAAGTTTTCGAAGAGATGACAGAGAAAAAGAGAAAGAATTCTAGAGAGAAGCTGATTGCGTGTAAAAGTTAAATTTCTTTTTGTTTTTGTTGTCAGTGGCTAGTCATATCACAATGTCACTCCTTTTTTTACTGTTTTTATTTGATGGATAATGTATACGAGCCGTATGTCATCATACAGGTCGTATGTGTGCATGTCAGAAAAGTGATTTGATGTGCCAGTTTTTGTCGGAAATAAAATATTCATACACCCCTTATAGACCCATACGAGTTGTATGGGTGGTGTTTGTTGAACCAGCCTGACGTTTTCCTAACGGGTCCCATAATAAAACTCTATTCATTTATTCAAACCTTAAACCAATCAAACTTTAAATTAATAATTAATAAACCGTATAAACCTTAAACTAATCAAACTAATATTAAACCAATAATTAATAAAACCTAATAAACCCTTAAACTAATCAAACATAATACTTTAATAAAAACCCTAAACATACTATTATTTTATAAAACCTTAAACTATTACTTGATTGGTTTAAGGTTTGATTAGGTTTTATAAGTTATTAGTTTAATATTAGTTTGATTAGTTTAAGGTTTATTATGGTTTTATTAATTATTAGTTTAATATTAGTTTGATTAGTTTAAGGTTTTATTAAGGTTTACTAATTATAAGTTTTAGGTTTGATTGGTTTAAGGTTTTTAGTTTAATATTAGTTTGATTAGTTTAAGGTTTTATTAGGGTTTAGTAATTATTAGTTTTAGGTTTTGATTATTTTAAGATTTTATTTAAGGTTTTATTAATTTAACTTTAAGGTTAAAAACGTATAATAGAAAAAACGGTTAAGCGGATCAAACGGAATAACGGATAAAAGAAAAACGAAAAAAAAGAGTATAAAAACCGGTTTTTGAACCGGTTTGGCCGGTTAACCGGTCCAGTTATTATCCGGTTCAGTTCCATCGGTTAGGATATATAGGTTAAAAAAACCGGTTATTAACCGAACCGGTTTTTAAGAAAAACCGGTAAACCCTCTATACCGGTTAACCGGTTCGGGTAATTTAAAAATCGGTCACGACCGGTTAACCGATTTGTGCACCACTACTTAAAATGCCCAAGATCAAAACCAAACCGTTTAGCGGTTTATTTTGCTTTTAATTCTTAGTGGTTCAGTTTTGGTAATTATTATTCAAAAACCGTTAATAACGGTTAGGTTTATGGTTCCATCCAAAAAGTATAAAAATTGGTTTCTTGAATACCCCTAATACGAAAGCATAAAAAAATTTAAAATGTATAAATTGTTCGTAAACATCATTATACATTAGTTTGAATACACCAACATCATTAATCTTTAAAAATTTAAAACATTTAATAAAAATTTATATGTATGTATAATTTAGTTATACTTAAACGAGCCAAATCGAGTGAGCCAAACAAACGAGCCAAATGAGCAACTATCCGAGCGAGCTTACCTTGGCTCGTGCTTGGATCGTTTAAAACCGAGCGAAATTCAAACGAGCTTTTTTCGAGGTTTTTACGAGCGAGAGTCAAGCGACGAGCATTTTGAACTGCAATTTTAAAAAATCTTAATTTTGACGCGTCATCTGCTTTGTTGTAATCTAGTTTATTTATCAACTAAGCTATAAATAAACATTAATCAAACATAATATTTTAAGTAATTTTTTCTTGCCTCAAAATTTAAGACGTTTTTTTTTAACGGTCAACTAATCAACTGCCGGGTACTCCGTACGCGGCCTCCAATGGCTAAAAGATGCCCAAGCTGGCCACTAGTTCAGACGGACGGAGCCCCTAGTCCACCAGCCACCAATTCTCGGGGAAAACCCGACCCAATCACCCGCCCAAAGGCACGACGGTGGAAGGTCAATAAAACCGGATGGGATCAAGAATCGAACCCAGGACCTGGGTTTTCTATCACTTCTCTCATACCTTCATCTTACTATTAGGACATGACATAATTGGTTTCAAAATTTAAGACTTGAGTAGAAAAATAGAAACAGAAAAAATCAAACTCAAACTGACTCAAGCACACCTGTAATAACAAATCTTGCAATGAAGTATTTTTACGTAAGTGCATATCAATTCAAATTTAAGTGAAAGAAACCTCAAGAAGTAAGTAATAAAACACACAAGTTTTAATTTAAAAAATTATGTTTTATTATTAATCAAGTAAAAAAATCATGAAATATATAAGGGAAGAAGTACAATTAGTAATGTAAGATCCAAATTCGATTAGGAAACATGAACAAGAAGACTAGAGAAAATAGGTCCTAACAAACTTGACAGTACCAATGATCCTCACCTCAAGTGGTTGATGTGAGGTACCCAGTGACTTCAATATTAGAAAGATCACAGGTTTAAGTCCTGACATGGATAAAATAGGGGTTTCATATTAGGCTAGGGTTTTCTCTCACCTATTGTGGGTTTTCTCCTATTGGGTGTGGATATAATCGGGTGGGTGTATGACCCGTCAGTTATATAAATTGCCGTTCAAAAAAAAAAAACTTGACACGTGATACCTTCATATGAAGTATGCAACAAATCACAACCCACTTAATTAATTCTAGCCATCTGAAAATCTCAATAGAGAAGAAGATAAACGACGTAAAGCAAACTGGTCTCACATAATATAATTTTAATTTACCATATATTATCTTACACTTAAAAAAAAAAGCTATATTTCAAGTTTAAATAAATAGATTATTCATTAGCTAGTAGGAAACTTTGTAATCCTTTTCATTAGATTCATATTTTTTATCACAACTTTCTTAAAAATAATTAAGATCATTAAGATTTAAATTTATACTATACTGTAAATCAATTTATTAATCATATATGTTTGTTTTTGAACATCTGTTTTTCTCGATCGTCTCTTGGTTGTTGAAGATGTTTTTCTTCTTCTTCTTCTGTTAATTTAACTCCCAAATTATACATTTTCTGATAAATTAAACCTTGAATAATTCGTATCCAACTATCTAATCATATACTTCCAAAAATTTTATCTTAATTAAGATTTTGTAATCTTAATTATTTGTGTCTTAAACTTTCATAAGCTACTCGATCTTCACAGCCCTAATTCCACTAAACCTTTCTAACTCCATCTACCCACTAACCTCACGATGGTTTATCCTTCGATTAATTGTCAGGGGTCTTAAAGTAGGTACGGGAGGTGCGACCGCACATGACACATTTTTTTAGAGAACCCTAATTTTTTTAAAAAATTTGTATATATTATAAATATATAAATATATATATATATAAATTTATTTTACAACAAACACATATAATTTACATTTCAATTTTTTTAAATATGTTTAATCCAATTATGAATTTTATAAAAACTAAAAGAAAAACATGTTCCTTAAACATTTGACCCAATAATTCACTACAATTTAAAATTTAGCTAAAAAAAACAAATTAACTCACTTCATATTTATTTAGAAACGAATACCACACACACATAGGGGCTCTAATCTTTTAGAGACAACTCTGTTAATTGTACCCGTAACACCAAATATTCCTGCTGACACCCGGCCTTAATGTTTTCCTGTCATAAAAAAGCCACAACATGAATACTGGCCTAGAACACATCGGATGATTCGCACCCTCGTGAGTGTTATTGAATATGTTTTGTTTTTTTTGAAATATATTTGTATAATAGCTTTTAATTATAAACTTTTGTAAACAAGTTGTAACGAATGAAGTGCAAAGGGTGGAGAAAGAAATTCTTTGGTGTCCATGTGATACACAACCAAGTCAATTTTACATGCATGAGGAGACACTTGGTGATTATTTGGTTAACATGTGTAAAACATCACAACAACGTCCGTACCAAATAGTGACATCATCATTGGACACCGTGTCATGTCACAATAATCCATCACTTAATTAAATAAAGGTTTGATTATTTAGCACCCACCTTTTATAATTTTACTCACACCTAATTCATACTTAAGGTATGTACCAATGCCTAGCGTAAATTAAGTGGAAAAATTGCAACCTTAAATTCTCTGGCACAGTAGCTGTAAGACATCTATAGTACTGCATGTAGCATATATTACTACTAACTACTGACAACCTTAAATTCCCTTAGATAGTGTCTAATCTGGTTATATACGTGAGGCTTCACTTATTTTTCTTGTTTACTTCACTTGTGGTTATGAGTAGAAAATACATAGAATAGAGGTCTATATGTCACATATAAATATAAAAAAGAAATTTTTTGGTTTGTTTTAAAAAATATATATAATTTTGTTTAACGATTTTCTTTTAGTTCACTCGAATAATGTTTTAAGAAAAATCTATATTTTGTTTAACATAACTTTACATACAACTTTTATTTTCCTTTTTTGGTAAATTATCGTATAATAAGAATGTATATAAATACGAAATAATACAACACATACACGGATTTTTTTTTTGATCTAGTTGGTTTCAACTTCCCTTCATGGATTTTGGGTTGTTTGGAGAATAGTTTTTAGAAACAGGTGATCCACTACTCCAAGTAGCAGATGTGGATGAAATGTCATACACTAATTACGAATTTACCCACTAATTACGAAAATTATATACCATGAAATTTAAAATACATTTATTTAACATGTATAACAGACAAGTTTTAATATAAGTACCCATATACACATCACTTAAATTTTGTCCCCGTGATGGTGGCAAGGGGGTGAATATATATAATGAACGTATAGGGTTCAAAGTCCGGTATCACCTAATTTTCTCTGTGTTACGCGATTTACCTCACTTATGCTGGCCATGAGCCCAATCGGTAAGAAGAGTCTGACGTTCACCAATATTTTTTTTGTTGTACGTTCACATGGGTTGTCGGCAAAAAGCGAATAGATCTGTTTTTTTTTTGGTCATTAGTTCAAATTAAAAGCCAGAATAATTTGGATCAGGTCATATCCCCTACTATAATTAACCAAGAAGGCCGACTTATACATAAAAGAAATGGGTTTAGAATAAACATGTAAATTTTTATATGATTTATAATGCAACATTGCAACACACTTTTTTCTTTTTTCTGGATTTGAAATGATTAGAAATATTAGGATTTAAGGGTTAACTCTTTTAATTTCAATTTTATATGACATTGTTTTTTATATTTTTATTTTATATTTTTTCTTTCATTAAATAATAATAATATGATTTTGTTAAAAGTTAATAATTTTATATTTTCATTAAATATCTTCAAATAATATATGATATACTATTTAAAATAAATAATACTAAAATCTATTTATTTAATATGTGTAATACACATGCTTTTAACCTAGCGTGTAATACACATGCTTTTAACCTAGCGTGTAAGGACTGTATCATGTAAAAACCTGATCTTAGAGAGAAACCTTAAATACACACACATACACACACAAACTCATACACACACACACACACATATATATATATATATATATTTATATTTATATAGGGAATGATTCAATTGTTAATCCTTCCTTATTGCGATAACCGAATAACTACGTCTTATTACTTTAACGCATAATTATTTTTTTATTATTTAAAATATTTATTAATATGTAAATTAATCATTCTATATCAAAATATCGTTTTATAATTGCTAAATTTTCTTTACTAACTATATATTTAATATTTTATATTAAATTTGTGTACTATACGGGTTAATGACCTAGGATATAATACAAACAAATATAATGTGGGCCCCAAAGTAATAACATGTATTTATTCGATTATCATAATAATTAAGGAATCAATGGTTAACCGTTGAACTCTTCCCTAAGTATGTATGTATGAGGAGTTGGTAACATTAATTAACAACGTACATGATCATCAACTTCTGAGCGTTACTTTATTAATTTTTCATGAATAGACACATACTCACGCGCATATGTATAGTAATGCATGTTATGTATGGCATGCCAAACCATACCATCACATAATTTACTACACACCAATGAGACATTGCCTTAATGGTACCCCAAGATTTTTTCAAATGGGAGGTCTTGGGTTCAAATCTCTCCCGTAGCGAAAAAAGGGGTCTGAGGGGGGTCAGGAGGTTTTCTCAGTGGGGTTTCCTCCTGGGGTGGTTGTGGTGACTCATGGGAGGTTCAGGTAACTAGACCTTGGTGACATGGCCTTGAAACAGTGGGTTCACACGATTGAGACCTTCGCCGTTCAAAAAAAACATAATTTATTACACGTGGCTGGCCATGCATGCATCAAATATAAAAAAGAAATTGTTATATATATATATGCGGGGAGTTGGTAACATTAATTAATACCCTACATGATCATCAAACTTCTCAGCGTTACTTTATTTTCCATGGATAGACACGTACGTACGTACATACATAGAGAGAAAGTGTTAAAAAAGAAAACTTATAATTTTGAAGAAAACAAAGAAAACGTTACTCAACCAATCAAATAATTTTTTTCATATTTTTTATAATATTCAATTCTAAGGGATAAATTGGTTGATTAATTATTACTTATTTATAGAATTTATGTTTTAAAAATAAATCCTCTTTATTTTGTCTCTAAACAAGAAAAGTCAATTAGAATTCTCATGGTAGAAACGTACGGTGGTTTTGAATTAGGGCTTTTAAGATTTTTACTCACAGTTCTTCTTCTTTTTTAAACTACGTGAAAATCAGCGTATTTTGGATGGAAAACACGTGCACTTAATTATTTGACGTACAATTCATATTCCCACTCGATCTTCAGCCTCCATGTGCCTTCTTCCCCATGTTTTATATATATCCCAAAAACCACGGGTAATGATCGATTTCTTAACTATAAACAAATATATATGTTTTAATTTCTTTAATTTTGTTCCATAATTTATGATATGATGATATTCTGCAGCAAGTTGTTATGGGTTATGTTTAATTGGCTTTGATAAATCTATACAATATAATAAATGAAGATAGTTTTGCTTAGTTGTCATTACCACAATAATCCTACATTGAAAATTGACATTTGTCATTAGCACATTAATTTTCAAATTAATTTTGACACATGGCAATCACACATGAAATCAAATTCAAACATTCAAAAATTTCAAGTATTATTTTGAATAATATAAACTTAATTACTCCTATTTTTTAGTAACAAATTGTTGCCTTTTGAATATAATATTTAAACTTTTTTATAACTTTTTAATAATTAATCTTTTGATTACTTTCGATTGTACTATATGATTGTTAGCATATCATATTATTCTAAAAAATAGTAATTTACCCTGACAAATAATAAATTTGTTTCAATATTTATTTACTTAATTTAAAAATAATTACGTACATTTCGTCAAAAATTATATCTTTTTTAAAGTAATTTTCATTTAAATTTTATTCTAATTTCTGAATCTTATCCTAAAAATATGTCATTTAAATTTATCTCTATCAAATACAAAAGTCAAAAAATTTAAAAGTGTATCAATATTTATTTTATGTTGCTACTCAATATTTAACTAATTCATTTTTAAATTTTCTTATTTTACTCATCTGATATATTTACTTATATAATCACCTAGTCATTTTTCATATAAACAAATATAAATCTATTTAACTATATTCATATGTGCAAAACTTTTTTCTTCCTCTACTATTTACTTCTTCATATCATATAAAATATTTTCATATGTCATCCTCTACTACTATGTTAAACATATAAGATGTTTACTAATCATTAAATTATGTAAATCTATGTTAAATACACTAATTTGTATCCATATCATGTACAAAAATTTATTAATATTCCATTAGTTTTAATCTTTTAATGACGTTATTATTATGAAGAGAGTTTAATTTTAATAATCATTTTGTGTACATATCTGTTTGTATAACATCTTATACATTATACATTTTCTTTGTCATTATTAATTTGTTTAAATATGAGTTTCAATTTAAAAGTCTTTACTTTTATATGGGTATGTAGTTATTTTTAATTAACAAAGAATGTTATTATAGTTATTTTTTACTTTTAATCACATGATGTAACACACTTTATTTTTCTTTATCTTTTAAATTAAATTATTTTTATTCAAACATATTATTATATAAAGTTTTTTTTTAAATTTTCTTTCACCTGCATAAACTCAACATTCTAGAGTCAAAGTTTTGTTTTAATAATGTATATTAAAACATCTAAATACAATGTTTTTTTTGTCATTTTTGATTTGTATAAATATCAATATTAATTTAAAACTCTTTGAGCTTTATATCTATAAGTTTATTTATAATTAATAAAGAATGTTATTATTGTTATTTTTATAATTTTATTCAAATATTGTAACATATATGTTTCCTTCATTTTTTAATAAAATTGTATTTATTCAAACATCTTATTATATCATCCCTAAAAGTTTTACTAAACATACATGCTGATCATTTGATTATGGATTCAAATACTATGATCTTATTGAATTTATTTATACTTTCATTCTTTGGAATTTAAAATATTCCAATTTTTCCAAAGAAAATGCCAATTTAGCATCCAAATGATGTTGTAGATGAAACAATGATCACTTGTAATCTATATTTTCAGGAGATGCAAGTAAATACTTAAGTTTAGATACTATTTATGAATCAGAGCATTTATATAAAGGTATTGATCAAAGTTTATACTCACTTAACATATTAAATGGTCTTAAAATTTCCAATTTGCCTAACCACAAGTTAGTGCTAAAGGTTGGTGTCCTTATACTGTTACTAAGCAATGTTGATCAAAAAATGGTTTATGCAACATGAGTAGATTAAAGATCATCTCACTTTAAAGTTTGTTATTGAAGCATAAGTAGCATTTAGAAGTCATAGAAGTAACCTAATATTCTATCCTATAATAGCTCTAACACTGTAAGATAAGAAGAATCTGCTTAAATTTAAATAAGACAGTTCCTCTCACAGTATCATTTGCAATGACAATAAATTAAAGTCAAGGCCAACCGTTATAAATATAGGTTTATTATTGAAACAATCAGGTTTTTCACAAAGACAATTGTATGTTACTTTATCCAGAGTCAAAAAGCAAAGATCGTATGGAATTTTAATTTTGGATAAAGATGATAATGTTATTAAAAAACACGTCCAATTATGTATACAAAAAAGTTTTCAAAGATTTATAGTTTGTTTTCGTAATTATAAAATGTATTCATTTATAGCAGATTACGTTATTATTATATATTTTAATTGGATCATTCTTTGTAAGTTGTAACCCATCCCGTGTAATACACGGGTTTATAACCTAGTAGTATATATACAAAAAAAAAACCCCCCGATATGATGGAAGAAAGCAAAAGAGAAGGAGATGATTTAATTAGCCAATCTCCCTTTCAGTGTGTTTATATACACAACATACATATACATACATACATACATACATACATACATACATACATACATACATACATACATACATACATACATACATACATATATATATATGATTCATATATGTTGTATACATAGATAGGAAACCTCCATATCATATCCCCTCACCATTATGACAAACCCGATGATGATTGTCTTGCATTCTTGTTTTAATTATACCTTTTTTCTAGTCGGCTCCTTTTTATAAAGAAACACAACAAATCACATACATAATATCTTGACATCTTGTACAAAAGACATAATTAATGACCTGTATAAAATTGTTCATACTTATCATTGTGTCTTTTTTACAGGCAATTGTGTATTTCTTAAAGATTATTGTGTTATTTATACTTGTCATTGTGTCATTTTTTATTGACATTATGTATTCTGCAACATCATTATATATTAAATTGTTCAGAAAAATACAACTTTAAGCGGGAAATACAAAAGACATAATAACTTGTACAAAGATATACTAATTTTGAAGATAAAAAATTGCTCGTTTTTATGATATATTTTAAAAAAAAAATAATTTCATGTGTAAAAGTTATTAACGTTTAAAAAAGGTAGAAAAACTTGATAAAAAGTCAACAAAAGTAGTTATGACTAAAATATCATATGGCAACTTGATTTGATCACAGTCGTTGATTAATGATATAATCGCTTAAGATTTTTCCATACATTTTAACATAAAAAATTTATTTAGTTTAATCTAACCGTGCATGTTATATATGGCATAAGAAATCATACCGTCACATAATTTATTACACATGGCTGGCCACGCATTCATCAAATATAAGAGAAATTAAATTAAAAAGATTGCAACATGCCATGAAGGAATTGATAAGGTCGTCAGTCGATCTGGTGAAGTGTACTTTTCGACATATGGACCCGCTTTGTATTGTTTAACGAGCTGATCGACTTGGTTATGAGCTGCGTATTGAAACCCGAAACAACTAGAAAATTCAAAATTAAGTGACGGGTTACCTACATATATAGGTGTCATTATGGACGGACGGCTCATAGTGGTGCACAAACCGGTTCGGGTTAGGAACCGGTCCGGTTTGGTCAATAATGGTTCTAAACCGGTTTGGGATGAAACCGGTTTGAGAGAAGGGGAGTTGAAACCGGTTCAGACCGGACCTGTTTGGAAACCGGTTTTAAAGCCAAAATCTCGAACCTATGCCAAACCGGCAGTTCAGACCGGTTTGGGAACCGATTTGGCTGGAACCAATTTGAGATATACTAAATACCGGTTTGTAAACCCAAACCGGTTTTTTTGTTCACCTCTAACGTCTCATATGTCTTTAAGTAATCAGTAATAGTTAAACATATACCTATTTACAACTATAATTACATATATAATCAATTAAAAATAAAATTACATATGCTCCTTCCTTTTATAATTTTGTTTTTTTGGATAATGTGATATATGTAATTTAAAGACCCATTGTCGCCACTAAAGGTAAAACCCCATTTTTTAGATCTTGATTTAAAATCAGCGTTTTCTGGTTTTGCACGTGCACCACCTAAAATTGCAGAAATTATAAATTGCATTCAAATCATTCAAAAACCAAATTAAACATTCAATTCTTCTTTACAAAACACATAAACCAAATAATACATAGTTTTATCTAGTTTAAGATATCCAAGAGTACATAAACCCACGAGTACATAAACCAAATAATTGTAATCATTCGTTGCCTTCATCCGAATCATCGTTGTGTAAATTCATGTCCTCGTGCTCATTCTCCGCCTTCATCCGAATCATCTTCGTGTAAATTCATGTCCTTGTGTTCAGTAACATGCTGCAACAAAAAAATTATTGTCTAGAGATAGGGTATGTAACCAGCACATGCTAAAATTAAAATGAAAGAATTAACAGACCTTTGTCTTTTCAGAAGATAAATTAACTGGTAGCCACAAAATTTTCAAGATCTTGAATCTTTACAATGATTTAAGTTATAAATTCAATTCTTTATGATGCCATAAGCTTCTTTCTTTCTGTAAACGCGCGCATGACTACCAAAAACACACAAAGTCTAAATCAAGTTAGAAAGAAAAATATCAAAAGTATAAATTGCTGCTTAACACATATATGTAATCAATTTTTTTTAAATCAAATATATATGTAATTTATGAAGTTCACATGAGGATATACGTAATTGTTATAATTAATTACTAGCTTAAATTCAGGGATGTGATTGACCACTAAAATATGTATCGTTAATTTGTGAAGAAATTTAATTATCGATGCATGCATGTTCAATGCTAAAGGCTCAGAATTACTCCATACACATACATCCATGATCCACCAATTACAAACACAACCATGCACAAAATCACTAAATCACTAAATCACAATTGTTAATATATTAATTAACAGGCGGGGTATAATTCCTTCGTTTTTAAGTCAGAAAATGTTTGCTGGTTTATACATACACACACACATTAAGCTTCATATAATTATGTATTTCTTTTTAATTTGTTATGCTGCCACTCTCTCTTAATTTTTTCTAACATTTAACATATTTACTAACACTTGACAACATATCAGCTGTATATAGGGCTGTAAACGAGCCAAACGTTCAGCGAACCGTTCACGCGGCGGGAAGTTCTTTATGTTCGTTCGTTTAATAAATGAACGAACACGAACAAGAAATTCCGTTCGTTTAGTTAAACGAGCGAACATGAACAGATGCCGTGTTTTTTCATTTGTGTTCGTGAATGTTCGGTAACATGTTCGTTTACGTTCGTTTATGTTCGGTTAAGTTCATTTATTATATTTATTCATTAATTGTGTTGGATATTTTTAACTTTTTATTTTTAGTTTAATACCATAATATTTAAATTATTTTTAGTTTAATACTATAATATTTTAATTTATATATTTATGAACGATTATCTCCAATGTTTGATATTAAGAATGTTGATTTTTATTGTTTAAATAATATGTGTTCGTTAGCGTTCGTAAACCGTTCGTGAACAAGCTAAATTCCTTAATGAACGAACACAAACAGGAATTTTCGTTCGGTTAGCGTTCGTGAACCGTTCGTGAACAAGTTAAAAGTTAAACGAACGAACACGAATAAGGGCTCATTCGTGTTCGTTTGGTTCGTTTACAGCCCTAGCTTTATACATGTTTAAGAAAAAGTAATTAACAATTGTAACTTCCAAAAATCAATTAACTTACATTATTTCCGACAATTGTAATAATATATAAACACAATTGATAAAGAGATTTAATATAGGCATCTTGTTAAAGTGGGTTTGCATTTTTCTTATTTAAACTAAAAATTAAATATTGAACTTCATTCAAATAAATTCAGATTATTTTAACTCATTTAAACTAAATGTGGGATGTTTTTACCTTACTAATATGAGTTCGTGTCATTTTCTTTCATTTAAATTAAAACTTCAATATTTTAACTTATTAAAGTGGGTTCGTCTTATTTTGATGTATTTAAATAACACTGAGATATTTGAACCATAATAAAATAAGTTCGTATTATTTTAACTCATGTAAATTAAAACTTGGATATTTTAAATTTACTAAAGTAAATTTCAATCATTTTAACTTGTTTAACTAAATTTAAATATTTTAACTCATTTTGATAAATTTAAACTAAACCTTTGATATTTTAATCTTATTAATTAAAGTGGTTGCATGTCAATTTGACATATTTAAACTGATATTAATAAACTTTAACTATGTCAATTTGGGAATAGCTCACTTGGTACAGGTTTGCCTCTTAGAATGAGATGTCATGCAGGAGCGGTCCTGAGGATTCAATTGCCCCGGACGTAATGAGAAAAAAAGGCCCCTGACGATTATAAATTTGTGTTTTTCCGGTTTTGTATTCGTAGATATAAGTAAACATATATAATTTAAAAATGATTTTTAAAATTTTTGTGCCCTTGTAAAAAATGGGCCATGGACGGAGGTCGGGTTTGCCCTTCCCTAGGGCCTCTCATGTGACAATTACATTTGAGAATTACGTCATCAATGATGTGAGCACATTTGGTCGTGCTTGAAATTCACGTTGATTTAGCCATTGTAATTATTACAAGTTGATAGTATGCGAGAAATGGTGAACATAGGCGAAAACCGTGCGCGAAACGGAGTTCTGGATTGTCCGGAATCGAAAAACGAAGAAAATCACAAAAATGTCAAAGTCAAAGGGGCCTCGCGGTACGCCTAGCGCCAGACATCCACGCTAGGCAGTACGCGCGGACCAAGAAAAATATCTGGGATGAGAGTTTCTCACGCGCTACGCCTCAGACCAAGCGGCCACGCCAGTTTAACTTCATATTTCCCTTCATTTCGATGGTTCTCGAGTTCTAGCTTCTATCAGACGAAAAAAACATATTTTGACCATCAAAACTTTATTTTGAAGCCCTCTAAACCCACTGATCGCACCAAGGATCGTGTTTACAAGTTCTGATCGTTGTTCAACACTTAGAAATCCGTTTGATTAGGTAACGGTTCATTTTAACCTTCTAGCTTGATAATGGTTGATTAGATCTTGTTTTTGAACGTAATGATATAGTTAGGATTGTTGATTATTGCCTAGATGATGGCTAGGAATGATTAGAACTGAAGAACTTGATGTTTTAACGGGTAAATCCTTGTTTTGATCCGTTGTAATGGCCAGTTTGCATGAAATCATAACTATGATTATAATGGTTTAAACCATTTGATTGTGACAATGTAAGTGATTAGTTTGATTAATCTTTGAAATGCAAGGTTAAATCCAAGTGTTTCAAACTAATCACAATCATTAACATACTCATTGGAACGATTATCTGATGTTTATGATAACAGTCAGATTAGTATGTTAAACATGGTTATTAAACCTATTATAATGTCACATTGTGATATTTCATGATACTTGGGTATTCAATAACAATGATTGATCATTCTTAAGCCATAAATTCATCTAGAAACTGGTTTAGCATCATAATCAACAACATTAACTATTTGGTTAATCTGAGATTATTCTGATCAATCTAACGTGTCATCAACCTTGTATTAGGAACCTGAATCAGTATAGATTCCTACATTATCATACATTGTATGATATAACACTATGTCAAGGCAATGTCTTTGACATTGAACGTTCAGAAAGATCTGATCAGTAAGTTAAAACATAAATAACTAATTAAACATAAATTAATGCAGAATCATCCTATTATTACCAGTTTGTGTGATATTCTGCTACCAGTGAGATATCAGGTGAGTTTCATACAACCCATTTTCTTTTTAATAATTTTACAAATATCGGGGTAGCTCTGTGGAACTTTTCAAACTATATGATATGTGTCACTGTTATCTACGTGATTTCATGTGATTTTGTTGAGAACTTGTGGGTTTCATGGGATTTTGCCTGTAAAACAGAACTCTATCACATAACTTAAAAGCCCTCATTCCTGAACTGTATCTAGTGAACCCACGTGGGGCCGAACAGGGAACAATGATAGTACTATCGGCTGACAACCTATTTGCTAGGAGTTTGCAACTCCCCTTGCTGTGAATGTTCGTTACCTGTTTTTAGAACTTCTTAATGTTGTGATAGACATTAAGCCAATGAGGCATTAAGATGTTACTGACAGGTAGTATCTTATAGAACGAGAACGGAGTAGTTAGAAAGGAACTAGATACGGGTCCCATGGTTATCTTGAACTGAACATTTTGAGAACTTATATATCATATCATATTGTTGAACTTGAACATTACAATCTCACCAGCTTTGTGCTGATCTTTCAAACCTAAACATTTTGCAGGGAGACAGTGACCAACGGTGAGGCTGCACTTTCAAACACCTGTAATTAAATAAATTAAATGATGTAATAAACTCAGCTGTAAACTATAAGTTTGGTTGTGATTATGAAACATTTGTAATGTATTTATTTTAAGTTAATCTGTGTGTTGTGATACCGGATCAAGTAAGTCACCCCTCAACTCTGAGACATCACCACTATGCTTCCGCAACCTTCTCAGAACGACGAATGACATCATCTCAGGTGACGAGAGGTGGGGTGTGACATCCCAGGGTCATGGGTTCAATCCCATGCAAAGGCGTAATAATGATGTACTTTAGGTGAAGAATAAGGTTAGCCGTTCAAAAAAAAAAAACTTTAACTCTATTAAAGTTGGTCCGGGTCATTTTGACCAATTTCAACCACGATTTAGACATTTTAGCTTTATTAAATTGAATTTGTATCATTTTGACATATTTAAATTAAAACATGAATATTTTAACCACATTAAAAATGGTTCAGATTATTTTAAATCATTTACACTAAAACCTATTCTAATCTATTTAAGGGGGTTCGGGGCATTTTGAACTTGTTAAACTAAGACTTAAATATTTTAATTTTTTTTAATGTGAGGTTAAGTCATTTTAACTAATTTAAACTAATAAACTATAAAGCGGATTTAGGTCATTTTAGCCATTTAAAGTTTTAAACCAAAATTTGGATAACTTTCGCCTATTAGAGTTGGTTCGACCCATTTTGATCCATTTAAAACAATCAAAAATTAACAATCACCCTCCATGCTTTTTAATAGAAATAATAATAGTAATCAATCAACCTATTCGACTACTTATTTATATTATCCAACACCATGTTAATAACCTCATATATTAGGTATGTTCAATAAATCTAACATCTTTTATATTAGTGTTTTCTTTGAAGATTTGTTTGTTGAAAGATATCAGTCAATGAAATAAGACATAAAAAGTTAGTTAACATTATAAATAACAAATAATAAAATTTTTCGTTATTATATAATTCTATTTTAAGATATTATATCATATATTTATGCTTATTTTTATGATTTATTAAGTTTAAATAAATTATTAAAATAAAATATTTATATTTTTAATATTTTATTGTTTAGAGTCATTATTAATATATATATTAAAATGTAACCAAAGTGAATAGTGTAAATATTTATATTATATTCAAATAGTAAATATATATACACACACACACACACATATATATATATATATTAAATAGTATGAATACTATACATATACATATACATATAGTAAAAAAGCGTGGTTCTTTCTAGGTTCGGCGGTGTTCGGAATAAGTAACAATGATTTATTTGTTTTGATAGAAAATCAATTTTTGCTTATAAATTTAGGTTTTTTTAATTCAATCAATTGGTTACCGGTGAGAAGAACTTTGTGAGTAATATTTTCTATTTTTCGTAACATATTTGTATAGATTTTGTATGATTTTATGTTTTAATGAGAAATTAGTATAGAGTTTGTGATGAAAGATTTGATTTTGCTATGTAACTTATGTTTATCCGAAAGATTTATAATACACAATATCAGGATTGCACTACAATAACCCGCCGAAACGTGCGGTGGGGAAAAACCTAGTTATATACATTAAAATCCATTAAAATGAATAGTAAATATATATATATATATATTATTAAATAGTAAAAACAAATAGTAAATACTTTTATATATAGATTATATTAAATAGTAAAATTGTATAGCAAGTGTGTGAATATATATATTAAATTGAATATATATATATATATATATGTTAAAATTAATACAAATGAATAGTAATTATATATATATATATATATATATTAATTGCGAAGCATAGTAAAATTAGTACATATGTGTTTGATTCATGTAGTGACGTTTTGATAATTTAGACTTGGACTCCCAGAAGTTCTTGTTAGGCGCCAAAATATCCTCATTCAGGATATTTCAGGATCCAGGATATTTCGGGATCAGTGATATTTTCAGAATATGAATATTACCAACAATTATCTCTGTTATTTAATCTTTATTGCGAGATTTCAGGAAATTTCAGGTTGAATATTGACTGCTCCTATTATTAAGGAAACGTGATGCAAATAGCTTTGACCACTATGAAGAAAATGGGAAGTGGCTGATTTGAAGAGGTCTTCCATGATGAAAACGTGCCGGAATAATAGGAACTGACTTGTGAACGTTACTAAACGTCTTTTATAGATTTGTAGTATAAATATTGAGGCAATGAATACATATAGGACACTGGCGATCGAACGAACACACAACATTCACTAATTTAGCATTATAGTATCGATTACATTGTGCTCTTTCTATTGTATTATCTTGATTTGATTATTAATAATACTAGGCAGAGTGACGATTGTCACCTCCCGAGGTTTTATGCCGGCAATCCTAAGGGATTAAGGGCTTTTCCTCGTATAAATCTCGTGTGTATTGCTATTTTTCTGTTTGGTATATTCAAATATCCTCAGGGATATTCAGGGATATCCTGAACATATCCTCAGTATATTCAACATATTTGTTTGTTACACACAATACCCCACTTTTCTAATTCGGTTTTGCTAAAGGTTAATCTTGTTAATTTTTACCCGAAACAATTTGGCGCCCACCGTGGGGCAAACTTGTGTTTTTTATAATTAAACCTTGTTTAAAGGCGTTATCTAGAAGAATATATCAAAAAATGGCTTCACAATCGAGATCTACTTCTTCATTACCTATTATCTCTGCTACTACTACTAATGTTTCTTCGCAGATCCCTGTTTTCACGAAGAAACCAAACAATTCTGGAAAGAAGACTACTTTCATTGCTGATAGTGCTCCATCTACAAAGATGACCACTTCTGCTCCTATACTTATCTCTAACAATGATATCTTGAGTATGTTTCAGCAGGTACAACAACAAATGATGGATCAGCAACGGATGAACCAACGACTTCTCAGAGAAATGGGGAACTTAAAGGCTGAAAAGAACAAACAGCCAGAAGCTACTACTCCAATAGCTCCAAGGATCCTTGATTTTGGAACATCAGGGATATCCGGAAACCACTCTGGAGACTTTATCCCTATGCAGACCAGTATCGGAACTTCTTCAGGATCCCAAAACCTGGGGATATCTCGGGATGATATCCTTATCCCTAGAACATCACTCCCTACGCCATATACCGATAACACTTATAATTATTCTCCATTTGAAACTACTGACCTTGGATCTTCGCAGGATTCAGGAATATCTCCTCAAGTAGCCAAGGAGATCCAGAAACTTCGGGATATGATCTCTACTGTACCAGGAATAGTCAAGCCTATCCCGGAAGTACCAGCAACTACTCACAGGATATCCAGATTCGCTCCACCTATATGTGATGCTGAGATCCCGAAAAGATTTCAAACTCCGACCATGAAACTATACGATGGAACAACTGATCCAGAAGAACATGTAGCCCAGTATAGAGAAAGAATGGAGACTAATCCTATTCCTCCACATTTGAAAGAAGCTTGCTTATGCAAGGGATTCGGTTCAACGTTAACAGGAGCAGCCTTAAAATGGCTACTCAACGTTCCTCCTTATTCAATTACTTCTTTTGCTCATTTGATTAATTTATTTAACAGTCAATTTTCGTGTAGCAGGACATTTGAAAGATTAACCAGTGATCTTTACAGGATAACCCAAGGATCGGATGAAAATCTAAGGAGCTATGTCAACAAGTTTGGCAGAGAATCCTTGGATATCCCTAATCTTGATATCACTACGGCAGTCCAAGCCTTCAAGATGGGATTACTGAAAAACTCACCTTTTTATGATAATTTGGTTATGAATCCTTGCAGGAATATGGACGAAGTCCAGAATCGCGCACTGAGATTCATAAGATTGGAAGATGATAAAGAAATCCAGAAAAGGATTACCATGACTCCTCCCAATGATCAAGGCAAAAGGAAGTTCGATTTGCCCACCAACAAGTCGTTCAAATCCAAGCCATATTACAAGTCTGACAACCATAAAATCAACTCTGTAGATGATGACGAGGATGATGAAGATTATCCCAGGATATCTGAGTACTGTTTTTCTGTAGATATCCCTGAACTAATGTGTGCTATGCAGGATCTAGGTGAAAAGGCTAGATGACCCCCTAAGGATAAAAGGTTCGCCGCAAAGGACAAGTCCAAATGGTGAGCATTTCACGAAGATTTTGGACATGTGACCGAAGATTGCATTGCTTTGAGAAAGAAAATAAGCTATCTGCTTAGCAAAGGCCATCTCAAAGAACTTCTCGGTAAAAAGAAGGAAAGAAGACAGGATCCTGATGGATTCCCAAAGAGAGCTGCATCCCCACCTAAGGATGCTAAGGTAATAAACTTTATCTCTGGTGGATCTGACATATGTGGTACTTCTTATTCTGCAGCCAGAAGACATGCTAAAGAGGCTAAGATGGAGAATGGAGAAAGACCCACAAAGACTTCAACAATAACCAAGGATACTATTATATCCTTCGAAGAACAAGACCGGGAAAACATCATAGATCCTCACCACGACGAGTTAGTAATCACTCTATATGTTGCTAATCATTATGTACGCAGGATACTCATTGATGGAGGCAGTTCAGTAAACATCATCCAATTAGAGACTCTCAAGAGGATGAATATCCCTGAATCAGAGATAACTACCAAGTCTTTGGTATTAGTTGGATTCAGTGGAGAAGCTAAAGCTACCATCGGTGAAATTAAATTACCTGTGTATATCGAAGGGGTAAATTCTATACAACGCTTTTGTATTATAGACTCTCTATCCTGTTATAATATTATATTAGGTAGACCTTGGATACATGATATGAAGGCAGTCCCTTCAACATATCATCAATGCGTCAAACTACCAACACCATGGGGAGTCGTAAAGATTGATAGCGACCAACAGGAAGCTAAAGAATGTTATTCGTCCTCGATGAAGGCGACGACGAAACCACCTTCAACATAGCAATCAAAGAATAACCTTGGGGATAATCAGGGATCCCGGGAAAAAGAAGTAAAAGAAATATTACTAAATCCTGAGGATCCCGAGACCAAAGTTCTCATAGGAATTAATATCCCCAAAGATATTGAGGAGAAACTGATTTCTTTTCTGAAATCAAGGATTTCTACCTTTGCTTGGAAACATGAGGATATGACAGGAATATCCTCAGACGTAATTACACATAAGTTAGGAATAGATAGAAGCTACAAGCCTATCCACCAAAAAAGGAGAAAATTTGCTCCCGAAAGGAATATAATCATCCAAGAAGAAGTAGAGAAACTTCTTAAAGCCAAGATGATTAGGGAAGTAAAATTTCCAAGGTGGCTAGCTAATGTAGTGGTGGTTCAAAAGAAGAATGGAAAGTGGAGAGTTTGTGTAGATTACACAGATCTAAACAAAGCTTGTCCTAAAGACCCCTTTCCATTACCACACATAGATTCAATGGTAGATGCTACGGCAGACCATGAAATATTAACTTTCATGGATGCATCGGCAGGATTCCAACAAATCCAAATGGAGCCTTCAGACCAAGAAGATACCGCTTTCATGACGCCAACGGGGATATATTGCTATACAGCAATGCCATTCGGCTTAAAGAACGCAGGAGCCACTTATCAAAGGCTTGTTAATATGATGTTCAAGGATAAGCTGGGGGACACAATGGAGGTATATATCGATGATATGGTAGTCAAATCCAAGATTACCAAAGATCATCTTCGGGATCTCAAAGAATCATTTGATATCCTGGATCGATACAACATGAAACTTAATCCTTCTAAGTGTCATTTTGGAGTAAGATCGGGAAAATTCCTGGGATATATGGTCACTAAAAGAGGAATAGAGGCCAGCCCGGAGCAAATACAAGCTATCCTAAACCTCAAGTCCCCAACAAACGTAAAAGAAGTGCAAAGGTTAACAGGAAGAATAGCCGCACTTAATAGATTCATCTCAAGATCTTCTGAGAAATTCAAAGGATTCTATGATATCCTGAAAAAGAATAAGAAGTTTCAATGGGATGAAGAGCATGAGAAAGCTCTACAGGATTTAAAAGAATACTTATCCTCAGCACCATTGCTCATGAAACCAGAAGATGGTGAACCACTATCACTATACTTAGCAGTATCCCGAACTACTGTAAGTGCAGTGTTGGTTAAAGATTATCAAGGATCCCAACATCCAGTATACTATGTGAGTAAGAGCTTATTAGATGCTGAAACTAGGTATTCTCACCTAGAAAAATTAATCTTAGCTTTGATCATGGCATCAACTAAACTTAGGCACTACTTTGAGACACATAGCATACACATCAAAACAAACTATCCGATTAAGTCAGTGTTAAGAAAACCTGAGTTATCAGGAAGGATGGCCAAATGGTCAGTAAAACTTAGCACTTATGATCTAGTCTATGAACCAAGAACAGCAATTAAGTCTCAAGCACTTGCAGACTTTGTGGCAGATTTTAGTAGTGATATCCAACCAGAAGCAGATTCAGAAGTTAAACTCTTAGATGAGGATACTGGTGAATGGACCCTACATACTGATGGAGCCTCGAATGTAAGAGGGACAGGTTTAGGAATAATACTAAAATCGCCACAGGGGGACATAATACCCCAATCTATCAGTTGTGAGTTTCAAGCAACCAATAACAAAGCTGAATATGAAGCCTTAATAGTGGGACTTCAATTAGCTAGGGATATGAATATAAGACACCTCCATGTATTTGTCGATTCCTTACTAATAGCTAACCAATTTAATGGTTCCTATATGGTTAAAGGAGATAAATTGGCAAAATACTTAGAAATAGTTAAGGATATAGTGGGATATTTTGATACTTTTGATATCACTCAAGTCCCTAGAGAAGAGAACGATGAAGCAGATGCATTAGCAAACCTAGCATCATCTCTGAAAATCTGTGATGATATCAATATCCCTATCCTGCATATCCTAAATCCAGCGATAGATATAGAAGACTCAAACCAAATCCTTAAACCGAAAAATATTGATGCACATGAAATATCCTGGACTACACCCATCAAAGAATATCTTCGAACAGGAAAAATACCTGATGAAGAAACAAACCATAGAGCCTTCAAAATCAGGATATCTAGATATATACTCATTAGGGATATTCTATACAGGAAATCGGTAGCTGGTCCATACATAAAATGTTTAGAAAAACCAGAAACCTTAGAAGTAATTAAGGATATTCATGAAGGAGATTGTGGAAATCACACTGGGGGCAGAGCATTACTTTCGAAAATCCTTAGAACAGGATATTTTTGGCCTACTATGAGAAAAGATGCAATATCCTATTCCCAGAGATGTGATGCTTGTCAAAGACACAGCAATATCCTTCACCAACCGGCTGAACCTCTATATCCAATAGTCTCACCATGGCCATTCATGAAATGGGGAATGGATATAGTAGGAAAACTGCCAAAAGCACCAGGAGGAAAAGTATTCATGCTCGCCATGACTGATTACTTTTCAAAATGGATTGAAGCCGAAGCTTTCGTACAGGTTAGAGAAAAGGAAGTAATATCCTTCATAAAAAGGAATATCCTGACCAGGTTCGGGATACCTGCCGAGATTACCTGCGATAATGGATCTCAATTCATTGGCAAAAGAACTACCAACTTTTGTGAAGCGTGGGGGATAAAAATGATTACTTCCACACCAGTACATCCTTAAGCTAATGGACAAGCAGAATCAAGTAATAAGATAATCATAAACAATCTCAAAAAGAAGTTGGGATCTAAGAAAGGAAAATGGGCAGAAGAACTTCCATTTGTCCTATGGGCGGATAGAACAACTACAAAAAATGCGACTGGTCAAACCCCATTCTCATTAGTATTTGGTTCAGAAGTTGTACTCCTAACTGAGATGATTATCCCTACTGCAAGAACAAGTTTACAAACTATAGAAGCTAATAACGAAATTCTGTCTCAGGATATAGATACTATTGACGAATCTAGGGATATTGCAAAAATTAGAATGGCTGCCTATCAGCAAAAGATAGCTAAATCCTACAATAAGAATATAAGGATCAGAAGATTCCAAGTAGGAGACTTAGTTTTAAGAAAGGCATTCCAGAATACCACTAATCCAACATATGGAAAGCTAGCCCCAAAATGGGAAGGACCTTACAGAATTGATTCCGAAGCTGGAAAGGGGGCATATAGATTAATCACTATGGATGGTGAAAATATTCCTAGGGCATGGAATGCTATTCATTTAAAATCATACTTTATATAAATCTCACTAGAATATTTACTCTACATGATTATTTCTCGCAAAAATCTTATATATCCCTACTATTATATCCTGATATACATTCTCAAATTATCCTGATACTAACTCAAGCATTGGAGAGGCTTAGGGATCCCTAATGCCTACCTTTGCAAAAATATTCTATGTTTTTGCAGGAATAGCTGGAGAAGATATGAGGCTATATGTCTCAGCCCAAGTTTTGACCTGAAATCAAAACTTGATGAAGACCCCGCACTGACTTTATGTCTAGCTGCAAAGTTTTGACCTGAAATCAAAACTCAAAAGACCTTTAAAGACTAAGGGTTCATACTCTCGCCACTAGCGCACGTATATCCTGCTATAATCCAAGATAATGGGACCAGTACACGCTGAGTGGCTGACAATTTCATTATCAAGGGTTATAACTATGGATCCTCCGTAATATCCCGGTATAGTTGGAGATTTTGGGACCAGTACACGCTGAGTGGCTGACAATTTCATTTTCAAAGACTATCACCAGGGATCCACCGAATTCCGGCCTAGTCGCCAGTATCCCGGCCTTAGTCGCCAGCATTCCGGCCTTAGTCGCCAGTATCTCTCGGCCTTGTCGCCAGTATTTTCGGCCTTAGTCGCCAGTATAATCGGCCTTGTCGCCAGTATTCCGGCCATAGTCGCCAGTATTCCGGCCATAGTCGCCAGTATTTTCGGCCTTAGTCGCCAGTATAATCGGCCTTGTCGCCAGTATTTTCGGCCTTGTCGCCAGTATATTGGGATTATCCCAATCTTTCTTGTTTGTTAAATGTGTGCAGGGATTAGCATTCAAAGATATTTAAAGATATCTCGTCAACTTTTAACATACATAAGGATATTGAAGATATGGATTCGAAATTGAAAACTATTTCAGGATATTATATGAGTATGTTCATAATTCATCCAAGGATATTAAGGTATGTAAATTCTACATTATCCCAACAAGGATAAGAAGAGTTTTGAAAATAAATCTACTCATTCAAGGAATTGGTATTTATTTCTTATTTCATATCTTTATTTTTAATTACATTTATCTGATCCTGAAATATGGTTTCGAATGAGTATTTTCAAAATTAGAATTTGCCTATATTACAACAATATCCTTAACACCTGTACATTTAAGATATAATTTTCAAGAAACTTAAACAATAGGTTACAATGGGAATAACTTAATTAAACAAAATTTTAGGATATGGCACAAATCATAATGTTCTGAAAGCATTCATTAGTCAAACTACTAAACTAAACATTAACCATACTAAGCAAATATACCAGACTTCGCCATGTAAATACATGATCCCTCCACCTAAAGCTTCTTAAATTGTCTGCCCATAAAGGGACTTAACACCAAAATATTGTTTAACAAAGAACCACATAAAATGAGAACAAGAACCACAAACACAATGGGCTCAGACCTTAGCAACTCTATCTTCATCGCCCATCACCACACCACCTTCACCTCCATCAGCTCCGACATCCTCACCTCCTGCCACCTTGCTGGTCTCCACCATGCTCGCCGTCTTCGCTGCCGCATCAGAAGTCTCCGCCATATCCCCAGTCAGCTTGGCCAAAACTTTGCTCCAGTCGGCAAGGTCCTTATCCCATAAGTCCGAGCCCTCCTGTTTTGACTTCTCTGCCATTTGAATCTTTGCTTTGAGGATAGCGACAGCAGCAGACTTCTTCGTCCCCTCAATGATTTCCTTTATCTTCAGCTTATGGGCGGCGTCATTATCTTTGATTTGCTTTTTGAGCTTGGAATTATCCTTCTCATAATAATTGGCCTTGGCAGCAGCGATCTTTCTCTGGTCCTCGATATCCTCGATTTGTTTTTCATATGCTTCCTTGTCGCTTGATATCTTCGAGATAACCTGTGCAATAGGAATAATTTGAGGATATAGTTTTCAGGAGAATCTAATAAAAAGAGATATACCTTGTGGAGAAGATCAACTGCAGGAAAATCGGGGATATCATCCACGTTGATGGTGTCGGCGCCTTTGTGTTTCTTTGAGGTTTTGGTAGAGCGAGTGTGCATTATCTTGGCCTTTGGAGGAACAGGGCTGATTTTTTCTTTTTTGATGGTAAGGAAATCAGTGAGATCCTCAAGATCAAAAGCCGATTCTAAACAAACAAATAAAAATAAAATAACAGTAGAGAATAATCCAAACATTAAAACTAACTCAAGGATACCTGATGTCATCAGAGCTTGCGATTGTTCTGAAGAAACACTGTGAGATGAAGATGAAATAGGGATATTTTCCTTTGATGAGGGTACAAACTTTCGCTCCCTCTCCTCGATCCTCAATAATGACTGGATTTTTTGCTGAGTATCTTGATTCTCAGTAATCAATGATTCAAACTTCGGTGCTATAATTAAAAAGGAAACAAAAACTAATTAGTAAAAATTCAAACAGTGTTAATAAAAAATTAAAATATCCTACCCTTCAATAACCAACTAACAGGAAGAGAAATTCCCCCAGGGATAGAACTTCTTTTAACAAAGAAAAACTTGTCTCGCCATTCCTCCTCATTCATGGTAACCCCATGGACCAAAATAGGAGCACCAGGCCGTCTATGAAGTAAAAAACGGGAATACCCATGAGTACGAAGTTGATATGATGAAGAAATTTCGGCAACTCCGATGTTGAGACCATACTTATGGTTTAGTTTATGGAGAGTAACGAGTAATCGCCAACCCATTGGCATGAGTTGAGGATAGCATAGTCGAGTGATTCGAAAGAACTCAGAAATCAAAGTGGGAAAAGGAAAAGATAGACCTAAAGAGAATGGATATTCAGGAAAACAAACCCATTTGTTTGAACTATGGTCAGCTTTTAAGGCAGGATCATATCTACGAAAAACGGTTTCTTCAGAAAAAGCTCGAGAGGATTGCATAACCTCAATGTGATCATCATCAAATGTGCATGCGTTTTGATCAGTGTACGGAAGAATATTCTGATCAAAGAAATCACTATCTTCGGAGGAAGAAGAAGAATGCGACATTTTTTACTAAATTAAAGTTAAGAAATAACAGAGAAATTGGAGTAAACTTACCGGAGAAGACGATCGGAAAAGGATAAGTGATTTGAAAGGAGGATATCGTGATCATTATATGTACAGTTTTCTGACATCCCTACAGTAACCTCCTCGCAATCTAACCGTCCCTTCAATCTCGCAACCGTTGATTTAAAATTTGAAATTTAAATTTTATCTTTGAATTTTACAGCTGTAAACATTAACGCTGTAAAATTGGGGGCAATTGTTAGGCGCCAAAATATCCTCATTCAGGATATTTCAGGATCCGGGATATTTCAGGATCCAGGATATTTCGGGATCAGGGATATTTTCAGAATATGAATATTACTAACAATTATCTCTGTTATTTAATCTTTATTGCGAGATTTCAGGAAATTTCAGGTTGAATATTGACTGCTCCTATTATTAAGGAAACGTGATGCAAATAGCTTTGACCACTATGAAGAAAATGGGAAGTGGCTGATTTGAAGAGGTCTTCCATGATGAAAACGTGCCGGAATAATAGGAACTGACTTGTGAACGTTACTAAACGTCTTTTATAGATTTGTAGTATAAATATTGAGGCAATGAATCGATATAGGACACTGGCGATCGAACGAACACACAACATTCACTAATTTAGCATTATAGTATCGATTACATTGTGCTCTTTCTATTGTATTATCTTGATTTGATTATTAATAATACTAGGCAGAGTGACGATTGTCACCTCCCGAGGTTTTTATGCCGGCAATCCTAAGGGATTAAAGGCTTTTCCTCGTATAAATTTCGTGTGTATTGCTATTTTTCTGTTTGGTATATTCAAATATCCTCAGGGATATTCAGGGATATCCTGAACATATCCTCAGTATATTCAACATATTTGTTTGTTACACACAATACCCCACTTTTCTAATTCGGTTTTGCTAAAAGTTAATCTTGTTAATTTTTACTCGAAACAGTTCTTTTTTTAACTTTCAAAAGTGGTAAACGAAGATGAAGGTATTAAAATTGTGAAATTTGCTTAAAGATTTATGTTTTTATTAAATTCAGATATTTGCATGGAGATCTGGGTATTTGTTTTAATACAAACAATTGGTCACGCGGTAAGAAGGATTTGTGAGTAATTTTATCTATTATTTTTGTAACATATTTGTGAGAATTTTGTATGATTTTATGTTTTTAGAAATATTTGTATAGAGTTTGTAATGAAATATTTGTTTTTGTTATGTAACTTATGTTTCTGCAACTGATATATAATACTCGTTCTCGAGAGTGTACTGTGATAACCTGCCGCAACGCGCGGGGTGAATAAACCTAGTTTAATAGAAAGCATATGAAAAGCATACATGTAGCAACTCAAATTATATTATAAGAAAATTACTTTACATTCTAGAAGTCAGACAAAAAGATATACTTCATGCATTCTATTAAGCTTTATAGCTTATTGTGTAGTGGGTCAATGCATAAACTTTCCTTTTTCTCCGGTTCAAATCCGGATGCTATTTCGATGCAACTTGCAAGAGATAAAATTTAAACTATTATTTTTTATGAAATGAGACGATTTTTTTTTTCTGTAAACAGAATTAAAAATAATATTATCATTATTAAACATCTTTTAAGACCAAATTTAGTATAAAGAAATCAATTATACTTATCAGTTGTGAAATGATCCAAATTTACGTGTATTTTTAGTTAAGAAAACCCATCAACATTTTATCATACTATATGTACAACGAAACTCATATTTTCAATCTAAATAAAGTGTTGGAATCAACAAAATAATAATAATAATAATAATAATAATAATAATAGTAATAGTAACGACGATGACGATGCTAATGACGATGATGATGGTAATGATAATAAATATAACAATATTCAACAGTATTAATAATACACAAAAGCAACAGTTAATAATAATAATAATATTGTATTCGGGGGAGGAGTTAATATCATAAGGTATTAATAAGACAGACATGTGCAAATTAAGTTGTAATGTAGCAGGGGACATATGGCACCCGCACCCAGCAGGCCCATCGCATGCTATTTCACATGGTGGTGTGCCCATGCTTCGATTACGATCATCCAATCTTAATTGTTTATTTTTTGTCACCGTTTTAATTTTAAATATTTAACGATTAATAAATTACGGCAATTTTGTAAGTTGGACTACTCTCCCAAATAAAATATTAAATAAACGGATAATAAACATATCATTTTCAATATCCCATCACTCGCATGCGATCGAGCCCACATTAATAGACTTTGACTCCTTCATGGTTAAAAATAAATTAACATCTATACGTTTGATGAAAATCTTGATATATGGAAGTAAAACTGGTGGGAGGGTAGTTAATTTAGAAATGGCAAAAATCATGAGAAACGTATGAAGCTATCAGAATTTGACATACGTCATCTGGATGAAGGTAGTATAAATTTACATACCGCGTTATAAAATCATGCACTATCATTTAACAAGCATGCTCAAAACCAACTGGATAATCACGTAACAATAATCACAGACTGTATAAACAAAATCCAAAACAAAACAAAAAAAACTATAGCAATACTATACTCAAATTAAATATAATAAAATTCTCTATTTTATGGTATAATTTTTTCAAAAAAATGATTAAGCATTTAAAATTTATTCGATTAAATATTTAAAAGTTGTTAGATTTTAGAAGGCGGGAGCCATTAGATATTAATCATTGATTAATTTCTTGGACACAAAATCCATTATGCCATTCTCACATAAAAAATGTTTTGTATGTGATCCTTCCTATATATATTACTAGGTTAGTACCCCGTGTATATTACACGGATTGAAGAAAAAAAGTATGATAAATAATTATCAATTAAAATTTAAATACTATAAGATGATATTTAAAATGGCATGTGATTAATTTTATATATTTAATACTTTAAGTAATAAAATAATTATATTTTTTATTTAAATACTAAGTGTTTTAAACTTTGTTTCTTTAAACATGTAATTTTGAAAAACTGTTTTTGAAATTTTATATTTTATAATAATTTGATTTTTTTTTAAATTTTTTTTAATATTAATATATGAAAAAAGCTTTTTTTTAATTTTAAAATATATAAAAGTATATTTAATATTTAATATTATGAATTATGGTTTTTATAAGATGTATTTAATAGGAGAGAGAGACGTGAAAATTAAAGTTGACGTGCTCTAGGGAGGTGACATGTGTCCATAAAAAACTTTTATTTATTATAATAGATAGATATGGATGTATAAAATAGAAACCCCTTTAAGTTGAGAAAACATTAGAAAAAAGCCTATTTAAAAAAGTTTTTTTTAGTTTCTTTTTTATAGTTTTGTAACATTATTAGGTTGTTTTTATAAAAAAACATAAAAAAACCGCTGACCAAATGTTTAAAAAAATTTGTAAACGATGTAACATAGAAGTAATTCCTTCTTCCAGATCTATATAGCTGTGTTATGTCTGTGTTACATCGTTTGCAAATTATTTTCTAAAAAAAATTTGGTTGGCGTTTTTTCATTTTTTTTATAAAATTGACCCTAATGATGTTATAAAAATGCAAAAAAAATTAGCTTTGTTTACATTGTTTTTTTCAAGGTTTTCAAAGTTTTTTCAACTAAAGGAGGTTTTCAAAATGTCCATCCCCTACATATATATTTGTATGTGCGTACGCGAGTGCATGTGTAGGATTGTGATTAAAATACAACTCATATTATCTGTAACTAAATAACTCATTTCAGCTAATAAAAATTTGCCATGTAAACACCTTTTCAGGTGAACAGTAGCTTATGTCCAGAGTGTTCTCCATCTTTTCTAGCCATTGGATTAATCCAACAGCTCCTTCAGCACCGGTGAAACTTGGGGGTTTGCATCCTACAAAGGACTTGTAGGATCAGTCTGAAGTATGACTAGTGTTTCCACTAGCCTCTCCTGTAGTATGGCCAGAAGTGTTGCCATGGCCTTGAATCCTGTTTATCATCTCTGGGATGACATCCTTCAGTTGACTTGTCAGCTGAGTGCTCAGAAGCGTCGCCAAAGCGACAGTGGCAGGATCTATCATCTGAACAGTGCTTGAGCCCGGCGGTGGAGAGTGTGGAGGAGGAGGAGATGGCGGTGGCGGTGGTGAATCTGGTGGTGTAGGAGTAGATGAGTGAGGTGCAGAGACTTGCGAAGTCGGTTGTTTTCTCGGCGGCATTCTGATCATAACCAAAAGAATTTGGTTAGTGCAGTGATCGAATGCAGAAAACATAATGCAAACATAATCCTAAGTTCTCTACATGAGGGTCCCTAAGTTATAGTCTAGGCCAAACCATTTAAGTAAATGACCTATTATTCTCTATAACCTTGAGCTCTGATACCAATCTGTCACACCCCGAGCCGGCGGGACGGATCGACTTCCCCGCCGGGCGGAAGGTTCCCGGGGCGTGATATCGTGAGTGATAATCGTGTTGATCAGATTGTTTACATAGCATCAATGTTAAGAATATCTAAAGCACAAATAGCATTTAAATTAGGATTACAAAGTTAAATTACAATATCAATGTTTGATAATTTAACTAAGTAAACCTATCCAAAAGAATCAAATGTTTCTATCTTGTATCTGTACAAGATATCAAAAGAGATTCGTATCAACTACAAAAGTTTTGCTTTCAAAAGTCTGCTAGGTCCTCTAGTTGGGCTGCCTAGCATGCAATCCTGAAGCCTTAGTCTATTCTTGTACGTCACCTGAGAAAGCATGTAAGGAAAACAAGTCAACACAATGGTTGGTGAGTTCATTTAGTTTTAAGTTTTAAAAAAATAGCTTTTGCAAACCTTTCCAGTAAAACCTTAACCTCATTAACATCACCTGTATCATGTAACTCGGTATGCTTATATATAGGGCATACCCCTGAGCCGAGCCTACGACCCGCCCAGATGCCGTCCCACCACATACTAAGCCACATAGGACATTGGTGTTAATGATAATTAAGCATTTTACCTACCATCCAATCTCTTTTCCCCATTATCGTTTAAGCATTTTGTATGTAAGTTTACCCATAGCATCAGTGAGTTTAGCTTGTGAGTCACCAGAATAGACAACTGAATGCTCGAAGGAATCCAGTATCAATCCATACCAGCACTAGGTGTCATTAGCAACTTAGGGGGAGATAGAGGATTCCCATGATGACACAAAGTCAACTAAGGATCACCAGTATCGTCCTAGTTACTGATCACCTGAGTAAGTAGTTGTGGGAAACACTATATGGCAAGCACTGAGAGGCCATCAGTCAGTTTCCTCGTATCAGACCATGAAGGACACCCTATGGCAAGCACTGAGAGACCATAGTAGGTGCCTTCTAGTCCCGACTATGAAGAAAACATGAAGGCAAGCACTGAGAGACCAACTATTGTTCTTCAAGTCCCGACTAGGAAGAACACATGAAGGCAAGCACTGAGAGACCAACTATTGTTCTTCCATAGCCAATAGTTTTAGCATACAAGTTTATAGCATTCAAATAGTTCAGCATTTACGTAACTTGTGCACAAGTACTAGCTTCACAACCGGTAGGGCGAGCACTGAGAGGCCAAACCGTTGTTTTAGCATGGCAAGCATATAGAGTATACAAAGTTTAAAGCATTCCGAGCATTTTAAGCACTTAGTGTGTGAGTATGTAGCATTAGCATAGAATTATTAGCATTAAACATCTGGTATAATCCCGTAGCATTAGCATTTAGCACAACCCGTAGGTTTAGCATTTAGCATAACCCGTAGCATTAGCATTTAGCATAACCCGTAGCATTAGCATTTAGCATAACCCATAGCATTAGAATTTAGCATAACTCGTAGCATTAGCATTTAGCATAACCCGTAGCATTAGGTTTTAGCATAACCCGTAGCATTAGTTTGTAGCATAACCCGTAGCATTAGTTTGTAGCATAACCCGTAGCATTAGTTTGTAGCATAACCCGTAGCATTAGTTTGTAGCATAACCCGTAGCATTAGTTTGTAGCATAACCCGTAGCATTAGTTTGTAGCATAACCCGTAGCATTAGTTTGTAGCAAAACCCATAGCATTAGTTTGTAGCATAACCCGTAGCATTAGTTTGTAGCATAAACACATAGCATTAGTTTGTAGCATAACCCGTAGCTTTAGCATTTAGCATTAATAGTTTGAGTAAGTATAAAAGCATATTTGCAACAGTTAAACATTTGATTAAAAGGTTTAACATGCTTCTCAGTCTCGAAGTAAAACTCAAAATAGTTTGAAAAGGGACGATGAACTCACCTTGTTGTTGTAGTGGTTGACTAAGACTCAAGAATGCACGCGCTCGCTGTTATCGTACTGATGTTGTATTCACAGTCCTGTGTTTGATTAAATGTTAATTGAGTTACGATCCCTTATTTGATTGTTCTTTTTGAAATCTGAGTTGTTAATTGAGTTGGTGTAGTGAAAATGACTCATTTTTGTGATTTTCATAAGAATGGCTCATGCTAATGAGTGTTCACCCGAATGAGTCCCGAATGAGTCAGTCGCCGAATGAGTCTCCCGAATGAGTCCCGAATGAGTCATTCGCCCGAATGAGTCACCCGAATGGCTCATTCTCTCGGCTCATTCTCCCGACTCATACTCGCGACTCATACTCCCGACTCATACTCCCGTCTCATACTCCCGACTCATACTCCCTTCTCATACTCCCGACTCATACTCCCTTCTCATACTCCCTTCTCATACTCCCGACTCATACTCCCTTCTCATACTCCCGACTCATTCGGCCGAATGGCTCATACTCATGGGCCATTCGCCGGAACGGGTTTTCAGCCATGGGAGAAGACGATTTCGGGGTATAGTCGTATATACAGTCGTTTTGAGTGGGTTTAGATGAGTAAACTCATTTAGAAGGTGTATGGGTCGAAAAATGGGTGTTTTAAACCGGCTAAAGTTCGGTTTTTGTCGCGTTTGTAGAAAACCCTAAAAATCGCTACCTTTCTTCACTGATTACCTCGTTTCAGATGGATTCCAACCCAGATCGGTTGTACTTTCGTGTAGGGGAGGTCGAGATCTTCGATTAGGCTCAAGAACCACTTGATTTCGTTGAGATTTGAAGGAGATATGGTGATTTGAAGTTCAAAAATGGTGATGGAACCAAAAACCGGGATTAGGGTTTTTAGAGAGAGATGAAGATGAGAAAATGAGTTGGTTGAACTCATTAAGGGTATTTATACCCCGAGTGAGTTCGGGTTCGTTTTTGTTGCTCGGTTCGCGTTTTCGTTGCGTTTCCGGAACGTAACGCGTAGTTTTACGCTTTTAAAATAAAAATGATTATTTTAGGATGTTTAAAATACAATTATTGTTAGAAATTATTTTAAATATCGTTGTATTGATTTATTTATCGAATTTTATTATTTATTTATTTATTTTTACGCGTTTAAATAATTTTTTTTTGTTCGCGATTTATTAAATAGTTTGGTTTAATTTCATTTGTGATGAGTTTCAAAATTGTAAAATATGAAATGTTATATTTCCTTAAAATTATTACCGTTCGTATCGTTCTTCGTTTTCGTTTCGTCAGAACGCGTCACCATCGCGCGTATTCGTTCGAATCGTCATTCGAACGAACACGACGATGGTTCGGCTTTCTGATTCTTGTTCTCTACTGTTCAGAATCATTCGTACAGATCGTCACCTATATGAATAACTCGTCTGTTTAGCATTCTGTAACAACAACCGTTATGTGATTGTTTTGTTTAACCTCGCATACGTTTATACACTATAGCATCAATTCAAGTATCTATGTTTCAACACTGTGTTGTCTGACATGTTTCTAACTGTTAAACTGTTAAGTTTAATCAGATTACAAAAGCAATAGCATAATAGTTTAATATCAAGCATCATGATATTAGTAGCATAACAATAGTTTACGTAGTTTGTACCTGAGTTGTTGTGCGTTTACTATCCAGCTCACTGTTCCGGCGACGTTTCCGGCACAGATGTTACAACAAACGGGTCCGGTTTTTCAGATAAATTAGAACCGAAACCGGAACTAGTTCCACCTATACCCGGTCAAAATCCGAACCGGAACCAGTCAAAAACCAGTTGGAACCCGGAACCGGAACCGGGTATTAACAACACTTAGATAATTTAAGATAATATTGTCACTCAAGATATAACACATAACCTTTTGTTGGTGCAAGAACTAACACCCTTACTAGTACTACACTCAACTACCCATCACACATAAACTAGCTGATCTCAATAATTAACTCTGTTAAAAAGAAAAAAAAAAGCAGCTAATGTGAATAACTTATTTTTGTCTCTCTGAACATGAAATTGTTATTTTAAATATATACAACCTAAAAATTATGACTACAAGGATTGGATTTAAGCAGCCTCGTCATTTTTATTTTATTATAGTTATTAGTTACATAGAACAAATTAAATGAATATAATTACTATATATACATTTGACAACCCAGTGAACAGTAAAAATAATAAAAAAATCATAAATTACTATATATATATTTGACAACCTGAACAGTAAAAATAATAAAGAAATCATAAAATTACCATTAATACCCTTTAATATATGAAAGAAAGGAATCAATATTACCATTTATACCACTAAAAAACAACAACCGCTGCAAATTGGAAAGGACCCTGCAAAAGATTGTTATTATTTAAATAATCATCGTTTAGTTGTGAACGGTTGGAAAAACGTTATTTTTAAGCAAACCGCTGCAAAAAATGGAATAGGATTGCTACAAAAAATTCTTACAATATTTAAACAGTCTGAAGTTGGTTCATTTGCTTTTAAACAAAAAATCATCATATTCATACAATCTCTTAAAATATGGCTACCCTTCAAAAAATAAAAACTTTTTAAGAATGGCTTCAAAGTGCAAATGAATTAAACTTTAAAGCTTTCTAAAGTAGAAAAAGGCAATCTTCAATAACTTTTTTTTAAAATCCTCTCATTTTATTTTATTACTATATATACATTTTACAAAAGTGATCATTACGTGAACAGTAATAGTATTTTTTTAATTGATTTCAAATTATTTCCATTGGACCTTTGACTTCATTCTTCAAAACATACTAGAGGTTAATTAATTTTCAAATTTTAATTTGGACCCTCAAGTTTGAACAATTATTTTTAAATTCCCCTCACTTTTATTCACATATTTTTAATGTTCACATTATTTTAACATGATCTTATGTTTTAGCTTGATCGCAATTACTTCACGAATGTTTATATAAATTTCGAACCCAAACGGACGCAGAAATTTTGCGGGTTATTAACAAGCTTATAATGCATCCGTACATTATCATGTATTTGTATCATTTATATCATTTTGATCGTGATTAATTCACAAACATTATAAAGTTTAACTTTCCACCCTGAACTTTGAACGCTTATTTTTAAATCACCTCTCACTTTATTCATATGTTTTTTATATTCACATAATTTTAACATATTCTTACATTAACGGATATTAGTCATATATGCTTATATTAATTCGACTGTAATTACCTCACTGACATTTCACTACTTCCTTTGGGGGTTGGGAGTTCGATTACCAATTTCCCACCCACAATTTTATTTTCTTTTTTTTTAGTTGAATATAATGCTAATAGTTAAATAATATTAATATTTATAATAATGAAATATTATTAATAATTAAATAATATTAGTGATGCAGCTACCACAGTCATGACTGAGTACTCATATCAGCAAAGCGTTATGGCTCAAGCTTTGGGTGACATTGTATGAAGCGAGGTTTAGGTTATTTTTATTTTTTTACTGTTATTAAATGTTTATAAACGAATAATAATAATATTGAAATGATACTAGATTATAAGACTAAGCATAACATTTTTTGGTGTGATTGACATGTTTATGACAAGCGTTGTGACATGTTTTATATCTGGATTTTTGATATACAGGATCATGACTTCAATTTGATATTCGAAATCATAGCAGAATTCCCGCCGCAACGCGCGGGAAAACCCTATAGCATATATACATTTTACAAACGACGTCATTGCGAGTGAATAGTAATAATAATTAAATATTAATAATAATTAAATAATAATAATAATCGATTATAGTTTCATTAAAGTCAAATAAAACGGCGTCATTTATTATAATAATAATAGTTAAATAATAATAATTATTATATATTATTACTAATACTTAAATAATAACAATAATAAGTAATACTAATTATTATATAATAAATAAAAAATAACAATAATAGTTAATTAACTAATAGTCAAACCAAAGGGTTTATATCCTAATCATACCCCTTGACATGCTGAATAAGAGGTCTTGGATTCGAGACTTATCATGAGCAGAAAAATGCTCTAAGTTGAGCTAGGGGCATTTCCAAGTGTTGGTTTTCTTTCTAGACGGTGATGTCAATATGCACATTTAAACAATAGTACTTGACGTTAGCTTTCCAAAAAAAAACTAATAGTCAAAATTTTATGTAATCATTACAAGCAAATAGTGATAATATTTTTTTTTATTCTAGGCCGGATTAATAATCATTATAGCATTTTTTGGTTGTTTGTGTATATTTGAATTTATATTTTTTTTCTATTATCAATTTTGCAACAATTTGATTTATTATTTTATGCCAGATTAATAGTTATTGTAGTCTTTTCTGGCTGTGTTTTGATATTCGATATGTTATCACCGCCACGTGATCGAATGCATATTTCGGTAGAAGTTTATGATTAAATATTTTTTTTTGTGGTAGAATTTTAATTTGGTAGATGTCATGTTTTTTAGTTCAATACAGGGTTACCGCTGCAACGCGCGGTTTAAACCCCAGTTGAAGTTGAATTTAATGTATGATGTTATGAATGGGTTAAAGTTGAAAATGAGTGCCACTTCAATCAATGGAAAACATGCTGTAACTATATATCCTAATTTTCAACTACTCAATCATGAAGCTTCGTCTCCGTCTCTTTTTCAATATATATTAATTAATTATGTCAAACGTCGTGAGTAATCATTACCACATTCTGCCTTTATTCTCTGTGTACACACATACATGTGTATTTAGTTGCGGGTTTTTTTGGGAGACGTCAGCCTGGTTCAAGATACACCATCTATACTACTCGTATGGGCCTATACGGGTCGTATTAATATTTTATTTCTGACAAAAAACAGACATCAAATCACAATTCTGACACACCTCATACGGCTCGTATTGTTACTTGACATAGTTTTTTCTCTCTCTACAACAACAGATTTGATGCCTACCTGCTTTACTTTCATAGCTTTTGATTTTGACATCTCTGTAAGTTATTGATTTGTTACTTTCATAGCTTTTGATGCCTACCTCATGTACTTGCAAAAACCATCTAATGTGGTGTTTTCATTTTATTCGATAAATCTATTAATTGTTTTACTTGATTTTGGTTTTGATTTTGGTTCTATACGGGCCGTATAGGGCCATACGGCCCGTATGTACTTTCAACCGCTAGACATTAACTTGACAAAGTCTGACAAAATCTGACACCCATACGGGTCTTATGGGATCATACGACCCGTATGAACATAGGTGGTGTCAACTGATCCATAAGGGGTGTCCAAATAACCTGACCCATTTAGTTTTATACCTTTCACCATGTTTTTTTTTATTCAAATCCTATTATTTTTTCAATTTAATATGGACCACATGTCTATTTTAAGGATTCCAAATACACGGTCTAGATTAGGGATGAGCTCGGTACCAATCTCGTCCCGTACCGGTCCCGGTACCCACTAGTCCCGGTCCCGAAATTTACGAAATTTGAGTCCCGGTACCGGTCCCGAAATCTATAAATGGGTACGGGTACCAGTACGGTACCGGTATTTTGGTACTCAGTATCTGTTTGGTACCCGATACAGTTTCACTTTTTTATGCTTGTTACATGTTTGGGTACCGGTACCCTAAACGAATTACCTGATTGTATACTTGTACACTGATGAAAATTCACACGACAAGACGAAAAGATGCCCTAGTAATAGAAAGTTTTTTGTGCCAACAATTATAACTAAATAATGTAATAGATATATAGTTCGAAAAAAAAATTAAACATTTTACCTCAACAAATGTCTCACATTCTTCCTACAAATAATAAAAAACAAAATATGAAAATGACCTCGTAGAGTTGAAAGATGATTATCTTTTGATTTGCAGAAAAAAATAGTATGTAATATAATACTAACAATGTCATTAATAAAAACTAGTTCCAGGTACTAACGGGTACTAACGGGACTAAGGGTATATTTCGGTAAAGTACATAGTCTCGGTACCCACTAGTCCCGATCCCGAAATTTAGTAAAAATGAGTCCCGATCCCGGTACCCTATAGACTAAACAAGTACCGGTTCGGTACCGGTACGGGTACCAGGTACCAAACGCTCAACCCTAGTCTAGATAGGGTTTAAAGATTTTCTCTCTAAAATCGGGTTTTCACAAGATGCAATCCCTATACATATATACACACACATCACGGGCGCAGATATGTGTTTAGATTTAGTGGATGCATGATAATATTGATATATGAGAGTGCTACTGCTACGACATCGTATAAACTTTCTCTTGTCACTCGCATCTATGACATGAAAGGATAATGGCATTCGCATTTTGTTATTACATCAATCATAAGTAATAACATAATGCTTATTAATATATATATTAATTAATAAGAACTTTTCGATCATATCATATATATTGTTAGCTAGCTTTAGTAAATGATCCACGTTCATATAGCTAAGAAATATTTGTAAGAATATTTTCAACATTCTACCGTTTGTCCAAGTAATTATTTATGATGAGTAATCGTTAATCAAGTTTTTATGATGTGAGTGGTATGAGAAGAGCAATGAAAACTACGTATACGTACATCCCTGTGAATGTTCAGAATGATAACTCACGTACGTAAGGTCTTCATGTTAAATTTCTTTTTATTTTTGTTGAGTATTATAAATTGAGTTTAGCACTGTCTGTCTCTTTCATACGTACATGACCTTAATTAAGCTATATATGTAGTGTTCTTTCCGGCCAAATCTTAAAAGAATTGAAGTTTAATCACGACTTAAAAGGATTCCATTATATATATATATTGTTGTTGCTTCAATTCTATTAAGATCGAGTAGGTTGTTTTCTAACGACAGTATATATAATTGGTGAAATTTTGGTATTATTCATCCAACCTAACTTATATATGTTATTCAATATTTTATTTGGTATTATTCACTTGAAACAAAATATATTATTTTGTTAATCTTAAATCTTTTTTATGCCGTTTTCTTAACATTAATTTTCATATCTAGACTGATTAAAGACATAAAAGTTTTTGAGGAGGTAATTGCAACTGGTTTTAGTGCATGGTATAATAATCCAGCCATAAACCAAATGTAATTTGGGTAATTTTTTTTTCCTTTCATTTTGGCGTGAACATAATGTTTATGTACCTTGGAGTGTTCTAGTAAATTGCTTGAATATTTATTAATTTATGTATGTGTATGTGTGTATATCTACACATAATTATTTTATAAATATTTAACATAAACAAAGCAAATACTTAAGCCTTTAAAGAATAAATATTAATATTTCAGACTTAGTTTATATAATGCGTTGAGTACATAATAATAAAATAAAAATTTAAATCTAAATATATAATTAGACTTTCAAAGCATTCACTTTCAGTACATATCTCTCTTCGTTGTTTCCTTAATAGGCGACAATTTGGACTTTTTACACCAAGATTTAATTTGAAATCTAGCAAAACCGAGCGCTCGATTCTAAACCGAACCGAGTTCGAGCATAAATATTTAGCTCAATTATGTAAATTCAAACCAAATCGAGCGGCTCGGTTTGAAAACGAACCAAGTTCGAACGAACCTGCGCTCAGTTCGGTTCGGTTCGATTCGTGACTATTAACCAATCGACATAGTTTGTGTTCCTTTTAGTATAGAACATTTATTTAGTTAATTTGATGATTTGTATATGATAGGGTATAGGATATACAACATCCCCTGAGGATGATATTGTATACTCACAATCATCAAATTCATGTGTCATATCTATCAAAGGTTTTGTTTGTCAATTTCATTTCATTTCATTTCATCATTAGAAATTGATGATAAGAAATAAATTTGGGGTTTGGCAGGACATCTTGCAACCAAACGATTGGTGTTGGTTCTTCATGAACACAACAACACAATGCCGATTCTCTCCCTTCCACCCAACTTCACTCACAAATCCACCACAATTCCAATTCCATTTCCTTTCAAACCCAACCTCCGATTGATGGGTATTCAACAACCACTCGACCTCACCACCTCCTCCCTCTTCCTCAAATCTTGCATCCGAACCCGTAATTTTCAACTCGGCAAACTCCTTCATGCCAAACTCATCCGCTCTGGAATCAAACTCGACGCAGTTATACTCAATTCACTCATAACCTTGTATTCCAAATCTGGGGATTGGGTTGCAGCTAAAACCATATTTGATTCCATGGGTCATCATCACTTGAGGGATTTGGTTTCTTGGAGTGCCATCATATCCTGTTTTACCCACAATGGAATGGAATCACAAGCCTTGCTCACATTTGTTCAGATGCTGCTTATGCATGAAGAATACCCAAATCACTTCTGTTTTTCGGCAGCCATCCAGGCCTGCTGTAACAGAGATAATGCTCCCACGGGAGAAGCCATTTTCGGGTTTGTGATCAAGACGGGATATTTTGAATCTGATGTCTGTGTCGGTTGTGCTCTCATTGATTTATTTGCAAAGGGTTTTCAAGACTTGGAGTCTGCTAGGAAGGTGTTTGATAAAATGCCTGAGCGAAATTCAGTTACATGGACTTTGTTGATAACTAGATATGCGCAAATGGGACTTCATGAAGATGGAATTGAATTGTTTTCAAGAATGCTATGCTGTAGCTTTATGCCTGACAGATTTACTCTGAGCAGCGTTGTGTCAGCCTGTGCTGAATTAGGATTTATTTCGGTTGGTCAGCAAATGCATTCTTGGGTGATTAAGCTAGGTTTGTGTATGGATGTCTTTATAGGATGCAGTCTTGTTGACATGTATGCCAAGTGTGCAACTACTGAACCTATGGAGGATGCTAGAAAAGTTTTTGAACGGATGCCTAACCATAATGTAATGTCTTGGACTGCGATCATAACAGGATATGTGCAAAGTGGAGGAGGTCTTGATGCAACTGCCATTGAACTCTACTGCAAGATGATCACAAAAGGTGATGTCTTACCAAATCATTTCACTTATTCCAGCATTTTAAAGGCATGTGGCAGTCTTTCAAGTATTGAAATCGGTAAGCAAATTCATAACCAAGCAGTAAAATCAGGTCTCATGTCTGTCAACTGTGTCGGCAATTCTCTTATTAGCATGTATGCCCGATCTGGCAACATGGAAGATGCCCAAAAAGCTTTTGAATTTCTTCTTGAGAAGAATTTAGTCTCTTACAACGCCATCATGGATGGGTATGCTAAACAAACGAGTTCTGATGAAGCCTTTAAGATGTTCAATAAGTTTAAAGAGACTCAACTGGAGGTTGATTCTTTCACATTTGCCAGCCTTTTAAGTGCAGCAGCCAGTCTTGGTGCTGTTGGAAAGGGTGAGGAAATGCATGCTCGGTTGTTGAAGTCAGGTTTTCATTCAAACCAAAGGGTATGTAATGCTTTGATATCAATGTATTCCCGGTGTGGTGACATAGAAGCAGCTGCTCGAGTTTTTAACAAAATGGAAGAACGAAATGTAATATCATGGACTTCAATTATTGCCGGTTTTGCAAAACACGGTCTAGCAAGAGGCGCTTTAGGAGTGTTTGATCAAATGCTTGAAGCAGGTGTGAAGCCAAATGAAGTCACTTATATTGCTGTTTTATCAGCTTGTAGTCATGCCGGGCTGGTTGATGAGGGTCTAAAACACTTTAGTTCAATGTATAGTGAGCACAAGGTAACCCCAAAGATGGAACATTATGCATGTGTGGTGGACATATTAGGAAGATCTGGCTCTCTTGAAAAAGCCATTGACTTCATTGACTCGATGCCTTTCGAGGCTGATGCTTTGGTATGGCGAACATTGCTAGGAGCCTGCCAAGTCCATGGTAACACAGAATTGGGAAAACTATCTGCAAAAATGATCACTGAGCTGGATCCGAATGATCCATCTGCATATATACTGTTATCCAACTTGTATGCTTCAAAGGGTCAATGGGAAAAAGTGGTCAAACTCCGAAAGACCATGAAAGAAAGGAACTTGGTCAAGGAGGCAGGTTGCAGTTGGATTGAAGCCGGAAACCAAGCTCACAAATTTTATGTAGGGGACACATTTCATCCCCGTGCACATGAGATATACAAAGAGTTAGATCAGTTGGTAATAGACATCAAGAGACTAGGTTATCTTCCAGATACAGATTTCGTTCTTCATGAACTTGATGAGAAAGAAAAAGAACGATACTTGGTTCAACACAGTGAGAAGATTGCAGTGGCGTTTGGGCTAATAAGCGTGTCGAAAACAAAACCAATAAGGGTGTTTAAGAATCTTAGGGTTTGTGGAGATTGTCATACTGCAATGAAGTACATATCAGTGGCAAGGGGTAGAGAAATTGTGGTTAGAGACTCGAATAGATTTCATCATTTTAAGAATGGGTCATGTTCTTGCAATGATTATTGGTGATGATTCCATGAGTTTAGGTTTCAAAAGATGTGACTTGAAGATGCCAAGTGTTTCATCCATGGCTGCCTCTTCCTGTTGCCTGTGTAAGTTGCTGAACTTATGGTTGATGGAAAATTTTCTGTTACCAACTTACAGAAAACAGTTACCATTCAATATTCAAGCAAGTTTGTATACAATTTACTGAAAACTGTTACGGTTAAATATTATCAGGTTTGAGGATATACAAAAAGAAGAGTCTAAAAGTGGATAGACGAGAATGCTGCTAAAAAACATAGTATACAAAAAATAAATTTATATTACTATTGTATAACAATTAACATTTGATCACTTAGCTTACCAGCTGTATTTATTGTATAAATGTTTTACAAGTAGGTTGACGTATGCTATAAGATTTAATGTTTGCTCTGGAAGTCAAATTTTCCATTAAGAGTCATTGGCTCGCTGCTGCTTGATAAAATACAAGGTATAGTATCTGATTATGAAAGCAAGCTCAAGAAATGGCTATCTCCTGACTGTTTAATATGTCCAAAGTGTGGTTGCTCAGTTTAATGTGTGATTTGTTTAGTATAATGATTTTTATGAATATGTAAACTGTGACTGGTAGCAAGCAAATAAGCAACCATACATTTGATCATATTGCAAGTAGGTTTCTGTAATTAAAGTACAAGTGTTGGTTGGTCTATTATCAAAATCAACAGTAAAATACACAATCTAACACACAGCGTGCTACAATACAATAAGAGATGATGAATCAAGAGAGGTGGTTGGATATAACAAGAGGTTTCACTTCTGCTTTCACCTTGGCAATGGTAGAGCTGCTTCTCAATATAGTATCTAAAGTGGCAATTGCTTCCAGAATATGCTTCCCTTTGTTCAACATTATGCAACTTGCCCTGTATTTTTATAACAATCATTAAATCATTTTCAAACTAAATATATAAATCCAGATGGTATTATTAAAAAATAAATAACCTTCTTCCGCATGCCACATCTGTTATCTCAGCTCTAGTAGGCACACCACTCTTGACTAACGACTCCAGTACCTGTGTTGCCCAGATAACTGGTACATGTGCTGCACTGCATATCGACAGAATTTGTTCTTGAATATCTGCCATTAGCTCCCATCCACACTCAACAGCAAGATCACCTCTAGCAATCATAACCCCCAAAGGATTTGGTAGCTTCATTGCCTCTAAAATCAGGACAGCCAAGTTTTTAAGCCCATCTTTAGTTTCAATCTTCAAAACAACTCCCAAGTGCTCAAGCTTCATCTTCTCAAGTTCTTGCTGAAGCACAACAATATCGTTCACATTTCGAACAAATGAAATTCCAACTATGTCAGCATGTGTACCCACAAAATCCAAGTCAATAATATCTTTTGAAGTTAAACCTTCATACTGAATTTTGCTCTCCGGGATGTTAATGGATTTCTCTGGACCCAGTTTAGTACCACGTGGGCCCGCACGAGTAATGGAAACAACTATTTCTGAAATGCTAGCCCCCTTGATAACTCCCCATATTTTTCCATCATCAAAAGCAATAGGCTCTCCAGGTTTTACCGAGTCAAACAGATACCCAGACGAACAAGTGACTCTGGGAGTTGAACAAGTTAACTCTTCATTTCGTGTTATCACCAGCAAATCTCCAACTCTTAGCCTAACAAATGTCTCTGTTGGAGGCACATCCACAACACATCCAAATGCTGCCCTTTTTTTGTCCCCTTTGGCATACAATTTCGTTCCATTTTGAACATAACAAGTCTTTGCACAATCAGCCATGAAACCAACACCATTAAAAACAGGGAATTTCTTTGAAATCCTAAGTGACCTTTGTTTTCCTCTCGCGTCACTAAATTTAACGGTATCACCAGTTTCAATATTTGTGAGAAAATCTTGGCCGTCTACATATAGGACAGCATCAGGAGATACATGAGATGGTGGTGGGCCAGCTCCTTTTTGGGCAACCCAAACTTGGGCCGCGGTGATCATGTTTCCATACTCGTTCTTCTTTGGTGATATTTTGATGACACATGGACCGGGTTTCATCTTACCAGTCCGCAGCTTCGGTCCAGCCAAATCCATGAGAATCCGGCATGGTATCTCCAGCATCTGAGAGCTCATCTTCACTCTTCTAATAATCTCACTCCAAATACTTGGATCACCATGAGCACAGTTAATACGAATGATTGTTGCTCCTTTTTTAAGAACATCAATTATAAATGTTTCATTGGATATGGCTTCTCCACCAACTGTGACCATAATATGAATTCTTTCATCTTGAAGTGGACCAATGAGAAAGTCCCTGTTAGAATTTGCCTTATTTGTCATCATACTCATTGTGAACTCACTTCTGTCTCCGGCTTTACCTTTCTCACTACCACCTAAAGATGTAGATTTCAGGTTTTCCAACATCTGGATTCCTGCAGAAAGGCTTGCAATTACATATGGGTTGATAGTTTCCAAGTTCAAGAGTCCCACTGAAGACAGTTCATCTTTTATCTGGTCAACATCAAGGCTTCTGAGGGCCATGTAGTGTATCAGGTTTGCAGCACTAATGGCATGGCGTCTGCAGATACAGAAACTAGTTAATCAATAATATTTTTTAACACGCAGTGTTATTGCATGTCAAAGTGTAGAAAACCAATGGTTAGTAGTTAGCAGCTAAATCTTAATATATGCAACAAATCTTAATTTAGAATGTTGTTTTGGATTTCATGTGTAACCTTATCAAGTATACTAAACTGCATGGAATAGCGTGATAAAGCAAATAAACAAATATATACCCATGACACTGTTTTAGTCGGGAAGCATTCCACTGTTCCATTGCTAAAGCATGCAAGCGAATAGCCTTTAGTTTATCTAGAAGATTTCCATGTATTTGAGCATGTTTTGAGTGATCTTCCCTCAGGTATAATGAAGAAGCATCAATTTCCTTATATGTATCCTTAATCTTGCAATTATTCTTTGAAATTGTAAGTGATTGATCATCAGAGTAAGCACTTGTGGTGCTTTCGTGTTCATCATTTCCATTTCGAACAGCAGATATGATAAATGTCAATTGAAATGCTTGTTTATGTCTCCTTAGACTCTGGAACATTTTACACCTTGAAACCAGTATTTTAGCATTAAGTCCACAGGACAACTGCAGAGGTTTGTCATGAAAGTTTGAAGAAACTATCAATGCTTCAGGTGTGTAAGTGCCCTGTGTATATTGGCCCAAAAAAAATAATTAATTGCCAGAAACAAAGTTTGGTGAAAACAGAAAACAGATTTCACATGGTGAAATCAACTAAAGAGAGAAAGGATGTTCTTGTTTGCATCTACTTATTATGAAAAGCATCAATCGCAAAGAAATATACAACTAGATGAAATAATATAACTTGCAGAGTTTAGGTGTAATGATCTGTTAAAATGAGAGACTAACATCTGTAAATGCTAATAGTTTTATACACAGTGAGTAGATTACAGCTAGTAGAAAAAATTGAGGTTTCAAATGATATAAACAAGCAACACCTTAATGCAGAAATTTAAATATAAATATGATTATCCTTAAGTTTTAAATTTGAGTGTCTGCTTACATAATTTGAGGCATGGTTGGTGACAGAGCTGAATGAAGCTGCACTTAACTTCATCTACAAGATAATGTTTTAACAACAGGACAAGTTTCCAACCTGTTGATAACAGTAAACGAGGTTATCATTTAAGACCTATGTTACAAATTAAGAAGGTTGTGCACATCTTCCAAAAGGCCTTCATATGGACATCATGTTCATACAGAAGAACACTATGTACAGTAAACTAGCAACAGAGAAGGGAAGAAAAAATTGTGATCGGGTAAAATGAGAAAAATGGGCAGGACATTGGCATTGATGTACCTTTAGTTTAAAAGTTTCAAAAAAATCAGTGGTATATTAGGATCCAGTAGACACAACTGAATTGTGAGATGTACGAATCTTCTCAAAGAGTTTTAATCCTATTGAAATTTATGAATTCAGTGTTTAGCATATTCATCTTTACATCAAAGGTGACATTTTCACACTCACAAAGCCAGATGAATTCCTGTTTGTTCTATATACCATGGTTGTAGAAGTCGCTAGGCGCTAGTCTGGTGGTGAGGTACCACCTAGGGATTAATCGGCACTAGGCGAGTAGGCGGAATGTAATTTTTATATGTAATTTTACAAATATATACTATATACACACATCAATATCAATAATTTAATATAATAATTCAAATAATTTAAAAAATAAACTTAAACATACTAAGTCAAGTACTTCAAAGTTCAAACTTAAACACTAATTTCAAAGTTTAGAGATAGATTTCAATGTTTAGTGGCTATATTTGATGTTTCAGATGTTAGATTTGATGTTTTAGAGACATATTAATGATTTTGGGTTGAGAAATGTCTCAAATAATCATTGATCAGGGTCCTTTTTACTCGAAAGAAGTTAAAAAAAGGCCGCCTAGGCTGTTTAGGGCAAAATCGACAAGGTTGGAGGGCGCCTAACGCCTTGGCCGATTTTTACAACACTGCTATATACCCAAAAATAATTTTGTGTTTTATCCAGATGTTACCATAGCACAAAATGTTCAGTGCAACTGGAAAACATACCAGGCATTTCAAGAACAACTAATTTAATTTTAAGGAAAATAAAAATAAAGTAGCATCTATCCAAAAAAAATTCGCAAGTATTTATATATAGTTAATCTAGCATTGAAGGCTATTTTGTCAAAAACCCTCTGGGTATGCGACTAGGCTCTCAGTCTAAGCAAGGGGCAGGGAAGATGTCTTGTGGCCATCTAGGACCTCAGGCAGGGTTTCAGCAAAATTCCAGCCAGATTCTGCCAACAATCTGGTCAAATCTTCTATATTTCGTTAAACTTTGGCAAATTCAATTTGTTTGAAACTTTGAAAATGGACTGGAACCAGCATAAAACATGTCCATACCCCCAAAAAATGGCCGGGCCCTCAATTTTTAAGCACCTTGCGCCTAAGCTCAAGGCTCAGCTTTTATGCCTTGAGTGTGCCTTCAACAACTATGATTGAAGGTATGCTAGAACTAGTGCCCATTTTCTGAAACTATAAATCAATAAAATATAGTGCCATTTCGTGTCAAATGACCCGTTGTCCTCAAACTTAACACTCAGTATAATAGGCATAAAATGTTCCAGTTGTTATTTTTGTTTAAAATGTAAATTATAAGTTTTTGAGAGTCTGGAAAATTCGTAGTGTAAATAAGTTGGTTATATTTGCTTAAGTAGAGTGATAAGCAGCTAAAGAAGTTGGAATTCTGTGCATGATTAAGCAAGATTGGCCTGAGTGCTTGAAATTGGAGGAGTAATCCAAAGGATTCAAATTTTAAACTAGAAAATTCAAATCCAATATAACAATCGGGGAAAAGAACACAATCAGAAACCCTAACTAAATTCAGACGAGGAACAGAACAGCCAAATCTCATGCTAATCTCAGTTTCCAATCGTTTACCTTTTTTGACGGGAATAATTGTGTTGGTTGATGATGGAGATCCTCAAGAACAGAAAGGTATATGAAGAGTGTGGCCACCACAAGCCAGATCCCGTCAACCGTACAATAGTCTTCTCCACCTATAAATATTCTACACCATTTTTCCTTTTAGTTAATACCTAAATTTTCTCTTAATTATTGTATTATACTATGTTATAATCCGGTGTATTTCACGGGGTTACATACTTAGTATAAGGTTTGGCTAGAAAGTCTAGAAACCATGAGAAGTGTGAGAAGGGATCTCAACCATTAGATCAATTTGTTTTGTGGTTGAGATTAATCTGGGGGTATTTTCGTAATTAATTATAAGTTAAAACCATCAGTAGGGGTAGAATGGGAAGATCTAGCAAAAAATCTACACATGCAAGTCACATGCATTTTCCTCCATCTTTTTTAAACGTTCATAACTTTTTTATACGTTATTATTTTTTTAAAAAAGTTACACCATAAAATCGAGCATTTCTTTATCTTTATAACAAGTATAATATTAATTGTTTAAAAAAATTAACAAAACTAGATGTTCATAAAACTTGCATTTTTATGGCGTTTTTGAAACACTACTAGCAGAACATAAAACACCACAGAACATTTTATGGCGTTTTTGATATGTTTTAAGAAACTGGTTTTTTATGGTGTTTTTTCGTAGGTTAATGAAACTTAGCGTTTAAGGTGTTTTTTTGAATGCTCATAAAACACTTTGATGTTTTTCACTAAATAAACAAAAATGTTAACAAATGTTTTATGGTGTTTATTTTACGCCACTTCTAAATTTTTCTCAGATAACAATATTTTATGGTGTTTTTATCTTGGAAATACACATGGTGTTTTCATTCAGCAAATGTACATGTTGTTGAATACATACATTCGTTTTATTTTGTAAATCAACGTGGTGTTTTGCGAATTTTGGTGTTTTATCGTAGGTGCATGAAAACTAAACATTTTATGGTTTTTTTGATGTTCATAAAATTACTTGTTTTATAGTGTTTTTTAATGAATAAACAAAAAGAAAAATGATGTTTTATGGTGTTTTTCTATATGGTTTTTCTTAAGTTTACAATTTTCTTCGAATAACAATGTTTTATGGTGTTTTATCTTTAAAATACATGCTGTATTTTTATTCAGCAAATACACATAGAAAACACCGTAAAATGCCCTTATGTAAAATTATGTAGTTTAAAAACACCAAGTGCAAAATTGTCACACCCCCAATTTCCCACTCGTGGTGTCAGTCCACGTGGATGTGACGTGTCCAGAATCACAGCTCAAGGTCATATAGAACACCTCTATATGTGTTTACAAATCCATTGTTTGACACATACATAATTAAAATAGTTTGCAGCGGAAAAAATATTTCATCATATAGCAGCGGAATATTCAAATGTTTGACATATGCAGCGGAAATCAAAAGTTGTTAAACACTACGATGTTTGATAAAGATACATATTCATAATAAACAGTGTTTGTATGAAAACATAGATAAATGCATGCAGATCCTATGCTCGATCCCCTACGTGCATTCCTGGCATCCATAGCCTGCTAGTTACCTGAGAATACAAGTTTGAAAACAAGTGTCAACACGATGGTTGGTGAGTTCACAGGTTTTGATATACATATAGTAAAGAAAGTGTGTCATGCTGTTCATCAATGTTAGTACCGAGCCCTAGGCCCAAAGTGTCAGTGCGTCACTACCGAACTAGACTTGTTTGTCCTTGCCTCCGCTATGCCTCGTATGCATAGCAAGTTAGGTCAGAATTTGCACGGGTTATGACACTCAGTCAACATGGTGCCCCGTGGGGTTAGTCATTCCCTAATGGATCCATCCAAACCTACCACGTTGTTCGTACATTAACGGTAAGACTTTGTGAGGGCTTGTAACGAATTCAACACTTAATGTTTGTCCAATAAACCAGCATACACAATAGTGTTTGTACAGTAATAAATGTTTGACTCGATGCAACTAGTATTCTCCCCCTATTTAAAAGCATTTGAAAAAGGTAAAGAGGGGCCGTAAACTCACCTTAGTGAATAAAGCGATAAGTAAGCGTAAGCTCCTGCGTCGAAATGCGTGTCGGTCACCGGCAACCTATATCGTATACCGTACGTGAGTTGGTGTAAGTGACCGTGCTAGTGTTCGTGTTAGTGCTCATGTTTGTGTCCAACAACCCTTGGTTGTTCATGTTTGTCCGTGTCGGTCCACAATGACCGTGTTTGCCCGTGTTGGTCCACATTGACCGTGTTTGACCGTGTTGACCGTGTTGGTCCACATTGACCGTGTTTGACCGTGTTGACCAAAGTTGACCGTGTCAAGTCAACGACCCGTTGGTGAACCGTGTGACGGTTTGTGAATCGTGTAGCAATCGTGTAGGTGTTTGTCGTGTGCACAACGCGTAGGTCGCGTTTATGGACAACTTACTATTTATAGTAAGTTTCCATTTTCAGAAAGTTCACAAAGCATAACGGTTTTAGGGTTCTAGCATGTTCAATAGTCCTACGGGGTCATGTTAACACATAGCACATTATCATACAAGTTCATATATGCCGTTTATAACATGTTAGTGCACAAAAGTTTCCTAAAATGGAAAGTTTCCATTTTTAGCATACGTGACATCGGAAACCATCCAACTTAGCATCTAAACATCATATTATAACATAATAAATCATTTAGCATGCTCAAGTCATTCAACATATTCCTAAGTCGGTTTTTGTAACAATAAAGTTACTAAAAATAGTAACTTTGTAGTTTTTGCATAAAAACAACCATCTAAGCATTTCTAATCCAATGTTTATGTCACAAATCATCCTAATATATCATCTATCAACATTTAATCATGTCAACATAACCGGTTTCATCATCTATTAACATTTCAACTAGAAAAGTTTCTAAAAATAGTAATAATGACAAATATGGCTACAAACATCATCAAAATCTCTTTCTAACAAACCAAATCATCATGTTATTATCCTAAAAACAATCCTTTATACATGCATGTTCACCATATCATCCATAACACTAGTTTGTAACCCCAAAGTTTCTAAAAATAGCAAGTGTGCCAATTAAACACATTTTAACCATCAAGATCATGATCTAATCTTGCACAAACTCTTAAACATCATCAAGAATCATCCTAATGTAACTAAAATTATCTAAAATGTTTTAGATCATACATGCATGCATCAATATCATCACAAATCATCATTTTAAGCAACAAGACCCATCCCCATCATCATAGATCATCATAGATCATCATCTAAACACCTTAGATCATCAAATACAGTAGGTTTATCAACAAACCCAGAAACAAAATTCGTGCATGTGCACTATAGGTGCTTGCATGTGGGTTTTGTGCATTGCATGTGTGTGTAGGAGTGAAGGGAGTAAGTTTTAAGCATAGAACTACCTTCTAGAGATCCTTGAACACTAGATTGATGAATAATCAGCTCCTGGACCTCCTGAGATTACTGATTTCGACAGGAAGGAGAGGGTGATGGTAGTTTCAAGCTTCCAACTTAGGTCTTCAAGCTTCCAATCTCCACTCTAAGCTTCCACAAGCTTGATGATGGCTTCAACAGGGTAACAATGGAGTTTTCTGGTGGGGAAGACGACTTTGAGTGGTCTAGAGCTCGAGAAGATAAAATAGGGTGGCTTGAAATGATTTTTCTTGGTTTTATAAAGATTTTAGCGTGTTAGGCTGTCAGGCGTAACGCCTGACGTGGGTGTGCACTATGTGTCGTTACGCGCGGGATGGAACGGATGGGCGCTCAATTTCCCATCCGCGCGTATCGCCTATCGTGGGCGTCTCGGGTCAGGCGTACTGCCTGGCCTGAATTTCAAGCCCAATAAGCTTGTTTTGTTGTTCTGGCCCATTCTTGCCCGTTTCTCGGCTGTAAAACATCATTCGAGCGTCGTTTGGACTCTATTGGTCAATTATTAGCCATAATTGACTTGTGACAGTGTTTCGTGAAGTTTCGAGTGTTGTGCTACACAATGTGTTAGACGTTCACCAACGTTCGTGTGTTTTGACACGTGTGTGTTGTTTGTCGATAATTCCACGAATTATCTTGTCGTATGCCAGTGTTCGTACTGTCGTGCCACGTGTCACACTAAATAAATCTAATTCTAGTGCCACGTGTACATAATGTATTTAAATAAACATTTAAATAAAATCAAAGCTGACCTGGAAATTACGGGGTGTCACATCCTCCCCATGTTAGAAAGAATTTCGTCCCGAAATTCAACTTGTGTTGTCAGTGTTGGTCTGTTCCGCGAACAGGTGTGGGTACTTTTGTTTCATCTGGTCTTCACGTTCCCACGTGAATTCCGGTCCTCGTCGCGAATTCCATCGCACTTTCACTATTGAAATCTTGCTGAGTTTGAGCTTCTTGGTTTCCCGGTCCATAATCTCCACCGGTTCCTCAACGAAGTTCAATTGTTCGTCGATTTGTATTTCCTCGAGAGGAATGACAAGTGTTTCATCAGATAGGCACTTCTTGAGGTTCGAGATGTGGAATACGTTGTGTACACTGCTCAGCTCAACTGGCAGGTTCAGTTCGTAGGCTACAGGGCCTATTCGTTTGGTGATCTCGAAAGGTCCAATGTAACGAGGGTTCAACTTTCCTCGTTTGCCAAACCGAATGACACCTTTCCAGGGCGAGACCTTGAGTAATACTCTGTCCCCCACCTGGAACTCCAACGGTTTGCGTCGCTTGTCGGCATAGCTTTTCTGTCTGTCCCGAGCTGCTGCCATTCGTTTGCGTATTTGCACGATCTTTTCAGTCGTCTCGTGCACAAGCTCTGGGCCAGTCAGTTGGCTGTCCCCAACTTCTGCCCAGCAGATGGGTGATCGACACTTACGTCCGTAGAGTGCCTCGAATGGTGCAGCTTGAATGCTTGTGTGGTAGCTGTTGTTGTATGAAAACTCAACTAATGGTAGATGAGATTCCCAGCTATTTCCAAAGTCAATAACGCATGCCCGAAGCATGTCCTCTAGTGTTTGTATAGTTCGCTCACTTTGCCCGTCCGTCTGCGGGTGGTAAGCGGTACTCATGTCCAATCTCGTGCCCAAAGCCTTATGCAAAGACTTCCAGAAATGTGACGTGAATCGACTGTCGCGATCAGATATGATTGAGATTGGCACCCCATGTCGAGTAACCACTTCCTTCAGGTAGATACGTGTGAGCTTGTCTAGCTTATCAGTCTCCTTGATAGGTAGGAAGTGTGCGGACTTTGTTAGTCGGTCCACGATAACCCAGATGGTATCGTATCCACTTGCCGTCTTAGGCAGTTTAGTGATGAAGTCCATGGAAATCTGTTCCCATTTCCACATTGGTAATTCCGGTTGTTGAAGTAACCCTGATGGCTTCTGGTACTCAACTTTGACTTTTGAGCACGTTAAACACTTACTTACGTAAGTTGCTATCTCAGCTTTCATGTTTGGCCACCAATAGGTTGTCTTCAAATCGTGATACATCTTGTCAGAGCCCGGATGTACGGAATACTGGCTCTTGTGAGCTTCGTCCATCACTACTTCTCTCAATCCTCCGTAGCGTCGAATCCAGATTCGATCCGTTAAATAGTAAGCTCCGTCGTCTTTTGCCTTTATTTGTTTATCCATGCCACGCATGGCTTCGAGAGTAAGGTTTTCAGTTTTCAGAGCTTCCTGTTGTGCTACCCGAATTTGATTCGGTAGTTCAGAATGGATCGTGAGTTGTAGGGCACGCACGCGTTTTGTCGTTTCTTTTCGGCTCAGTGCGTCGGCCACTACGTTTGCTTTGCCTGGATGGTACTTGATAGCGCAATCATAATCGCCGATGAGTTCGACCCATCTTCGCTGTCTCATGTTCAGTTCCTTCTGATCGAAGATGTGTTGTAGGCTTTTATGATCGGTAAAGATAGTGCATTTTGTGCCATACAAGTAGTGTCGCCAGATCTTTAAAGCAAACACTACGGCTCCCAACTCAAGATCATGAGTCGTGTAGTTCTTCTCATGCACCTTCAGTTGTCGTGAAGCGTAGGCTATCACTTTCTCGCGTTGCATGAGCACGCAACCGAGTCCTTGTTTCGAGGCGTCACAATACACCACGAAGTCATCACATCCTTCCGGTAGGGATAGGATAGGTGCAGTGCATAGTTTCTGTTTTAACAAGTTAAATGCAGCCTCCTGTTTGTCTCCCCAATCGAATTTCTTATCTTTATGTGTCAAGGACGTCAACGATTGGGCAATCTTTGAGAATCCTTCGATAAATCTCCGGTAGTACCCGGCCAGACCTAGGAATTGTCGCATTTCAGTCGGAGTCTTGGGTGCTTCCCAGTTCTTAATTGCTTCAATCTTGGCTGGGTCTACGTGTATTCCCTGCTCATTAACCACGTGTCCAAGGAATTGGACTTCGCGAATCCAAAAGTCGCATTTTGAAAGCTTTGCGTACAACTGCTCTTTCTTTAGTAGTTCTAAGACTAGCCTCAAATGCTCAGCATGTTCTTCCCGATTCTTTGAGTAAATCAGAATGTCGTCGATGAACACTATTACGAATTTATCAAGGTAAGGTTTGCACACTCTATTCATGAGATCCATGAACACGGCTGGTGCGTTGGTCAGTCCAAAGGGCATAACCAAAAATTCGTAGTGTCCGTATCGAGTTCGGAAGGCAGTCTTAGGAATATCGTTTTCCTGTATCCTTAGTTGGTGGTAACCCGATCTTAAATCGATCTTCGAATAGTAGCTTGACCCTTGCAACTGGTCAAACAGATCGTCTATTCGCGGTAAGGGATATCGATTCTTGATCGTCACCTTGTTCAGCTCTCTGTAGTCGATACACATACGGAATGATCCGTCTTTCTTCTTTACGAACAAGACCGGTGCTCCCCAAGGTGAGAAGCTTGGTCTGATAAATCCCTTGTCTAACAGTTCCTGCAACTGGTTAGACAGTTCCTGCATCTCCGTTGGTGCTAATCGGTATGGAGCTTTGGCAATTGGTGCTGCTCTTGGTGTGAGGTCTATCTGAAACTCGACTTGTCGTTTCGGAGGTAGTCCAGGTAGGTCTTCGGGAAATACTTCGGGAAAATCGCGGACTACGGCGATGTCCTCAATCTTCCTCTCTTTCTTTGGTTGTTCCGCAATGAGAGCTAGTATTGCGGTGTATCCCTTTTGGAGATACTTGTTTGCTTTCATACACGACATAATGTTCAGAGGTACTCCCCGTCGTTCCCCCTGAATCGAGATCTGTTCACCGTTCTGCAACGTTACTCGTACAACTTTCTCGTTGCATACAATCTCGGCTTGGTTAGCAGATAACCAGTCCATTCCAACGACCACATCAAAGCTTCCGAGTGTTACCGGCATCAAATCGATCTCAAGTTCGTGACCTGCCAAGGTCATAGAGCATCCTCGAAGAATGTGTTGCGTTTCGATCAACTTGCCGTCGGCTAATTCTACAGTATACTTGTAGTCTAGTGGTGTTGGGGTAATATCTAGTAATTTGCTAAACTCACTAGATATAAAGCTCCTATCGGCACCGGTATCAAATAATATGCTAGCATAGACATTATTTAAAAGAAACGTACCGGTTACGATATTTGGGTCATCCTTGGCTTCTCCCGAGCCAATCACAAAAGCTCTTCCTTTGGCCGCTCCTCCTCCGGCCTTCTTCAGTTGAGGACAATCCCTCCTCATGTGGCCCGGCTTGCCACATTCATAACACCCTCTAAGAGTGTTCTGGTTGTTGTTGTTATTCTGGTTCTGGTTGTGGTTGGGATTGTTGTTGTTGATGGGGAATCTTGTTCTGCAATCCTTGGCCATATGGCCGTGTCTTCCGCACTTCAAGCAACGGTATCGTTCGCATTGCCCGGAGTGGTGGTATGAACATCGGTTGCACAATGGGTATTTCCCCTGATATACACCCTTCCCCTTGTCATCGGGTTGGGTGGCAGTGAAAGCTCTGGCTGGTGCAGATTTTTGTTGTTGTTGGGGTTGATGAGCTTGCTGGTGGCTGGGTTCCCACTTCCTCTTCTGGCTCTCTTGAGGCTTCACATGCTCGCCTCGTTTTGGTAGCTTGCCCTGCGCTACAGCTTGATCGGTCAGTTTATGAGCCAGTCTGATCAGTGGTTGGATGGTGGTGATGTCAGACGCCATCACTATGCTTTGGAATTGCTCGGGCAGTCCACTGATGAACTGCTCGATCTTCTTGTATTCCGGCGTCACCATAGCCGGGCATAGCTTACACAGCTCATGAAATCGAGTACAATATTGCTCGATCTCCGATCCCACCATCTTATGTACCCAGAATTCCGCTTCCAGTTTGCGGATCTCATCACGAGGACAATATTCCTCATGCAGCAGTCGGGTGAAGTCGGTCCATGACATGGAGTTGGCACCGTCCAACCCCAAGGTTTGAACATGGGTGTTCCACCATGTAAGAGCTGGTCCCTCCAGTGTACCGGTTGCATACTTGACCCGGTTTTCTTCAGAACATTCGCACATGGCGAACACAGATTCTGCCTTCTCCACCCAACGAAGCATACCAACAGCTCCCTCAGTTCCCTTGAATTTGTGAGGGTGGCAGTTCAGGAAGGATTTGAAAGAACATCCCTTGTTGTTGTTGTTGCCTTGCGATCCTGTTGTTCAGAAACCAATGTCGTGTGTTAGTGCGTGTTAGCTACACTATGTTAGTCATGTTAGGCAAGTGTTGGTACCGTTGTTAGTGCCACTCGTTTCGCTGGCCTGTTTGTTTGCCTCGTACTCAGCGAGCATCCGGTTGAATCTGCGTTCAACCATCATGTTGATTCTTGCCTTTTCGGCCTTGCGTTTGAGTCTTAGGGCATTTGCTCCTCTCCCCGACATGTTCTATACGGAAGGTTAGAATGTTAGTTAGCATGGGTTCGAGTATTAGCCAATGTCATAAGAGAAGTCAAGTCAGATGTTATGTCAGAAGTCAGATCATAAGTCATGCTAGTAGTCAAGTCAGATGTTATGTTATCATGGTCAACATGTAATAAGTAGGACAAAACATAATTCTCATTAATAATAAGCTTGAAGTACAATGATTTCAAAAGGAAATACATAATAAGTTTTTCGAGCACATCCCGCTCGTCTAGGCCAAAATAAGAAAATACAAAATACAACAGTCCTCTAATCCGAATCCATAGAGACGTGTGAGATATCGCTAGCAGCGTCTCCGTCATCATCATCCTCCTCCGGATCCTCATTAGGATCCTCATCAAGGTCCTCTTCTTCGAGGTCCTCGGCCTCGAATTCAGGACCATCCTCCTGAGGTGGCTCCTCAATAAACTGTGCAGCCCATGCATTAAGCATGGCATCACTGGCCTGCACCATGGCCTGAGTCTCGGTGATGTCCGTCCGATTCTCGGTGATACGCACGTCGTGTTCCTTCATGACATCGACGACCTGTCCATGCTCGGTCAGTAGTTGGGACATTTGGAGTCGTAGAGCCTCCATCTGGGCTTCCAGTCTGTTGTTGCGCTCCTCTAGCTGATCGTTTCGCCTTTCTAGACGATCGTTTCTCTCACGAAGAGTCCTGAACTCATCAGTTAGTTCCCTACTCTTCCGAATCACCTGTCGTGTGCAAGCCACGTGTGCCGCAAACGCCTGCTCTGTCGACACTCCGAGTGGTGGTAAACGGTGGCCTGGAGTGGTGTCGCCGGGATATCGGTAAGGTGGTACTCTCTCCTCTATGATCCAGCTCTGTATGATGGCGGGTAGCCATCCCCAGTACCTAGCCCGTGCTGAGTCCCTAGCCCTCCGATCCATCTCGGCATCAACCTGGGCTACGATGCTCTCGACGCGTCGCCGACTCTCGGCAGCCATGTCATCAGGGATCTGGTGTCGGTCGGTGCTCCTGCTAGTGTTATCGTCAGCCATCCTGCATGTTTTTAAGTTAGTAAGCAACAGTTCGATAAGTAATAACGTCATCATTGTGCAAGTTCTACGTGTAGTGTCTACAGTTGAGCAATGGCTATAGTCTAAGTTTACTACATGCAAACCTAGTTCCCTATAACCAAGGCTCTGATACCAGTCTGTCACACCCCCAATTTCCCACTCGTGGTGTCAGTCCACGTGGATGTGACGTGTCCAGAATCACAGCTCAAGGTCATATAGAACACCTCTATATGTGTTTACAAATCCATTGTTTGACACATACATAATTAAAATAGTTTGCAGCGGAAAAAATATTTCATCATATAGCAGCGGAATATTCAAATGTTTGACATATGCAGCGGAAATCAAAAGTTGTTAAACACTACGATGTTTGATAAAGATACATATTCATAATAAACAGTGTTTGTATGAAAACATAGATAAATGCATGCAGATCCTATGCTCGATCCCCTACGTGCATTCCTGGCATCCATAGCCTGCTAGTTACCTGAGAATACAAGTTTGAAAACAAGTGTCAACACGATGGTTGGTGAGTTCACAGGTTTTGATATACATATAGTAAAGAAAGTGTGTCATGCTGTTTATCAATGTTAGTACCGAGCCCTAGGCCCAAAGTGTCAGTGCGTCACTACCGAACTAGACTTGTTTGTCCTTGCCTCCGCTATGCCTCGTATGCATAGCAAGTTAGGTCAGAATTTGCACGGGTTATGACACTCAGTCAACATGGTGCCCCGTGGGGTTAGTCATTCCCTAATGGATCCATCCAAACCTACCACGTTGTTCGTACATTAACGGTAAGACTTTGTGAGGGCTTGTAACGAATTCAACACTTAATGTTTGTCTAATAAACCAGCATACACAATAGTGTTTGTACAGTAATAAATGTTTGACTCGATGCAACTAGTATTCTCCCCCTATTTAAAAGCATTTGAAAAAGGGTAAAGAGGGGCCGTAAACTCACCTTAGTGAATAAAGCGATAAGTAAGCGTAAGCTCCTGCGTCGAAATGCGTGTCGGTCACCGGCAACCTATATCGTATACCGTACGTGAGTTGGTGTAAGTGACCGTGATAGTGTTCGTGTTAGTGCTCATGTTTGTGTCCAACAACCCTTGGTTGTTCATGTTTGTCCGTGTCGGTCCACAATGACCGTGTTTGCCCGTGTTGGTCCACATTGACCGTGTTTGACCGTGTTGACCGTGTTGGTCCACATTGACCGTGTTTGACCGTGTTGACCAAAGTTGACCGTGTCAAGTCAACGACCCGTTGGTGAACCGTGTGACGGTTTGTGAATCGTGTAGCAATCGTGTAGGTGTTTGTCGTGTGCACAACGCGTAGGTCGCGTTTATGGACAACTTACTATTTATAGTAAGTTTCCATTTTCAGAAAGTTCACAAAGCATAACGGTTTTAGGGTTCTAGCATGTTCAATAGTCCTACGGGGTCATGTTAACACATAGCACATTATCATACAAGTTCATATATGCCGTTTATAACATGTTAGTGCACAAAAGTTTCCTAAAATGGAAAGTTTCCATTTTTAGCATACGTGACATCGGAAACCATCCAACTTAGCATCTAAACATCATATTATAACATAATAAATCATTTAGCATGCTCAAGTCATTCAACATATTCCTAAGTCGGTTTTTGTAACAATAAAGTTACTAAAAATAGTAACTTTGTGGTTTTTGCATAAAAACAACCATCTAAGCATTTCTAATCCAATGTTTATGTCACAAATCATCCTAATATATCATCTATCAACATTTAATCATGTCAACATAACCGGTTTCATCATCTATTAACATTTCAACTAGAAAAGTTTCTAAAAATAGTAATAATGACAAATATGGCTACAAACATCATCAAAATCTCTTTCTAACAAACCAAATCATCATGTTATTATCCTAACAACAATCCTTTATACATGCATGTTCACCATATCATCCATAACACTAGTTTGTAACCCCAAAGTTTCTAAAAATAGCAAGTGTGCCAATTAAACACATTTTAACCATCAAGATCATGATCTAATCTTGCACAAACTCTTAAACATCATCAAGAATCATCCTAATGTAACTAAAATTATCTAAAATGTTTTAGATCATACATGCATGCATCAATATCATCACAAATCATCATTTTAAGCAACAAGACCCATCCCCATCATCATAGATCATCATAGATCATCATCTAAACACCTTAGATCATCAAATACAGTAGGTTTATCAACAAACCCAGAAACAAAATTCGTGCATGTGCACTATAGGTGCTTGCATGTGGGTTTTGTGCATTGCATGTGTGTGTAGGAGTGAAGGGAGTAAGTTTTAAGCATAGAACTACCTTCTAGATGTGACACCCTAATCTCACACGGATCAGAAAACACTTGTTTAAACATAAAAACGTTGCGGAATTTGGTCCCATAAAAAAATTTTGCAAGGGTTTGTTTGAAAACTCAATAAACAACCCTTTATAACCTGTCACATTCAAAAACCAACACAAACTTGTTTAAAAACCACTTATATAGTTTAGTATATACAAACACATCTATTTTTTTTAAATAAACAAGTCTTCTCAATATTAACTTGTATCGCTCTATGCTTCATTCGATCCAATATCATCCTTTCCCGATCACATTCGCCTTTATTACTTAAGTACCTGCATAACACACGTTGTTTTCACCATTAGTTCGTTAGAACTAAGTAAGAGCACCTAAAAAACTTTAACACATATTTATGGAACATTCCCAAGGGTTACAGTGCCTTAGAATGCCACTCAAACACCCAAACACGAATTCAGAAAAACTGTTTGGCTAATTACAACACTATTCTCAAATTATTGGCTCATCCAATTACCCACACACTAGTGGTTTCACCAATTTAAACTCCCGGCTCATCCGGTTATCCACACTCTAGTGGTTTGACTCAATATTACCAACTCATTTGGTTGTCCACCCTCTAGTGGTTTAATTGATCAATTTCACCGGCTCATCCGGTTATCCACACTCATGTGGTATCATGAAATCATCTACCGGCTCATCCGGCTAATTTTATGCAATTTATATTACACATACAACTCAAGCATAACATTCATATTGAAACTAAAAATGCCTTCTCATAGGTCTTTTAACTCAATTAGTTTCATTAGTCAAGTTATGCACAATCAATATATATGAACACCAACAATCAAGTAGACTCTTTCTACTACTTATATGTAATTTTATAGTAAGTTGGGTAACTTACACACCATTGTGTATAAATACTCATATGTCAAATGAGTCAATCATATAGTAAACACAATTTACTAATGGACACCTAAAGTCACTTAACACAATCTCACACATTGTGAATTTAGCCACGTTTTAAACACAACTCATTTCAATTAAGTGACTTACAACCCATACACATACACAATCTAATCAAAAAGTCACACACACATTTCAATTCTAACAATAATTAAACAAAACACATAACTTTGACTTTAAAAGTCAACATACTGGTAGCTACTACCATAAGTCAATAGTCTACTAACACTTTCATACCCTCAATGTAAACTCTAACCACACACATTACGGTTTACATTTATGTTTACGCACTCATTGCACCACATACACATATTAACCCTCATGGTTATTAAGTTTAGTCTACTCACTAGTAGATAATACGATTGCCACCACAATCTTATTGTACACTTATTTGTAGATTTAATTTAACACACACACATATTGTGTTTAATCCACATAATTACTATGCAGCACCTGTCACCCAAGACATTAATGTCACACCCGTGTGACTTACACGCCCGTCGTGTATAAATGCCCATATATCCAATGGGTCAATCACATAGTAAACATAATTACTATTCAACACCTGTCACTCAAGACATCCACATCACACTCATTGTGATTTACACACTCATAGTGTATTGTTGCCCATATCACCAATGGGTCAACCACATAGTAAATTCAATTTACTAACCATTACTTAGAGTCAATTTACCTTAATCACACACCTTGTGAATTTAACAACATATTAAGTGACTCAATCGATTAGGTGACTTACCTTTGGTCCAAAGCTCTAATTACAAAGCAAGCTCCTTTCCTTGCCTATGAACTTTGTTTTCATCACCTATGCACACATTGCAATCATCTTAACATACACATACATACAATCAAGTTCAACCCACTTGACCCGTTTGACTTTCTCAAAGTCAATTCATCACACAATTGACTTTATCTTACTACATATAGCAAATTTTAGCCAATTATCACAATCAATCATATTATATGCCTCCCTTAGGCATTTATCAAATATTGATGTTCATTACACTAGTTATGATCCTAATCATCCCATGATTATCCATAATCACCCATTTTAGTCAATATTCACCCAAGATCATAACTTTTATCAATTTTAACATCAATTTATTTCATATTAACATTTAACCCATGGATTATGATCCATATCCACCCAACAACGCTTTCTTACATGAGTTCTACCCAAAACCCATCATTCCCATCAAAACCCATGAACAAGTATCTTAGATACTTCTAAAACATTTATTTAGATGTACATAACCCACTAGTATCATCTATTTATGTTCAACATCACCCATACTCAATTTCCCATTTTTATCACATTATGGAAAATCTTATTTTTGTGCAGCAACTTTCTGAGTTGCTGCTGTAATCAACATTTTTGACACATTTACAATATGTTTTAGCTCTTCATGTTCAAAGATGGGTTGTAGTAGACTCTTAGACCTTTCCAAGCATATAAAATACGCCTCAAACGGATACACGGTTGATTTTATACACAATTTACAAAATCAGGTCTGCACCTTTATTTTTACAATTCAGCTTGCTGAATTTTTCTATGTTGCTGCTGTAATTGCCATTTTAACCCATCTTAAGTTTGTTTTCAGCTTTTCATGTAAAAAGATGGATTGTAGCCCTTTCAAATAGCTTTCTAAGCATATAAGGCTCATTTTCTCATGATTTTTCTATGATTTTATACAGATTTTACAATAACAGGGCAGCAACACAATTTATTTCAATTCAGCATATAATCTCTTTTCTTTCAAGCAATTCATCAAACACCACATGTGCATGATTTACTAACTCGTTTTTCATTCAATTTCAGCCATCATAAAATCTCCCATGAACACCCATGTTCATAATCATTGATTTCTAATCAAATTAGATGTTTAGTTACTTGATCACCCATATACTTATGGTTTCTAACCCATTTAAACAACCAATTTCAAGATTTAAACTAAACTCTAACTTTGTTCATCTTAAAAACATTCAACCGACATCATGAATGAGATTAGAATCACTTACAAGATGTTAGATAGCACTTAGGGTTAAGATTAAAGGCTTAAATCTTGAAATTTCCCATGTAGTCAACGAGAATCATGGATGAAGAACTAGGGCTTGAACTTCTCTTCTTCTCCTCTTGCTCTTCACGTAAAACACACACACATAAATAAAATTTCTGGACTTTGACTTAAGTCAAAGCCCTTACCCCTCTTTTAAATCAAGTTTGCCTATTTGGCAAGTTTAGCCCCTCAGAATTTTAACTAGTTAACCCACTTAACCAACTTAATCAAGTTAGTTACTAGTTAACTATAATACCCAAATGTTATTATAGTATTATCACAACACAATTTTTAAACATAATAACATTCGTTTATTTACATATACGTGACCGTTAAAACCGGTCGTTACAAATTCTCCTCCCCTTACAAAGGTTTCGTCCCCGAAACCGTTTATACATAAAAAAGGGAAGGATAAAACTTTCTCATTTCATCTTCTGACTCCCACGTGGTGTCAGATCACCTTCTATTCTTCCATTGAACCTTCACCTGGTTCAATGACTTGTTTCTTAACTGTGTGACCTTTCTATTTTATATAGATGTCGGCTTTTCCACATAGTTCAACTTGTCATCCATTTACAAGTCTTCTAGTGGCACATAAGCCGATTCATCAGCCAAACATTTTCTCAAATATGAAACGTGGAATGTGTTATGAATTCCACTCAACTCGTCTGGTAGCTCAAGGCGATAAGCAACCTCGCCAATTCGAGCTATAATCTTGGATGGCCCAATGAAATGTGGGCTTAACTTCCCTTGCTTTCTGAGACGTATGACACCTTTCCAAGGAGAAACCTTTAACAACACAAAGTCTCCCACCTGGAACTCGATAGGCCTCCTACGCTTATCAGCACAAGTTTTTTGACGGTCTTGTGCTGCCTTCAAATGAACTCGAATCTGATCTATACGTTCATTTGTTACTTTAACTACATTTTTATTCGCCAGTTCTCGTTGCCCAACTTCTCCCCAACACAAAGGAGTACGTCATTTACTTCCATACAACATTTCATATGGAGGCATTCCAATACTGGAATGATAATTGTTATAGTATGAGAACTCGACTAAAGGTAGATAATCATCCTAACTACCTCCAAAATCAATTATGCACGCTCGTAACATATCCTCTAACGTTTGAATGGTTCTTTCACTCTGGCCATCAGTTTGAGTATGATACGTCGTGCTTATAAAAAAATTTGTACCTAATTCTTCCAGAAAATTTCTCCAGAAATGAGAAGTAAATTGAGGGTCTTGATCGGAAACAATTGTCACTGGCACACCATGCCTAGACACCACTTCTCTAACATATATTTTAGCTATTTTCTCAGAAGAATAGGACTCACGAATAGGTAAGAAATGAGCACTCTTCGTCAACCTATCCACGATGACCCATATCGTATCATAACCCTTCCTATTTTTAGGAAGTTTAGTAATCAGGTCCATCGTGCTATACTCCCATTTTGAAAACACACAACACTTTTCTAAGGGAAATTCTTATTAATATATAAATTCTCATTAGGGATTACACTCGTCCCTAACACATAATATGCTCATAACATTTGTTATACACCTTTGTGTTCTGCCGGTTCTCACTAGAACTCAATCAATTTGAGATGACAATCACTCTTATTGTCTCTTAGTACTCATAGGTAATGCACCACACAAGACATTACCTCCACACGTAAGAGGATTATACAGCACATGTACCTTAGTCAAATACTAATCCCTAGCAACACAACTAAGGACTATATAGATTACAAAGTTTACACATCAAACTTTGCTAATAAGTTACTTTCACCAGATAATCCCCATTACCTCTAATGTGGATTTTTCCACTTATCCTTACCCTTGAATACATGTCCACACCCTTGTGGATCATTTCACAACTGAAGTAGATGTCTACACCCTTGTAGGTCATCCAAACTTATTATTTTTAACACAAGTATTCATACCCTTGTGAACCACTTCAAACCCTACCTTAGTAATGGAAGTCCACACACTTGTGAATCATCCTAGGATACATCTAGCTTATTCTCAACTTAAGCTATTCACCTCATATTCTTACCTACATAAGATCACAACATTAAGGACCATTCCACCCAAACACAATGCCACATAGATCTCCTATGTGCAAAGTATATTAAGTGTTTCAATAACACTCCATACACGTATGTGAATTACCTCTTTATAATTTTACATTTAGTATTTACCACTAACTTCACACTCATGTGAATTATTACAACAAATTTGTGTACCAGATTTTTAACACTCCCTATTTTTTAAATTCAATGTACACATAATCACCTTTTCACCCCGTCTAAACCCGAGCCTATACACCAACACTTTCAAGTTGTATCAAAGAAAGCTTATATATAGGGTGTACGTAAGGTAGTATGCCTAGACGCTAACCCACTACCCCTTCGATACACCTTGATCATGTCCATGTTAGTATCTTTGGTGTTAGACCAATTTACCCTTTCATTGCATTTATCCCGATGCAATACCCCATTTCTCAACTACATATGTTTCATCTTATACATTTAACTTACTACACCATTTACCAAGATTCTCCGCACCTTGGAGATATCAATTTCATCCACCACTGGATGAACCTCATCAGTATGGTTTAATCACACATTACACCTACCATTCCATTCCACAGTTTGAAATGATATCCCTAACAACATTTTCATGCCATAAGTGTACTATTAGACTGGCCAGGTCTAACACTATACTTATTGCATAATCATGTTCTTAGATTCCTCACCTCAAACCTTGGTCAAGAAGTTCGGTTCAAACAGTTACATACAATACAAGCCATGCACCAGGCTTATAGCACACACAATGGATATAATACACACATTGTATGTAAGACACGCAAGTCATATGGTACTATTTTAGACACACTAGTCACATAGCACTATTTGAGACACACAAGTCATATAGCACACATGCTGTACTTAGTCACACATCATATACAATACACATGTTGTACTTAAACACACTCACATAGAGTACACATACTCTACATTTATGCACATCCCATGCAGTACACCCACTGTACTTGAAAATACAACACAAGTAGCACACACACTGTGCCTAAATACACTTAATACATAGTACATACATTGTACTTTTACACAAGGATAACATGATTTCACATCCTTACACTAACCTTGTACCTCAGACGTTGTGATCGGGTCTTGGATCGATAGCTTCTTCAACTCAAGAGCACTAGGTTTGAGTTCAAGCATCCCCGTGACACTTGAATCCCTCAAACCAAGGCTCTGATACCAACCTGTGACACCCTAATCTCACACGGATCAGAAAACACTTGTTTAAACATAAAAACGTTGCGGAATTTGGTCCCATAAAAAAATTTTGCAAGGGTTTGTTTGAAAACTCAATAAACAACCCTTTATAACCTGTCACATTCAAAAACCAACACAAACTTGTTTAAAAACCACTTATATAGTTTAGTATATACAAACACATCTATTTTTTTTAAATAAACAAGTCTTCTCAATATTAACTTGTATCGCTCTATGCTTCATTCGATCCAATATCATCCTTTCCCGATCACATTCGCCTTTATTACTTAAGTACCTGCATAACACACGTTGTTTTCACCATTAGTTCGTTAGAACTAAGTAAGAGCACCTAAAAAACTTTAACACATATTTATGGAACATTCCCAAGGGTTACAGTGCCTTAGAATGCCACTCAAACACCCAAACACGAATTCAGAAAAACTGTTTGGCTAATTACAACACTATTCTCAAATTATTGGCTCATCCAATTACCCACACACTAGTGGTTTCACCAATTTAAACTCCCGGCTCATCCGGTTATCCACACTCTAGTGGTTTGACTCAATATTACCAACTCATTTGGTTGTCCACCCTCTAGTGGTTTAATTGATCAATTTCACCGGCTCATCCGGTTATCCACACTCATGTGGTATCATGAAATCATCTACCGGCTCATCCGGCTAATTTTATGCAATTTATATTACACATACAACTCAAGCATAACATTCATATTGAAACTAAAAATGCCTTCTCATAGGTCTTTTAACTCAATTAGTTTCATTAGTCAAGTTATGCACAATCAATATATATGAACACCAACAATCAAGTAGACTCTTTCTACTACTTATATGTAATTTTATAGTAAGTTGGGTAACTTACACACCATTGTGTATAAATACTCATATGTCAAATGAGTCAATCATATAGTAAACACAATTTACTAATGGACACCTAAAGTCACTTAACACAATCTCACACATTGTGAATTTAGCCACGTTTTAAACACAACTCATTTCAATTAAGTGACTTACAACCCATACACATACACAATCTAATCAAAAAGTCACACACACATTTCAATTCTAACAATAATTAAACAAAACACATAACTTTGACTTTAAAAGTCAACATACTGGTAGCTACTACCATAAGTCAATAGTCTACTAACACTTTCATACCCTCAATGTAAACTCTAACCACACACATTACGGTTTACATTTATGTTTACGCACTCATTGCACCACATACACATATTAACCCTCATGGTTATTAAGTTTAGTCTACTCACTAGTAGATAATACGATTGCCACCACAATCTTATTGTACACTTATTTGTAGATTTAATTTAACACACACACATATTGTGTTTAATCCACATAATTACTATGCAGCACCTGTCACCCAAGACATTAATGTCACACCCGTGTGACTTACACGCCCGTCGTGTATAAATGCCCATATATCCAATGGGTCAATCACATAGTAAACATAATTACTATTCAACACCTGTCACTCAAGACATCCACATCACACTCATTGTGATTTACACACTCATAGTGTATTGTTGCCCATATCACCAATGGGTCAACCACATAGTAAATTCAATTTACTAACCATTACTTAGAGTCAATTTACCTTAATCACACACCTTGTGAATTTAACAACATATTAAGTGACTCAATCGATTAGGTGACTTACCTTTGGTCCAAAGCTCTAATTACAAAGCAAGCTCCTTTCCTTGCCTATGAACTTTGTTTTCATCACCTATGCACACATTGCAATCATCTTAACATACACATACATACAATCAAGTTCAACCCACTTGACCCGTTTGACTTTCTCAAAGTCAATTCATCACACAATTGACTTTATCTTACTACATATAGCAAATTTTAGCCAATTATCACAATCAATCATATTATATGCCTCCCTTAGGCATTTATCAAATATTGATGTTCATTACACTAGTTATGATCCTAATCATCCCATGATTATCCATAATCACCCATTTTAGTCAATATTCACCCAAGATCATAACTTTTATCAATTTTAACATCAATTTATTTCATATTAACATTTAACCCATGGATTATGATCCATATCCACCCAACAACGCTTTCTTACATGAGTTCTACCCAAAACCCATCATTCCCATCAAAACCCATGAACAAGTATCTTAGATACTTCTAAAACATTTATTTAGATGTACATAACCCACTAGTATCATCTATTTATGTTCAACATCACCCATACTCAATTTCCCATTTTTATCACATTATGGAAAATCTTATTTTTGTGCAGCAACTTTCTGAGTTGCTGCTGTAATCAACATTTTTGACACATTTACAATATGTTTTAGCTCTTCATGTTCAAAGATGGGTTGTAGTAGACTCTTAGACCTTTCCAAGCATATAAAATACGCCTCAAACGGATACACGGTTGATTTTATACACAATTTACAAAATCAGGTCTGCACCTTTATTTTTACAATTCAGCTTGCTGAATTTTTCTATGTTGCTGCTGTAATTGCCATTTTAACCCATCTTAAGTTTGTTTTCAGCTTTTCATGTAAAAAGATGGATTGTAGCCCTTTCAAATAGCTTTCTAAGCATATAAGGCTCATTTTCTCATGATTTTTCTATGATTTTATACAGATTTTACAATAACAGGGCAGCAACACAATTTATTTCAATTCAGCATATAATCTCTTTTCTTTCAAGCAATTCATCAAACACCACATGTGCATGATTTACTAACTCGTTTTTCATTCAATTTCAGCCATCATAAAATCTCCCATGAACACCCATGTTCATAATCATTGATTTCTAATCAAATTAGATGTTTAGTTACTTGATCACCCATATACTTATGGTTTCTAACCCATTTAAACAACCAATTTCAAGATTTAAACTAAACTCTAACTTTGTTCATCTTAAAAACATTCAACCGACATCATGAATGAGATTAGAATCACTTACAAGATGTTAGATAGCACTTAGGGTTAAGATTAAAGGCTTAAATCTTGAAATTTTCCCATGTAGTCAACGAGAATCATGGATGAAGAACTAGGGCTTGAACTTCTCTTCTTCTCCTCTTGCTCTTCACGTAAAACACACACACATAAATAAAATTTCTGGACTTTGACTTAAGTCAAAGCCCTTACCCCTCTTTTAAATCAAGTTTGCCTATTTGGCAAGTTTAGCCCCTCAGAATTTTAACTAGTTAACCCACTTAACCAACTTAATCAAGTTACTAGTTAACTATAATACCCAAATGTTATTATAGTATTATCACAACACAATTTTTAAACATAATAACATTTGTTTATTTACATATACGTGACCGTTAAAACCGGTCGTTACACTAGAGATCCTTGAACACTAGATTGATGAATAATCAGCTCCTGGACCTCCTGAGATTACTGATTTCGACAGGAAGGAGAGGGTGATGGTAGTTTCAAGCTTCCAACTTAGGTCTTCAAGCTTCCAATCTCCACTCTAAGCTTCCACAAGCTTGATGATGGCTTCAACAGGGTAACAATGGAGTTTTCTGGTGGGGAAGACGACTTTGAGTGGTCTAGAGCTCGAGAAGATAAAATAGGGTGGCTTGAAATGATTTTTCTTGGTTTTATAAAGATTTTAGCGTGTTAGGCTGTCAGGCGTAACGCCTGACGTGGGTGTGCACTATGTGTCGTTACGCGCGGGATGGAACGGATGGGCGCTCAATTTCCCATCCGCGCGTATCGCCTATCGTGGGCGTCTCGGGTCAGGCGTACTGCCTGGCCTGAATTTCAAGCCCAATAAGCTTGTTTTGTTGTTCTGGCCCATTCTTGTCCGTTTCTCGGCTGTAAAACATCATTCGAGCGTCGTTTGGACTCTATTGGTCAATTATTAGCCATAATTGACTTGTGACAGTGTTTCGTGAAGTTTCGAGTGTTGTGCTACACAATGTGTTAGACGTTCACCAACGTTCGTGTGTTTTGACACGTGTGTGTTGTTTGTCGATAATTCCACGAATTATCTTGTCGTATGCCAGTGTTCGTACTGTCGTGCCACGTGTCACACTAAATAAATCTAATTCTAGTGCCACGTGTACATAATGTATTTAAATAAACATTTAAATAAAATCAAAGCTGACCTGGAAATTACGGGGTGTCACAAAAATTAAGCGTTATTATTTTGTTTAGTGCTCAAAAACACTATAAAACATTTAGTTTCATCCTGCAAAAACACCATAAAGCAAAAATAGCATAAAATCAAGCATAAATGTGCTTCATGGTGTTTTTCAATATATTTTATTCGATAATACTATAAAACGAAACTTAAAAAACACCATGTTTAAACTTAATTGTTTATGGTGTTTTTTGCATTCAAAAACACTATAAAATGTCCTGTGGTGTTTTATGTTCTACTAGTAGTGTTCAAAAACACCATAAAACGCAAATTTCATGAACATCTAGTTTTGTTAATTTTTTTAATATAACAATATTATACTCGTTAAAAAGGTAAAAAAACACTTGATTTTATGGTGTAATTTTTTTAAAAAAATGTTAACGTATAAAATAGTTACGAACGTTTAAAAAAATGGATAAAGTTGCATGTGACTTGCATGTGCAACCTCCTTTTTTATTTTGACATCTATATCCTTTAACCTAATGAACACATGTCACTTCCTTGTTGCTTCTCACACTTCTCATGGTTTTTAGCCTTCTCAAAATATCCCTCCCCTACATACTTAATATAATCTAATTAAAATACATTATGCTAAATAAGTACATAGTTAGACGTGTTTGACTACAAATAACAATTCAAATTATGTAGCAACTTCTTTATACACACATCAACCGTTAAGTTTAGAACACAAACAATTATATGCTGATAATGTTCGTGTTTACAATTGTAGGAAAAAAATCAAACAAGTAAGTTAAAAAATGCACAACATAAATAATAAGCATTATTAATGTAAAAACGTAGTGTTAATTAAAATTTTTAATTGTAAACATTTTGATGCATGTAGTATATTATGGTGAAATAAATAAAAATTACATTTTTAAAAACCTAACATAGTAAAATTTATACAGTATATATTTGATTCAAAACAAAATATTATAAATACGTAATTCTAATAATAATAAAATAAATGTTAAAAGAATAATACAAATTAAATTTGTTACCATAAAAATAAGATTTCTTTAATTTTACATAAAAATATGATTTATTTGTTAAAATTGTTTTTAATTTTTAATAATATATTGACAAGTGTCATTATTGTTTGAAATTGAATGTGGCATTGACACATGTCAATTTTATAGAAATATTGATTGTGCTATTGACACATAAGCAAAAACATTTTCTTTTATTATAATAGATAGATATATCATTTTCATTTACTTTTTTTTTTAATTTTAGTCGATATTTGCTTTCACTCCTAATAAAATTCAAAATTTATATATTAAAATTATCTTGAGATTATCAATCAGAGATCAAAATATTTTTTTATTATTAAATATTAATATTAAGTTTAATAAAAAATATGTGTATCATTTTAACATGTTTTAAAGTTAATTATTTTATTCTAAATTTACTTTTTTTGTTATGATTTTATGTGAATCATGTATTTTTAGACATGATCAAAAATGAATGGCTATCAAATTATTAAATGGTTATCTTTCTAAGATTGGGTTATCATATTATAGGATCATAATCATATAATAATATTTTTTTAATTATAGTAATTGTGATACCTATGTCAAGAACAATTCAAATATACCTTGCAAAACGGAAGGGTTGGGTTGGATGGAGTAATGAGTCAAAACAAATTTAGGTCAGGACGAACTATTTTAAAAATAGTTCATTTTACTTCGGGTCAAAGCGGGTTCAAGTTAAGATAAGTTTGGATCAAAATGGGTTGTGTTTAAGTTTGAAAGTCGTCATTTCTCTAAAATCTTTAACTAAAAAAGTGTGAGAAGACCGAAGTCGTGTATCTGGTTTTCAAATGGGAGGCGGCTTGATTCAATCATGGGATTTTGCAGATAAAGATGAAGATGCAAATAAAAGTTAGATGATGGCGCTCATTTGATGTTTTTCAACAAGACATGATCGTGGAGACCACCAAACAAAGAATAATAGAAATACCATGCTCAGTAAATAAGAAAGAATGAACAACATATTATTATGAATTAGCACGCGCGCGCGCACACACACATGTATATATAACTATATAAGTAAGTGCATATGAACGTACGAATACATATAAATAAAGATAAGTACACGGTGTGAAGATAAGAAAAATCTAACAAATAGTGTAAAAGATAATATTTTGTGGTAAAGTTGTAAATACATGGCATCCATATTTGGGAAAAAGCCAAACAGATGGATTTTAAAAGGATATGCCCATATTTCTAAAATAGTATAAACTTCCGGCTTCTAATTTCCTACTAAACAACTTTACACACACTTATATTTCTCTCTCTAAAACTCGGAACAGAGAAAACCCTTCTTCTTTGTAAAGAGTTACGATCGAACACTCATCAAAGCTGATCAAGAGAGTTTGTTATTGCATGTCAAGGATTCTGTTTATAGTTCAAATCGGTAGATTTAGTTTTAGATAGAACATGCCCTATCTTAACTTGTGTAACATTCATAGATATTTTGGAGAGAGAGTTTGTTATTACATGTCACATTTCTCTTTTTGAAATCGACTCCCTACCTCAAATTCTGGATGCGGTGAGTCGTTATTTCGGTACATCAGTTGAAATTTGATGTGTGAGAAATTGTGACGGATCAGGAAGACAAAGCCTTGTTAGGCCTGTTCATAGGTTGTTCCTTCTGAAACCGTAGGAAGCTTCGAAGGTGCAAAAGATCGAAGGTTAGAACTATGCATGTAGTTAAAATGGTGAAAATAGGTAAAAAGATCTTCACATAATTACATAAACATCAGGAATTATTCCGATCATATAAAAATTATAACTAGTATACATTGAAAATAATCGGGTAACAAAATATTAGAGTTTCAGGAAAGTATTATATTATATATATCTTAAAAACCAATGTCGGTGGAGGTTCTCTCACCGACACTGGTTCTATATATATTTTTTTCCTATGGAAATATGATCAAATTAATGAGTTGGTTAGCTGGTTTGTGCGCTTTACTTTGTTTCACTTAGACGCAATTTCGAGAGTCAGCAACACTTTTTTTATTGTTCTTTCCTTCGTCTCTGGATGCTTTTTCTCCACTTGCTTCCAGGTTTCTCCTTTGTCCTTCCCAACCTTCTGTTCGTGCTTTCTTTGGAGTTTTGTTGTTTAATGGCAAGTGACCTACCTTTTGTTTCTTTCTTTATGTTATCGTTAATTTTTGGTTTAGGGTTTTTGTTGTTCAATATGTTGTATGCTTTCAGAGGTGTTCGATGGCACATTCAAGATTATCTTTTGATGGTAAAAGTTTGCGATTCGTTTGTATATTTATATTTATATTCTTTGTTGTGGGTTTAGGGTTTCGTTGCTACATTTCTTTTAGGTTTACAGACGTGCACTTCCTGTATAGATCTGCTCTTGATTTTTTTCTTTTGTCTTTCAATTTTAGAGGTTGAATCCAAACCTGTGGAAATTTTTGGGTCAGGGGTTAAAGTTAGATTAATTTATTTAGATATGGTGCTTGCTGAGTTGAGTGTTCATCAAATATCGGCTTACAAAATTGCATGTCTTCTTATCTGATAGGATATATGTTTTGAGAATTATGCACTTATGCATTCCAATTTTACAGTGCTATCAAATCCATTGATTTGGAACAGATGGATGCAAATATGGAAGAGTTGGGAAAGAGGCAAGGAAACAAAATTGAGGCAGTGAGAGACATGAGCTGGACCGATTATCTGGGTTGAACCAACCCCAGCAAAAATCAAGACCAAAGAAAGTGGGTGATAGAACGAGTAGGTGTTGGAGGGCAATTACATGAATCTGGGCCCAAGAAATCATCGAGGGTAGAGATTTCACAGGATGTTGATAACTAGGAAACTGATCTTTAGATATGGGGTTCAAACGGCTCATACGGGTGGGTCAATCTGTACAATCCACCAGAGCCTAATTTCGGTATGCGAACAGAAAATATTGGGTTGGTTCTTCAGGTAAAAGAGTTGTCAAAACTGGTCAACATGATAAAAGTTGGGGTAAATAAAGGATGAAAAAACTGATATTATACTACAAAATGATAGTTTTAAGAATTTTTCCAATTCTGATAGGTGGGGTAAAGCAGTAGATAAAAACGCGTGCAGATGGAGAGGAAGTGCCGGCTTGCTCACTAGCCTTTTGGGGGAAAATAAAGGATGTAAAAACTCATATTTTATTACAAGATTTTTTAAAACCTGATCAGTAGGCTAATAAAGATTCAGATTCACCGGGTAAATCAATATAAAAAATTAAACACGTTGTAAACGAGCCTTTGTTATATCTGATCTAGGTCTTGATTAGAAGGAGGTAGCTCATGCCTCATGGTCCTAAAAGAAAACAACCTGATTGCCCTCTTAACTCTTAAGGGCCCAAATGATGATGGTTTTGGTGGACAGTTTACTACATCAAAACAACTTTTGGATACGATCACCCAGATGATAAGCAAAATATTTTCAATAATATTGAGAGTTTGAGACTATCATGAATACAATCACCTTCATACAGATGATAAGCAACTTTCTACACTTTTTCTATTAAGTTAACTTTGCTAAAGGTTCATAACCTGATCAAAGGTTTCTTGTGACCCGCTGCGAAGCGCGGGTCACTCTTACTAGTTATTATGAAAAATCATAAATATAATTGGTACAAGAATTTATTTTAATCAAAAATTGTTTTTAATAAAGAAGTATTTTATGAAAATAAATTTTAGATAAAGTAAGTTCAGTTAAGTAAAAATTAGAAGATCCCAAAACCTATGTGATAAATTCACATAACCATACTTAGTATATTTGCTGATGAGTAAATACTCATGATCTGCGGATAAATAAATGTACTTAGTATGTTTACATATGAGTAAGTACTCAATGATATGTGAATGAGTAAGTATACGTAGACCGGACAAACCCGTTAACTTTGGCAAAAAAAGCCCGAATCTTTGAATTTTTTTTCATGACCTTTATTATACATAAATAGGGGGTTTCTTTATTGTGTTTTTGTTAATTCATTACCGTTCAGAATTTAAATCAAGTGTAAGTTTGCGTTACACTGCTTACATCAGATAGTGTAACTCAAACTTACAATTATTTTAAATTCTAAACGATGATGAATTAGCAAAAACACAAAAAAGAAACCACCCCTATTTATGTATAATAAAGGCCATGAAAAAAAAATCAAAGATTCGGCCATTTTTTGCCAAGGTTAATGGGTTAACGTTATAAGGGAGGGTTAACATTTGATCATCTCCCTATATATATATAAAACAAACAAACCCATTGATCGGTTTGCTCAACCACATTACATATTTTGCATTTATAAACACAGATTAAAATTAATTACATAAATTAAAACTAAAACTAAAAAGTTACATAAACAACTAAAATTTAAAAATTACATGAATTAAAACTAATCATTAAATATTGAATCGAATGAGTAATCCGAATCCGTATTACGTTCGCCCTTTCCAAGGGCCGTGATTCCTCTATCGATTTAGTGTTTGTTTGTTCATCAACTACCCATAGATCATTCGTATTATGTTCGTCATCCCAATGGTTAGGTTGGTTGTGAATGAGGGTAAAAAAAATTAAGTTTGGTTGATTGTGTAAATGGAAGATAGAGAAATTATATTTTAATAAATACTTTAGGTTTGTTGGTTTTGAATGAGAGTAGTCTTAGTATATTTGCGGATGAGTAAACACTCAATGATCTATGGATAAGTAAATATGCCTAGTACATTTACAAATGAGTAAATATTCATGATCAACGAACAAGTAAATATGTGTAGTACATTGCGGATAGGTGAATACTTGTTCCGCGGACAAGTAAATACATATTTACCTTTATGGATGAGTAAATAATCTTGATTTACGAATGAATACTTGTAATCTATAAATGATAGGAAATATATTATATAGAATTTGAAGCTACTACGAGGTTAGAGGAGATCAACTCTTTGTGAATTCAGGTGTGTTATTCGATGTTTTATTGTTAAACAAGGAATTTTCTTGAGTTGGTATGCATAAATCGAAAGAGGATTTATAAATAAAAATTTTATAAATTGTGCAAGAATAGTCAAAGGTTTTGAAGCCAGATGCTGATCTCATAGAGATGAGATTTCACATGTTCTTCATGGAAGAATATCCCTAACATGAGTGTTGGATATATGGTTGTTAACTGATCAATAAACTGAGGCCTGACAAAGGGTAAACGAGACCGTAGACAATGACTTGTTTATTGAAGATTGCCTAGGACCTTAAATCAAAGTTTATCTTGATTTCATTTGACTATGATATTTGTTGGAATTAATTGCATAATATTGACTTATTAATCTATTGATATTTATGTTTGATTAAGTCAATGATTCATTGGCAAGTTATGAATACATAAAGTTAGAACTCACAAGTGTAACTGATAATTTTTGTATAAATGTATGTCAGGGGGCAAAGCTAGTGCAAGTGGAAAAGGCAAATGCAAAGCACAGTTTGCGGATATTTCCTGAAGTTTATTTAAATGCAAACTATGTAAATGTATACATAGTAATTATGTACGGTTCACTCGCAATGATTACATATCGTAAATGTATACATAGTAATTATGTACATGTATTTTGTTTACGTATGAACAATGTAACTTACATGAATGTTATCTAATGGAACTATGTAATGATTTAATCTTTATCAACATGCGTTCTTGTGTAAATCCAATTAGTAGTGAGACCTGGAGTTGGGGACGCCACATTTGTTAGGTAGATAAATGGGTCAACAGGAATCCAGACTACTCCATGATTGCAAAAATGGAACAGAAGGCAAAAACATTTACAGAAACAAAGTCCACATAAAAATGCAATGCACAAGCATTTGGCAAAAGTAAAAATCTCCCAATATTCGCGCCAACACCATGGAAAGAATCGTTGAATAAATAACTGGCTTTCTAATACAAACACTGTACACAGTTCTCCATAGATTAAAAATTACAACAAATACCTCTTTACTAACTTCTATTATGCCAATACAAGTTCTCCTTCATCTTGTTGCAGTTCTTGACCAGATATAACTCCTTGCCCTTGTTGAAATGGGCCAAGAATCCGCTTTATTTCTTCTGCGTTTAGTGTCTCGTATTCCAGCAGTGCATTTGCCAAAACATGCAATGACTTCTCATGCTGGAAAACAAAACATTGAGGCAAGTTACAATAAGATTAATAGTACATCTATGTCTGTCTATGAGTAGGTTGGGTAACTGCATTACGATGGTAACATATAATTTACAAATGCTCTACGCATGTTTCTTCCTATGCATCTTATAAGCAATTGATATCAGAACAACCAGAATAATAAATTGAATGTTCTCTCAATTAATAACCAAGGAAAACATATGCTCAAAACCTCGATTACAATTACAATTCTTTATCTCAACTATAAACTCGGCTGGAACTTGCTGACTCTGTCATTGCTTATTCACAGCTTACATAGTTCGACTAGGACACAAACACTTAAAAACAAGAAACATATTAATGATAAGTGTGTGTGTGTATTAACCCCTTTGAACCAAACCGTGATCATCTTGTTTGTATTCTCTTGGGCCAGCTCCCATGGGCTCGGGACAACGATAATTACACCATCAGTCACCCCTCTTAATTTCTGTGTCAGATCAGGGAGATCATCAACTCCTAGCTTGATCAACATCTCATGGAACTTTACTCGAGATAATGGTTTTATCTACATATTTGCTATCTGTTCTTCGCCGCTAACGTGTTCCACCTTGATTTGTTCTCTTTCCACACTCTCACTAATAAAATGACAATGTGTGTGTATGTGTTTGCTTCTACCTTGAAACACCAAGTTGTCTTGTAATAAAATCGTTTGTTCCTTCAAACCAGTAATCTCATTCAGTAATCCTTGAAGCCACACAGCATGACATGCGGATGATGTGACCACCATAAACACAACTTCACAACATAATAAGGCAACCGTGATCTTTTTCTGAGTGCTCCATGTAATTGGTGGAGTCGAAATAGAAAACAATACCACTTGTACTTTTTCCATCATCCTTGTCAGATGCGTGAGCGCTATCACTATACCCGATCAACCCTCGATCTCCACCTCTCTTGTATCTTATTCCAAAGTTCAGCGTACCCTTTAAGTACCTTAGTATGTACTTGGCGAGTAGCATGTGAGACACTTTAGGTTCTTCCCTGTAGCGGCTTGCAAGACTGATAGAGATTAGATTTATATTAATATGTTAGCATAGTTAGTAGTAGTAGTAGGTTCTAGATAAGGGTAGTTTGGTAATATTCATTTCTAGTTATTTGATTAGTAGGTTATAAATAGAGGGAAGGCTTGTGAGTGGAGGGTATGAAGAGAATTATTAGAAATTAGTCAATTGTGGCTGGGTCTCCTGTTTAAACAGTGAGAAAGGGCTGAGCCCTGGAATCATCTTCTTCTACGTTTGTAATCAATTACTTGAGTAAATCTATAACATAATTTCCTTATTTGTTCAGCCAATAATCGTTTCTATTACATAATTGCTATAACTTGGAATCGTTCTTCATCATTGGTCCGACCTGCCGTCATACTTTCCTTTGCAAATCTCCAATTCGATCGTCGTTTCTCAAAATCTGCAAATCTCAAATCTGCAAATCTCAAAATCGCTTCCAAATTCATCTTCTCGGCGTTTCATCGTCGTCAGCATTCAATTCCGACCTGATTTTCCTTTTGGGTTGTACGATTAGCCGTCAATTTCAGAATTCTTCACTTTCAATTTCATTTTTCCGCTTCTGATTTGCTTCAATTCGTATATTGCAACTTTCGATCATCTCTACCTTCTTCTCTGCTATACCTGGCAAAATGGGCGGGTTGGGTCGGGTTGGGTAACGGGTCAGAACGGGTGCGAGTCAGGATGGGTGCGGGTTAGAACGGGTTTTAAGCAAAATCATTCCGGGTCTAAATGGATTGTTCTTAAAAAACATCAATTTTAGTTTAACTTAAGATGAGTTATAAGTAAACAAGTAGTTCATTTGGATAATTTTTAGTGATTTTGTCATCAAAATATGTTATTAATCACTCTTAAATGTTTGAATCCAATGCATTTACATACTTTTTTGGTTACCCGTCTTGACCCGCATTGTGCTTAAGTGCTATCCATCCCAACCCATTCTATATTATGATGTTACCCATTGCAACCCATTATATTACAATTGTTTACCCAAACCAACCCACTTCCTTTAACATGGGTAAAAATTGCCACCTCTATTCTCTGCCATTCTCCACCCAACATTCGCTTCCGATTTCATCTTCAAAGGATCTCAGCGTCGCCGTAGTTCTCCAATTTTAGACAACCGTCGATTGATTTCATATTACTGTCGGATTCCTGCCGGAAACAGCATCTCCGTTCAGCCAATTTCATCTCTGCGGGATCTAATCGCTGGATTAGCCCTAAATACTTTGTCGATTGCAAGTTCTATTGGTTGATTAGCTGGAATCGCTACAATCCGTCGCTGATTTCAGGGTCCGTAGAGTTCAATTTCATCATCGTGTTCCTGATTTGTTCCCATTCGTATCATTCAATTTGATTTCATACCCACAATTCGATTTCGATTTCGAATTCCACGATCATCTTCTGCCGGAGACTTGTCGGAAATGGAGACCTGTAATCAGAAGTATCGCCTAAATGTTCATGAGCAACATATCAAACAACTTCAACTGATGTTTCTGAAATCAAGCAAATGATGTTGGAGGATCGAAAGGAATCAACAGAATTCCGCAATATGGTGTTAGCTTGGATGAAGCAGCAAGAGAAAACATCAATTGATTCTTATGGATTAGGTACGGATCCTATGGAACAAATGACATATTTGGCCTGGTACGGAGAAGATACCTCAAGCACCCAATTATCCTCCTATATTCCGTACTCGTCTTTGGATAAAACCGTTTCAGTTTCCAACGAGCATTTCGCATGATTGCAATCCATCATGTTTGATTCAGCTAGTATCTTCAAGGCATGAGACTTTTGAGATATTGTTATACTTCTGTTTTGTGTTACTTGGATACCCAGATAGTAAGACAATTTGCCAAGATCACTCATCTCAAACCTTTCTTCCATTTGCCGTTTGAAGATCGCAATAAGAGTAGGATTCGAGCCTGTGACTACCAAATCATCTACATACCCTAACCACTTGCAAGTCTTTATCTTTGTGCTTTTTGCAGATTGTTGGTTCATGAAGACATCGAGTATAGGCGTATAGCCAAGATGCTTCAATGTAGCATCCAGTTTTTTGTTCCATTCTCGAGGGGCTTGTCGTAATCCGTATAGTGCCTTGATCAACTTATAGACCTTGTTCTCACTTCCTTTCTTTACAAAAACATCGCATTGGGTGACGTACACTTCTTCCTTAAGATCTCAATGAAGGAATGTCAATTTTACATCGAGGTGATGTAATTGCCAACCCTCCATTGCTTCCAATGCTAACAATAACCTCACCGTCTCAATACGTCCCATCAGAGCAAATACGCCTTCGAAGTCAACTCCGTGCTTTTGAACATATCCTTCTGCCTAGGGCTGTAAACGAACCGAACGAACACGAACGAGCTCTTGTTCGTGTTCGTTCGTTTAACTTTTAACTTGTTCACGAACGGTTCACGAACGCTTATCGAACGAAAATTCTTGTTCGTGTTCGTTCATTAAAGAATTTAGCTTGTTCACGAACGGTTCACGAACACTAACGAACGCATATTATTTAAACAATAAAAATAAACATTTTTAATATCAAGCAATGGAGATAATCATTTATAAATATATAAATTAAGATATTACAATATTAAACTAAAAACAACTTAAGTATTATGGTATTAAACTAAAAACTAAAAATAAACAACACATTTAATGAATAAATATAATAAATGAACTTAACCGAACATAAACGAACGTAAATGAACATGTTACCGAACGTTTACGAACATAAATGAACGAACACGACATCTGTTCATGTTCGTTCGTTTAACTAAACGAACAGAACTTCTTGTTCGTGTTCAATCGTTTATTAAACGAACGAACATAAACGAACTTCCCGCCGAACGGTTCACGAACGGTTCATTGAACGTTCGGTTCATTTACAGCCTTACTTCTGCCACAAGACGTGCCTTGTACTCAGGGACGTACCCACATTGAGGTCAAGGGGGGCAGCCGCCCACCTTGAAAAAAATTTTTTAGTAGTATATATATGTTAGAATCCTAATCGCCCCCGTAAAATTTTGCAATCGCCCCCATTAAACTTTTGATTTCTAAGTGTTAATTAATAAAATTTCTAAGTTGAAAAATGCCCAATTAATAATTTAAACCCAATGTAAAATCAAGTTTAGCATTAATTATAGTACGTTAATAATTTACGGTTACGAATACGGTTCAGTTTTTTGTATTAACAATTTTCAGCTTTTTTGAACACTCCTACTTTAATATTCGAATTAACTAAGGAGCCTTTTTTTTACTCGTCCTAGGCACCCCTAATTTTTAGGGTCGTCCCTGACTAGCCCATTATAAAAACTTATATTATTAATTTAAATAAAATATTAACATAATACTTGAAGTTAGATTTGTGTAATTAAATTGCTTATGAGAATTTAAGTAATAATTGTATTTGTTTTATACAGAAAGGGTTATTTAGGAACGTCTCCTATACGTTGTTTTGAATATATATAAAAAAATAAATTCATGTAGTGAACAACTTTAGATATATTATATTTTCATTATGTATTTATATATGAAACATAGTTTGATTGTCGTTTTTTAACATGACCCGACCCGATCCAACCCAACTTGAACACCAACGAACCTAAAAAAATTTTGCCCCCCATGAAAAAAATTTCTGGGTCCGCCACTGCTTGTACTTGTTAACAATTCCATCTGGGTTTTTCTTTACCTTGTACACCCACTTCAGACCACCACATAGTCATTAAACCATACTGGCAAGGTGTGTTGTCTTGACAATCTTCTTGGATTGTTTTTAGTATCAACTGCTCCAGATCATGTGCATTGTCTGCTCGGTTTTGGGCCTGATAGCCCACAGCCGAAATGCTCTCATCCACATCATAATTACTTCCTTGTGTGTTGGGCTGGTTCGCTCACATCAGTGGGCCATGAGAATATACAGAACCCGGGTTGTGTTTTCTCATGGCCCACTACCGAAATATTCTCATCCACATCATGATCACTTCCTTGTGTGTTGGGTTGATTTGCTCACATCAATGGACCATGAGAATATACAGAACTCGGGTTGTGTTTGCTCACATTATTAGGGTCAAACATTCGATGAGCTTTTGTACCCTGTTATGGTCCAAAGGATACCATTTGTTTTCCTCGATCGTCTATCTTCTTCATCCCTACTGTTAAATTTCACACATACCCAACACACCCAAACCCAAACACCAAAGTGTGCTGAATTTGGTTTAATACCCCCATAGTGCTTCGTAAGGTGTCTTAGATGTTACTGCTTTCGTAGGTACATATAATTGCATGTCAAGTTGCTTCCCTCTAATATTTTTGTGGTACCATTGTTTCTTCTAAAATAATCCAAACGGTCCACTAATGGTGTGATTTCGTCTTTCTACTACCCTGCTATGTTGCGAAGGGTGTATGGGCTGTCAAGTGCCTTTTTATCAAATTCTGCTCATACCAATTTTTGAATCCTTATGAGGTAAATTCCCCTCGGTCATTTATAAAGGTACCTATTTTATGCTTTGTTTCAGACTCAATCATTCCTTTGAGCCTTTTAAACGAATTAAGGGCTTGATACTTAGTTTTGAGGAGTAAACACCACATGTATCGTGAGAAATCATCCACAAGAAGGAATATGTATTTGTTTCCTGCATTAGTGGATAGACTAAAGGGCCCACACAAGTCTCCATGCATTAGTCCTAATGGTAGTGATGCCCTAAACATTGTTTTGTTAGGGAATAGTACTCGAATCTGCTTTCCAACCACACACGTGCTGCATATATCAGTAATGTGTTAAGTAGTAGGAACACCACGTACCATATCTTAGTCGTGATACGTTGTAATTCATTGAAGTTCAGGTGGACTAGTCTTGAATGCCATAGCCAATTTGGGTCATCTCCTTTTGCATGCAAGCACGTAGTTGTTCCTGATCACATTCTCAACTTGTAGAGTATGTTTCCCGACCTTTGTAATTTCATCATAACTTCTCATGTCTTATTAAGAACAGTGAGCGAATCATCTTCCATTACCACCTTATGCCCTGACTTGGCAACCTACCCAAGGCTTATGATATTTGTTTTCAAGCTTGGTATCCAGTGAGCTTCCGTAATGGCTTGTTGTCCACCTCTCTTTGTTTCAAGTACTATTGTCCCCTTTCCACAAATGCTAACTGATGAGTTATCACCAAATTTTACCATACTGGTTATCTTTTGATCAAGCTCTGTGAAGAAATTTTGATTTCCCAGACATCTGGTTACTTAGACCATTATCAAGATACCACATCTCTTCTTCTTTTGAGTCATCTTCGTAAATATTTTGAATAACCTTTTGTTCATGTAAAAATATGGCTTCTTCAGTCACCCTCATCATTTACAACTATGAATTATCTTCATGAGTCTCGGTTCAGTTTGCCTTTTCTTTGTGCAGTTTTCTTTCAGGACATACGGATGCAAAATGTCTCAGCTTATCACACCTGAAACATTCTATCTGGGACCAATCTTTCTTGCCTCTAAGTTCTTCATGTTGGTGCGGGTTGATATTTCATTATCCTCGGCCTAGTGTCATGTTTTTACCTCGACCTCGGCCCCTTGATCCTTGTACGGATCCCTTACCTCATCCCTTTAATTCATATGATTTTTCTGCCTCGAATGATTCCCCTTTAGAAACATCAGCTTGCTTTGGTTCCCTACATGCTCTGCGTCCTTTGTTCGTTCTTCATAGGCCTTCATCCTACCAACGACATCATCTAATTTTACAGTCTTCAAATTAACTGACTGTTCGATCGATGTTACCATATGAATGAACCGTTTTGGTAAGTCGTTTTGAAACTTTTTAAGTAGCTTACATGCCATACTTAATAACTGGATGTAAATTCATCCATTGTGCTTGATTCCTTTATCTTCAAGCCATCAAATTCTGAAGTCAACGTCTGTAGTCTTGCTTCTATCACTCTTTCTACTCCAATCTGGCGAATTTTTATTCCTTCCCACATCTCTTTTGCAGTATTCAGATTACCAGCTTGTAACACTTGTTCCTCAGGCAAAGATTGAAACCATATTGCAATCACAATATTGTTTTTCTTTGGATCAGTCACTGATAGAAGTCATATTGATCAAAACCGTGATCTCATTCTCATTCATTCATGCGTATATATAGAAAATTTACAAATATAATAATTACATTCACATCCCTATTCTTTCTGTGATTTATCTAATCTATTCTAAATATAGATTATATCTAATAGACTAATACACCCCCTCAGTCTAAGGGGGAGGATCACGAATGCTTAGACTGGATCTGAAATCCTGAAAGAGTACGCGAGGTAATCCTTTGGTGAAGATGTCTGCGAGTTGATATCAAGAGGAAACATGTAGAACTCGTATCTGACCCTATTGGACTTTGTCACGAACAAAATGGATGTCAAGTTCAATGTGTTTGGTGCGTTGGTGCTGAATAGGATTGCCAGGCATGAAGATGGCGCTGACATTGTCACAATAGACCATGGATGTGCATTTAATGGGGCAACCTAATTCGAGTAGCAGATTTCGAATCCAGCATAATTCTGCTACGGCGTTTGCAACGCCTCGGTATTCTGCTTCAGCACTTGAACGAGAGATCGTTGTGTGGCATTTGGATGACCAAGAAAGAAGATTGTCATCTAGAAACACACAATAGCCAGAGGTGGATCTGCGAGTATCGGGACACCTTGCCCAATCAGCGTCGGTGTAGGCAATCAGGGATGAAATAGGGCTGCAACGTAGATGTAATCCCATAGAGATGGTGCCTTTGACATACCGAAGGATGCGTTTGAGAGCATTGAAGTGAGAAGTCCTAGGGGCATGCATATGCATGCACACCTGCTAAACAACATAAGAAATGTCTGGACGAGTAAAAGTCAGGTATTGGAGGGCACATGCAAGGCTGCGAAACTGGGTAGCATTGGGTAAAAGGTCACCAGCGTGGCACTCAGTTTTCCCATAGTATCAACTGGCAGTGGCGGAGCTTGGAAAAAAGTTCGGAGGGGGCCGAACTTTTTTTAGGAAGAAAACGGAGGGGGCCGAAGGATTTTTTGGATGAAAACGGAGGGGACCGAAGGATTTTTAGGAATAAAACGAAGGGAACCGAAGGATTTTCAGACGAAATACTATTATACCAACACTTCTGAGCGAAAAAACAGGGGGGCCGGCCCCGGGCCCTTCTAATCCTCTGTAAGTGTCAACTGGTGTGTGAACTAGATTGCAGTCCGACATTTTTGCACGTGTGAGAATTTCCTGGGCGTACTTCTGTTGGGATAAGAACATCCCATGGACGTCCCGAGTGACAGATATGCCAAGGAAATAACTGAGGGAGCTGAGATCCTTCATGGCAAATTCATAGGACAGAAGGTTAAGAAAATGTTGTTTGATGGCTGCGGAAGATGTGTTGAGGATGATGTCATCAACATACAATAACAGGTAAGCAGTATTTGGTCCTCGTCTGCAAATGAAAAGTGAATGATCACATGAACTATGTTGAAAACCCAAAGTGGTGACGTAATCGGTGAACCTTTGGTACCATGCCCTCGGTGCCTGTTTCAACCCATAAAGTGACTTGCGTAAGCGACATACATGATGAGGATATGTCGGATTTCGAAATCCCATGGGTTGATGCATAAATACTGTTTCCTGTAAGTTCCCATGTAGAAACGTGTTCTTAACGTCAAGTTGACTAATGTTCCATCCTCGAAGCAAGGCAATGCTCAAAACGATTCTGATGGTCGCTGGTTTGACCACGGGACTAAACGTTTCAAAACAGTCCACGCCCACCTGTTGTGACCGCCCTTCGCATACCAGTCGGGCTTTGTAACGTTCTAAGGAGCCATCAGATTTAGTCTTGTGCTTGAAAATCCACATACACCGAATGATATTCATATCAGGTTGGCGAGGTACCAACTCCCACGTATTATTTTCAATAAGGGCATTAAATTCATCTGTCATGGAACGGAGCCAAACGGGTCGAGTTAACGCATCGGTAGGGTTAAGTGGGATGGGCTCGATAAGGGTTTCGGTGTTAAGATTTAAGGGGATATTGGATTTTGAGGCATTGGACATGCTACGGGTGACTATGGTGCGTCGTGGTGGGGGAGGGGGGGTGGTGCGGTTGTGTTCTTGGGCCGACGGGTATAGACAATATAGGGTGGAGGTTGAGCCGAAGCAACAGAAGGTTGCTGTGGGATTGTGGCAGGGAGGTTTGTAGTAACATCAAATGGTGGGACTTGGGTAGTTGAGGAGATTGGGACTGGTGGGGAGGTAGGGGTTTTTGGGGAGGGCACCGATTGACCAGACACTTGAGCCCAAATGGAGGGATGAGGGTCGGAGGAATGAAGGAAATTGTAGGTGGAGTTGGTTGAATGATGAGTGGAGAATGGAAAAATGGTTTTGTCGAAGACAACATGGCGAGAGATGATGATCTTGCGGGCTTGAAGGTCATAACATATGTACCCTCGGTGATTTAGAGGGTAGCCAAGAAAGACACAAGGGGTAGAATGATTTTGAAGTTTGTTGATGGAAGAGGTGGGAAGTAAGGGATAGCAAAGACAACCAAACGTGCGTAAATGGTCATAAAAAGGATGTGTGTGGTATAGAAGAAAAGTAAGGGTGTGATTATTTTTTATTTTGGAGGGGAGAATGTTGAGAATGTAAGTGGCCATTCGTAGGGCATGATGCCAAAAATTGGCCGGTAGAGAAGCATGTGTTAAAAGGGTGCGAACGATGTTGTTTATGGACCTAATTTTACGCTCGGCCTTGCCGTTTTGAGAGGATGTATGAGGACAAGAGAATCGAAAGGTCATGCCATGTTGTGTGCAAAAATCATGAAACGATTTGTTGTTGTATTCGGTTCCATTATCACATTGAAAAGATTTAATTCCTCGTTCAAACTGAGTTACTAAAAATGAGTGAAATTTGAGAAAAATGGAGTAAACAGCCGATTTATTTCACCAAAAGTAATTGGTGAAATCATCAAGAAATAATATATAGTAGCGGTGCCCCCCGGAACTAAGAACCGGAGAGGTCCATACGTCACTATGGACAATATCAAATGGCAAGCAAGTAGTAGAAGTAGAATCATAAAAAGGTAACTGAACATGTTTTCCAAACACACACGATTGACATAATTGTTTGCTAGAAACATTACGAAATGAAATAACATTCTGTTTATTTAAAAAACGAAGTAAATCAGTGCCAGGATGGCCTAAACGGCGATGCCATAAATCTTGAGACAAAGCTACAAAAGTGGAAGGATTGGTGACTTTAGTAGCCGGTGAGGAAAGAAGATAGAGATCGCCGGTGCTGTCACATCGGAGGATAGGAATCCGCGTCCGGTAATCCTTCACAAGAAAACCATATGGGTCAAACTCAATAGATATGTGATTGTCGGTGGTCAACCAGCGCACAGATAGTAAGTTTTTAATGAGTTTAGGGGCGATAAGGATGTTATTTAACTGTAGAGGTGGGTAAGGTGGTTTAAGTGTGGTGAAACCCGTACCGTGGACCGGTATTTGATACCCGTTGCCAATGACAATCGAATTTTGTAGGCCATCATTGAAATAAGGTGAGAGATTACCTGTCGAGTGAGACACGTGGTTGGTAGCGCCGGTGTCAAGATACCAATTCTGATCAGGGTTTAAAGTTATCGTGTGTAATGCATGTTCGATATTGGTTGGAGCATAGGAAGTTTCACTGGAGGCGTAAAACTGAGAAGGTTCTTGGCCAAGTATTCCTCCTCCTCCCAAACCTGCAACTGATAAAGCCGCAGATAGGGATGGCAGAAAAACCCATACCCTGTGGGAAAACCCGAAGCCCGAAACTTTAGGGCCGGGTATTAGCCTAAATATTAGGGTATGGGACCGGGTATGGGATCAAAAAAAATATTTTTTCGGGTTTGGGTATGGGTATGAGATTAAGGAATATCCGGCCCACTTACCCGAAGTAATACCCTTAATATTTTGTTAATATCTTTTAATTTCCTTTTCTAAAACATAAGTCTTTTAATGAAACATCATAACAAATCATAACTTTTATCTTACTATTTTATATTTAAAAACTAATCATGTTGTTTTAAATATGTAATTTCGGTTTGAATAATAAATTAATAGTCCATAGTAGCATTTTTTAAGAGCTATATGTGATGATATTTATATTTAATTTGTTTATATTTTATAGTGTTGATCTTATATGTATGATTATAATTTATTTTTGTAATTAAACAATAACATTACATAAAATTGATACTATATAAATGTACTCGGAAAATCACAAAAAAATTTTTTAATAAACTAATGGGTATACCCGATACCCGTGGGTATACCCGATACCCGTGGGTATACCCGATACCCGATGGGTAATGGGCCGGGTATGTGATATATTTTTACAATCGGGTATGGGACTGGGATTAGCGATACCCTACCCGAACCCGGCCCATTGCCATTCCTAGCCGCAAATAAAGCAGCCGACTCTCCTACTGATCATGCTCTCTGGTCACGTCTTGTTGCAATAGTATTACAATGGATCTATGGCATGATTTCCATTGATCTCTTACACACCATTCTCATACCCAAATCTACTGCAGCCCGAGCATGGAATGCTCTTGCCAACATCTTTCATGATAACAAAAGTACCCGGGCACTTCACCTTCAAACACAGTTCTCCAACATCAAGCTTGACTCGTTTCCTTCAGCTTCCGCTTATTGCCAACAATTAAAGGTTCCCTCCGATCAATTAGCGAACGTGGATGCACCTGTCAGCGATCAACAATTAGTTCTTCAACTTATCAATGGACTTACAGGTAACAAACTGGACGCGGTTGGCATGATGCTGCAACAAACATCCCCGTTACCTGAATTCTACGTAGCTCGCTCACGTTTTATCTTGGAAGAAACACGGCAGGCTCAACACCCTCAACCGGACACTGCCTTGCATGCTGCCACCACCCAACCCACACCAGCCGCCCCTATTCCTCCTGCTTACTCACAGCCGCCAACCTACAGCCCACATTCTCACAGTCCTGATTCCACTCGTGGCCGCGGCCGTGGACGTGGGAGTCGAAGCCTTGGTCGGGGCAGACGTAACCCAAGCAACACCCGTGGACCACCGGGCTTTCAGGGGCAACAACATCAGTTTTCCCCATGGCCGCCACAATACCAGCCTTGGTGGACATCACAACAGCCCTGGATCACTCCTCCCGTACCCTACCCAACCGTCCCTACTCATTCTCAACGGGGACCTCCACCTCGTGGATCTACTACAGGAATACTTGGCCAAGAACCTTCTTAGTTTTACGCCTCCAGTGAAACTTCCTATGCTCTGATACCATGATAGAAGTTACATTGATCAAAACCGTGATCTCATTCTCATTCATTCATGTGTATATATAGAACATTTACAAATATAATAATTACATTGACATCCCTATTCTTTCTGTGATTTATCTAATCTATTATGTTTCATGATCAACCACTTCCCATGCTCCATGCGTGTTAAAAATGGCTCGCATAAGCATAGACCAGACAATATAGTTAGTATACGTGAGCATGGGACACTTCAAATATGTTGCACTTCCTTCGGTTCGGGATTGCCTCCACTTCCTTCAGCCATCGATCTTCTCCACATAGACCTATTGTATGTTATTAATGGTGAGGGATTCGTAGGGGCTGTTCCAGTATTGTTTCCTTTTTTTCTTTGATTTTTTTCAAGCTTGAAATCGATGACGGCTTCTTGTTACATGCCTTGTTTTCGAATTAATCAAGACTTCCTTGACCGATCAAATAGGGCAATTAGCAATTCGAAAATTGCTGCCAACCTATTTGTGAACCGATCCCAGAAATCCTTCCAGCAACAAGACAATCGGCTGTGATTAGCACTGCCTCCAACTTGTTGCCTGTAATCCAAATGAGATTGTTGATCCCCTGTCTGTTAGCTTAGACTCTCATACCAATTATAAGCAATTGATAATAAAACAACCCAAATAATTAATTGAATGTTCTCTCAATTAATAACCAAGGAAAATATATGCTCAAAACCTCGATTACAATTCTATATCTCAACCATAAACTCGGCTGGAACTAATTTACTCTATCATCGCTTATTCGCAGCTTACATAGTTCGACTAGGACTCAAATACTAAAAACTAGGAACATGTTAATGATAAGTATATATGTGTGTGTGTGTATTAACCCCTTTGAACCAAACCGTGATTATCTTGTTTGTATTAATGTATTCTCTTGGGCCGGCTCCCATGGGTTCAGGACACCGATAATTACACCATCAGATCCTGCTTCTTTCCTCATGTACAAATGTACAATCAATAACACATTTATATATTCTATTAACATAAATGCAAATGTTTATTTACTATTATTATTATTTCATTTTTTCTTTACTTTCAATTAAAAACGATTTACACACTTTGAAACTCATTCATAAGCAAACTGATTGCTGTTCAAAATTTTCTTTTTAAAGTAAACTGGCCGAAATTGTGACCATAGATGGAAACTTGATGCACAAACCTTATTTAGCAAGGATTTCACACGTGAGTAAGCATCTCTTAGAAGTTTAACAACCTACAAAACCATGAAAGGTTCAGCAATGAAATGAAAACAATGATAATTGTGCAAATTAAAACCTTCAAGTACATACTTCTGCATCAATACGGGACTGCATCTCAGACCCTGGTCTCTCTTTTATATGAACTGGACCAATGGCATCACTCATACCACAAGATGATACCTTTCAGACAGCACAAAATACATGCATAGTAAGCATAACATAACATGATGAAAAAAATAAAAGAGAATTTGAGATGAATGAAATACCATATATTGAGCAAGTTCTGTAGCAGACTGCAGATCACTACTAGCACCAGTCGTAATATGGTCACGGCCAAAGATAAGTTCTTCTGCAACCCGTCCACCCATGCAGACATCCAAACGTGCCAATAATTGCTTTCTGCTTATGGATGTTTCATCATTTGAAGGGAGCTGAGTCACCATCCCCAAAGCAGACCCACGGGGCATGATTGTTGCCTTATGAATTGGATGTGCACCATCCGTATTCAAGGCAACAATTGCATGACCACTCTCATGATAAGCAGTCAGCTGTGATCGATACACATTATACCATGTTATCCAACCAAGGTGGCATGATAGGCAGATCAAAATTAGGTTTGGGTTTAAAAGACAAAAGTAATGCTCTTTCTTCTTAATATGGATTGGGTTGGTTACACACGCTTTTCTAACCCATTCTTAAATTTTTACAAGATATTAACACGCTAGTTATAAAGACAAACAATAATGTTACATATTCTTTGAATTTGTATAGCTTAACAAGAGACTTTGTAGGACTTTCAACCTTCAAAAATTTTCCTCTGATTTAACCCATTTGAGATAAAATACAACCCATGTAAATAACCGGGTTGAGAATAACACTTGTAACTCATAATAAGAGCATTGGAACCAAAAATATAGAAAGAAAGAAAAAAAAGGAGGGGTACCTTTTTTGAATCTTCAGATATGAACATACTTTTGCGCTCTGTACCCATAATTATCCTGTCTTTTGCAAATTCCAATTGTGCTGCATTTAATTTCTCGGCACCTTCAACGGCAGCCTTTATGGCAGCAACATTGACCAAATTTGCCAAGTCTATTGCAGAAAAAAACAGTTAATGTTACATGGTTCTATTAAAAAAATGGTGAACGCTAACATTAGGCGCCCCTCACCGACCGGTCCTACGGCCAACATGAGGGAGGTAAATCGCGTGGCCCAGGTAAAATTGGGTGGTGTCGGGCTTTGAATCCTAGACCATTCCCATCCCCTTACCACTAGGCCACCATCGTGGGTGTACCTATTAAGTTCCAACGAACTGAGCTCTAAGATATATGGCATTAAAAACTTGATAATGAGAACGGACTTGATTAATTCTTTAAAACATAGAAACATACCTGCCCCATTGAACCCTGGTGTACCACGTGCAAGCGCCTTCACATCAACATCCTCGGCAAGTGGTTTATCCTGTAAATACAAATCCAGAATCTCTTGACGACCCCTCACATCTGGATTTTGAACAACAATCTGAGAATATATTCATCATATTAGATGAAAGAAAAGTATTTACATATAATTAAAAGAAACAAAAGCTTTCATTATAGAATCTTCACGAACTTACATGCCTATCGAATCTACCGGGTCTTGTTAAAGCTGGATCAAGAATATCAGGCAGATTTGTGGCAGCCATCAGAATTATGCCCTGAATAAAAGCAAATTTAACAACTTGGAAGAATGGTAAAAAGCATATATACAAAAGTTATTAAGATTGTTGTATGTAACCTCATTTTGTTCAAACCCATCCATTTCCACTAGTAGTTGATGCAGTGTTTTCTTTGTGTGGCCTTCCCACTGCTTTCTAGTCGATCCAACAGCATCTATTTCATCAATAAAAATAATGCAAGGAGCCTGGAACAGTGTCACGAAAAAAAATCAGCAACGGCTATAACCATTGAAGCAACTGTCCTGAAGTAAAAAAGCAGATACAAACCTTCTTCTTTGCAGCTTGAAACAAGGATCTCACTCTCCGAGCACCAACACCAACAAACCTAACACAAGTAAGGAAACATGAATATAAAGTATTCACCAAATAGCCTTTGACCATATGTAATAATTACTGTTATCATTGTAATACAAATGTCATGAAAAATGTTATGCTAAACAAATTGCAAATTCCCAAAGATACAGATCATGAGAAAAATTAGACAGGCAAAAAAATACGTACATTTCCTCAAACTCAGAACCTGCTCTGTAGAAAAAAGGTACTCCAGCTTCTCCAGCAATTGCCTTTGAAATATTGTCACATTCAGTAAATATAACAAACCATATGGAGAAAAACAGAACCAATTTATTGATAACATGTTAGAATACTGTGAGTGGGATTTTATTGGGTACATTTGTTTGTTTTTTTTATTTGTATCAAGTGGGTAAATAATTTGCAGATATGCAAATAATAATAAGCTGCTGAATCAAATTATGAAAATCCAAAGAGAGAATAAAGTACAGTTTAATTGCTCAATGATAAGTGAATTTAAACACTCACAAAGTGAATTTAAACACTCAAGGAATGCCAAAAAACAGACATTCTGTCAAAACTGACCTTGGCAAGTAGAGTTTTTCCTGTTCCAGGGGCCCCAGTCAAAAGTATCCCCTGCAAAATGATCCAGTAGGCTTCTTATCACTATATACATCAACAAAAGCCTGATTTTAAAAGCACGATTATTTACTTGCATAAATATCACGTTTAAATCATTTGCGCTAGGTACAAACCTTTGGTAATTTCCCCCCAAGTCGAGTAAATTTGGCAGGATTTTTTAGGTACTCCACAACTTCCTCAAGCTCTTGTTTGGCATCATCACAACCTTTAACATCCTTAAATGTTTTCACATTCTGCACAAAACCATTTCGTAGGTTATGCATTAGTTAGCTTAATAGATAAACATGCAAAAAACAACCACTCTAAGTTCATTGACATAAAAAAGTCGCACATTCGCAACAGCAAGAAACCCCAAGGGGGGCATAAGCGGATGTCAAAAAAAACTTACTAGACAACACAACATGATACATAAAAAGATTGAAGGTGACATCTACCTTCTCAGGTGCTATTTCTTTATGTGACTCTTTTGGGGAGTAAGAAGAACTCGAGCCAACACCTGAAGCACCTATACCACCTAAACCACCAATATACTTCTGTAGTGCAGCAGCACCCATTACCCTGAAGAAGGAAAAGACAATATTACATCAACACTAGGTCAACCGAAAATGCACAAAAACTAACATGCCGTCTATCAAGAGTATAGTTGGCATAAAAAAAAAAGCAAGTTTGGTAATGGCTCAAACAGGTCAAGGTCAAAATATGTATGGTTGAAGGACTAGTCGAAAATAGGGGTGAGCAAAAAACCGAAATAACCGAACCGGAACCGAAATAACCGAACCTAAAAAACCGAACCGAACAAATAACCGAAGAAAACCAAATTATTCGGTTCGGTTTCGGTTTTTCATATTATAAAAACCGAACCGATATGTAATCTTTTTTAAAAATTAATATATATATGTTGCTATTTTTATACTTATTTTATTAACCGAGAATAGTGTCCCACAAATATCTTTTCACAATATAAAATATTTGTGTGTATCTTTGTATTTATTATAAAATATTGTTTCCTAGTTTATAGGATAGTTGGTTACAATTCTTTGTATATATATTTGGCTTTGTTGATTGAATAAGATTGAGGGATTCCAAAGTATTTCATGGTATCAGAGCATGTGGCTATTTCGCCACAAATTTCATGCAGACGGTTCTCTACAACGGTATAAGGCACGACTTGTGGTCAATGGAAAATCACAGCAAGTCGGCATTGATTTCTTTGAGACATTCAGCCCTGTAGTCAAGCCATCTACAATTCGGGTTGTTCTCAGCCTCGCTGTTTCTCGCAACTGGCCAATTCACCAACTTGACGTAAAGAATGCTTTCTTACATGGTGACCAGGGGCGGCCCGGGGGAGGGGCAAACCCGACCTCCGTCCCGGGCCCAATTTTTCGAGGGGCACATTTTTATATATGTATGTATATATATATATATATATATATATATATATATTATTGTATTTTTAAAATAAAAAAAAAAAAGAAACTACTAGTTCATAATTGGATAGAAGCTTGACCCACTAAAATACCCAAAAAAATTGGGCCCATTTCATTTCTCAAAAGCCCTTTATCCTAACCGGCTCCATGGACGCTCACGTTCAAGAAGAAATTGAAATTCAAAATCCCAAAAAAAAAACCCTCGACCTCACTGTGCTCGACCGACGATTGCGCCCTCAGCCCTCACCCTGCGAAGTGCAACCGGGAGGCTTTGCTGCGGCAGCTGCCGGCTGCATGCGACGATGCGACCACAGACCACTCGACCAGCCTCTCCTTCGACCTTCAATTCTTCAAGATTTGCGACCACTCACCAGGTAATGTTTTTGTGTTGATTGTTGTGTTGTTGATTAATGATTAAATAATTTAAATTGTTAATGTTTTTGTGTTGATTTGTGAATTTGTCATGTTGAATTAATGAATTAGGATTTACAGTTTACTTATTATTGAATGACTGATTTAGGTTTATTAATTTAGTTCAAATTTTGGGTCCATTTACTGAGTTTTTTTACCCTTATTTCACCCGTTTAGGTAAAATACGGAAGTTAATCCCAAACATATTAACTTATGACATTTCGTTTAGGTTTCGGGGCGTTGCCCCGAACCCCACAAGGGGGCGCTGCCCCGTTGACTCCCGCCCGCTGACTGGCCGGACCGCCATCAGGGGCTCTGCCCCTTGGACCCCGCAAGGGGGCGCGGCCCCCTTGACCCCCGCTTGGTCAAGAGCTTTGAATGCGTTAGGGGCCTTTTTTCCAGACTCGTCCTGGGCACCCAATTTCTCAGGACCGCCCCTGATGGTGACTTGCATGAAACTGTTTACATGTTTCAACCGCCTTGTTTTGTTGATCAACAACGGCCATCCCATGTTTGCCTACTACGAAAGTCGCTTTATGGTCTAAAACAGGCCCCACGTGCATGGTTCCACCGGTTTGCCACTTATATTACCTCACGTGGTTTTCGCAGCACAACTAGCGACTCATCCCTGTTTGTTCTCAAGAAAGGCTCTCACATGGTCTACCTACTTTTGTACGTTGATGACATCATCTTAACAGCCTCCAATGACAGCCTCTTACAGGACACCATTCAGCTTTTATCAAAAGAATTTGCCATGACAGACTTGGGAAACTTGAATCATTTCCTTGGAATTCAAGTCACGAAACACAACGGTGGTCTTTTCCTCTCACAAGCATCCTACATTTCTGACATTCTCTCCCGTGCAAACATGCTCAATTGCAAGCCATGCAACACACCTACAGACACCGTCTCCAAACTCAGCTCTCTGGTTGGCAAGCCTCTCTCGGACGCCACTTTATACCGTAGCCTCGCTGGTGCACTGCAGTATTTAACCATTACACGCCCGGATATAGCCTATGCAGTCCAGCAGGTCTGCCTATTTATGCACGCCCCCCGTGAACCTCATTTTCAGTTTATGAAGCGTATTCTCCGGTACCTCAAGGGCACAATTAATCATGGCCTCACCATTTGTCCCTCCAAATCCACCAAACTAACTGCTTACTCTGATGCTGATTGGGGAGGCTGCCCTGACACACGACGATCAACATCCGGGTATTGTGTGTTTTTAGGAGACAATCTTGTTTCATGGTCATCCAAGAGACAACACACCATCTCCCGCTCGAGTGCTGAAGCTGAATACAGGGGTGTTGCTAACACTGCAGCAGAAACAACTTGGCTTCGTAATCTGCTCCTTGAATTACATGTTCCTGCTAAGGATGCCACTGTCATTTTCTGTGATAACGTTTCTGCTGTTTACTTATCTCAAAATCATGTTCAACATCAAAGAACCAAGCATGTGGAACTTGATATTCATTTTGTTAGAGATAAAGTCCGCATTGGTGCCATACGGGTTCTTCATATTCCAGCCGACTATCAGTATGCGGATATCTTTACTAAAGGCCTACCCCGTCAACTGTTCAACAAGTTCAAATCCAGTCTTTGCATTAGTTCTTCTCCTGCTTTGACTGAGGGGGAGTATTAACCGAGAATAGTGTCCCACAAATATCTTTTCACAATATAAAATATTTGTGTGTATCTTTGTATTTATTATAAAATATTGTTTCCTAGTTTATAGGATAGTTGGTTACAATTCTTTGTATATATATTTGGCTTTGTTGATTGAATAAGATTGAGGGATTCCAAAGTATTTCATATTTAACAGGATAAAACACACAAATAGTCTACCGTTAAAGATGATAAAGATTTAGATTAGATAAATACTAACATTTTAAAAGATGAAGACCGGAATTATTGCATATTTAGTTATTTGCTTTTGATTTTTTTTAAATGTAAGAATATGATGATAATTATTTAGTTTTATTTTGATTAGTTGGTGTTCGATCAATAAATTTATGAATTAGCTATTGTTAAACATCTTTGCACTTTCCATATTGTGTGTGAGAGAGAACAAAAAAAACAAAAAATAAAAAAACCGAACCGAAACCGACAAAAAAAACCGAAAACCGAATGGTTCCTAATTACTAAAAACCGACTATGTCGGTTTCGGTTTTAGCCAAAAACCGAACCGAACCGAGCACACCCCTAGTCGAAAAGGTGGGGTTCCCCTGTCAGCATTTTTTTTGTCCATTAATATCACTAATAAGCAACATAGAAACCATAAATACCATTTTTTTCAGAAAAAAAAATAAAGGATGATCCAATATTCTTGAGGGAAGTTAGGAGGCTGTAAAATTTAAGTAAACTTTTGTTGAAAAAACTTTTAACAAGATTAATTTGATCTTTTAGCTAGATTCAAATGTTACACGTCTGACCAACTATTAATAACCCACTTTCATATAATGAGTTGAAATTGGTCCCAGCAACCAAGACATGTCACGTTACTTGGAGAGAAGTAGCATGAATCTAACATCTCTTTTGCATTGTATTCATCCTCCTGAAACTTTAAGATAGCTCATATGAAAGGCATAATTGAAGAGAAACTCATACCACATTAAACCAATAGCAACAGTGAATAAGATTGTTGAGATGAGCTCCTGTGCAAAACGTGATGATCTGTTTGACACTTTTGGATCAACCTACAAACAATAAACCCTAAAGTCAAACTACAACCCCTCTTTTTCAAAGATTTACAAAGATATTGATCCTGCAACCAGTTGTGCTACAAAAAAGATCAAAATTCATGTTTGTATGAACTCTCACCATAACTACGTGCAATGGCTGCCTCTCAGATATGCCAGGATTTAAACCAGACTCATCTAAATTTCCTAATGCCCGTAACTTCAGTTCCTGTAACTGAAAGTAGATGTAAAGCACAGGTTATCAGATACCACTTAAAAGATTTTAGTATCAATATAACACGCTTTACAAAAATAATTACTTACAAGAACATGGAGACTGGAAGGTTTTCCAGATTGCTCATCAGGAAGATATTCAGCAATGGCATTAGTAGCTACAAGAGCTCGAATGTATTCTGCAACTCCTCTACTGTCTGCTGCATACTGCCTTTGCTCAAAACGCCTTATGACAGACTCCGGGCTGAAAAAAAAATAATAATAATAATATAAAAATAAATATAATAATAATAAATGACAAAAATCCCACATTGAGTCATTTACCTTCTTTCATGACTAAAAATGAAAACACTAGAAAGGTGGCACCAACAATAATAGAAAAGGTCAAATTGCTTCGTATCATGATGTTACATTTAGAGCAGTATATGAAAGCACTCAAAAGGTGCCACAAACAATAAGACAAATTGCTTTTGCATACCTTCTATAATGACTAGATATTTTAGGGATGTAAATGAAAGCACTTGGAAAAAAAAAAAAAAAGCGTGCCTGTAAAACTCCAAGATCACATAATGTTTTCAAAAGCCAGGAATCCTCTTCTTGTAAGGTGGTATCATGGTAAGAAATTCCTTAAATTACGCGGCTATTCATGAGGTGAAACTAACTCCTTCATACAACATTATGACAAAAAATATATCCCTAAAAAACAAAATGCTAACACGTAATTAATCTGATGTACCTTCAGGTAACCTCCTTTAATATATAACTAAGGAAGCGTTATGTTGTGCATTTTAAATGAATATAGCGACTTGGGTGTTTGGGTAAAGCTATGATAACTAATTGTGGAGATAAATGTAAGTTACCCATGACGAGTTATAATCAACTTAAAGTAGCAGTGCAACCCTACTGTATCAAAATCCATAATTATCAGACCCAAAAAAAGAGGAGGAAAAAAAAACAGCAAGTAACAAAGAAGTAGTTAATGGGTGGGTTTTATTAGACTGATGAATCACCTCACCTATGCTTATTGAGCTCAACCAACAGAGCAGTCTGTTTGGCAGGATCCTTTGGATTCAAGTCTGCTTCAGAAATTAACAGCTCTAACCTCTTGTGTTGGCGCCAAAAGGGCCACCAGCTAAATAACAACAGTTTCTGAAAACCAGCCTTGATCCTTGCAATGAAAATCACAAATAAAGGCAACTTCCCTTTAGCTTCAACTGTAGGAGGTTCACTGAAACGTTCAGCAGCTGGAACTTGAGCCTCCGATTCCGGAAGTAGATTGTGATTATGATTAGTTGATGAAGAAGAATTGGAATCAGCATTATCTTGATTGAATGCGAAGAAACGTGGGTACCTTTTGCGATGACTTGTTGAAGAAGGAACCCATGAGCGATTGGGGTGAAATTGAAGAAGGCGGGTAGTATGAGGGAGTGTTAGGGGCTTACAGATGAGAAATGCTTGAAGAGCAGACATTTTGTGACAAATAAATTAGGGTTCAACCAAACCCAGATGAGTTTAACAAAAATTTTGGTGGACGAAAACACAAGTTGCCAGCCAAAACAAGAAACAAGGAAGGAAGGATCAAACCTTATCTCTCTCTTAAGTTAAACTTCAACAAGACGACGCTCTTTTTTATTTTCAATAAAAATCTTTTAAGAAGCATTTTTTTTCGTATTAAAATTTTCAAATGTCTCTCTCTGTTATAAAATTACATTAAAATATGTGTATTATCATAGTCTCTCGGGTCGGGTTTTTGCCACTATTATTCGGGCATCTGATCCGTATTTTCTTCGATTCTGCTTTCTTTTATGCATCTGCTTTTCTTGTTACGTACATTTGTGTATCATCTCAATCTGTACGTTTCTTCACTTTATTCCTTCTACATCCTTGCTTTGGTTTGCTTTGGACTCATCAGTTTTTTTCTCCGGCTTTGATAGGTCTGCGTTTTTACTCCTTCTTTAACACAATATTTTGTTCTTTCTGTTGCCCTAACTTGAGATACGTAAGATTCTTTTTATTGGCTTTTACTTTTGACTCTTCTTGTCCACCACGTTATTTGTTGTTATGTTGCCCAAATTTGAGTTATAGTTATGGCTTATTGTGATATTTTGTTGTTTTTGTTGCCCTAATTAAAGTTACGTAAGGTTGTTTTGGATGACTACATTATGGTTCTGCTATGTCAGTAGCCTTGATTTAGGTTACGTAGGGTGGTTTTAATTGACCAAATTATAATTCTACTATGTCTTTATGTAATTTGCTTTTGCTTTTGCTTCTTCTTCTCCACCATGTTATTTTCTTATTTCCGAGCTATTTTTGTTTTCCTGTTGTGTGTTGTTTTTCTCTTAGGTCGGATCTGGGAGGCTAACATATACACATTGAATAAAAACTAATGCTTTAATTATATCATATATGAACATCAAAATGGGTTGTGTTTGTAACACCAGTGCCGGACGCGTGCCGGAACAGTGATCGCAACAGTAAACATGTACAGTAACTCAGGTACACATTACGTGAAACTATGTTTATACTATAGATGCATTCTGATTAACATGAAACTATTAAACGGTTGTCTGAATCTAACTGAAATCTTAGGATTTAACAGTCAGAAAACATGTCAGACAACACAGTGTTGAAACATAAATATTTGATGTGATATTATTTGGTGTAAACGTATGTGAGGTTGAACAAAACAAAACCCTAACAGTTGTTATTGCGAAATGCTAAACCGACAAGTTATTCGTATAGGTAACGATCTATACGAATGATTCTGACAGTTTAACGTTCTGAAATAATGATTTAACAGTAGAAAACAAGAATCAGAAAGCCAAACCATCGACGTGTTCGTTCGAATGACGATTCGAACGAATACGCGCGATGGCGACGCGATCTGACGAAACGAAAACGAATGAAGACACGAACGATCATAATTTTAAGGAAATAAAATATTTCCTATTTTACAATTTTGAAACTCATCATAAAATAAATTAAACTATTTTATTAAATCGCGAACAATTTAACGAAACGCGTAAAATATTATAATTCGAAAAATAATTAAACGCAACGATAATTAAAATAAATTTTAGAAATAAATAACCATCCAATTAGTTCAAGAGAATCCTTTTATTTTATTTACGAAAAACGCGCGTATCGTGCTAGATACGCGACGAAATTACGAACCGAGCAACCAAAACGAACCCGAATACCCTAGGGGTATTTAAACCCTCAATGAAGCATTTATTTCATTTTAACATCATCTCTCTCTCTCTCTCTAATTCTCTCAAAACCGTCACCTTTCCCCCACTTGGATTATCACCCTTCAAACTTCAAGATCTTGATCAATTCTCAACGAAATCGCAAGTTTTTGGTGTCCACGCGTAGCTAGCAACGAGATCTACCTGGAAGTACAGCCATTTCGAGGGTTTAACCAGCCAAATTGGAGGTAAATTCGTTTGAACAACACGTAAACTAGGGTTTTTGGACCTAGTTCGACCATCTCCTTAACAACCGGTTAGAAACCTTATGTCGTGAGTCCTACACCCTTGAAAACCTTTCCTAGTGCAGTTATTACATGGTAACAAGGTTGCAGCAACTTGGAAATGGTGGATGCTAACAAGGATGTACAGGGTTCGCGGCATAGAATGGACGAACCTTGGTTGCAGAACAGCGAACCCTAGCTGGGTGTACCAACCGAACCTTCATGCCACTCGCGAACCATCTACCTTGACCGAACCTTATCTGGTCTACGAACCCTCTGCACAGCCTCAGGTGAACCATGACACTAGGAGCCGAACCCTTAGGGTTTTCCCGAACCCATGCACGCAGGGGAACGAACCTACGGGTTGGCAGCTAGCACCGGCGAACCCTGGGGGTGTGGCCGAACCTGCTGGACCACGAACCATCTTCCAGGCTGACGAACCTTCATGTTGGCCGAACCATTAGCATACTGCCGAGCCTTCATGCAGCGAACCAACATTGGAGGCGAACCCTTCCTAGCCTGAAGCGAACCCATGAGCTTGAGCGAACCCTTAGATATCCACCAACCTGGCCGAACCTTTGAGCCAAGGTTCGCTGGGAAGATTCCGGCCAAGCACTCATCTCATTTCTTTCGTTCAGGCCACATAACGCACAAGCCCATTAGGCCCAACAAGTTGATAATTGTTTCACGTATAGCTATACGGCCTAACCGTAGGCCCAGTTAGTACCCGGGTTATAGTGGATATGTAACTCATGGTGTTGTGTTGATCCAATAGCATAAACAGGCGGCCCATGCTACCATTTGTTTCTGCCCAATGGAGATTAACAGGCCCAATGCCCTTTTACTCAGCCCAAATCAATTCTTAGGCCCAACAGCCCATAAACATTGGCCCAATCCTCTGGTTTGGCCCAAAGACTTAGTTTAACCACAAACAAGGCCCAAATTATTGCATTTGGCACAAGGGCAAAGGCCCAATTAGGTTAATGTTGATTCGATGCCACTTAGTAAACCAACCGACCCATTTATCTCTTGGCATAGCCATTCGGCCCAATCACATGGGATATTTGGCTCAAAGGGTTATTGGCTCGGCTTATTATGATGAATAGGCCCAAACTCTTGATTTCGGCCCACGCACAAATTATAGGCCCAATTTTATAACAAATGGAGCCATGGGTTAACTGGCCTAAACTTATTTTGAATAAGTGAAACACATATGAACGAACATTGTAAACGATGGAAACAAAGGATAAACACTTTTATGAGCAGGATAGTAAGTTTTAAAGGAAATACATAAAGGGTTAGAAGTTTTACATGCAAATGATAACTTGTAATTGTGAACAAGTAAGAAACCTTTAACAAAGAAAATCTAGGGCCGGATGACAAATAAGACTCGTAAGGGTTAGTCCACTATAGAACTAACACTTATACGCACAACAAATTCTTATAAACTTATACTTATAAACTACAAACACTATGAAATCAATACAGGAACGTGAACATAATAACAAGGGCAAACAAAGAGCGCGTGCATTCCATTCTACATAGTCAATCACTTTGGACATAAGGTGAGTTCATTTGTCCCTTTTCAAACTTATTTGTTTTACTTCGGGACTGAGAAGCATGTTAAACATTTTCATATAATTATTGAAAGATTGTTTAATGCTTTAAACTTAAACATGGTACTTATGTTGAAACTTATGATTGAAACTTAGTATTCTTTGAAAGATAGTATATTGGCAACTTATACATTAAACTTGTAGCGTGTAACCACATGTTAGATGCTTATGAGACTTGATGCTTATACTTGGGGAAACATTATACTTTAAACAGGAGACTTGATGCTTATACATGTGAAACTTTATACTTTAAACATGAGACATGAGACTTATACTTGTGAAACTTTATACTTTCAACATGAGACTTGAGGTCTATACTTGCGAAACTTTATACTTTAAACAATGTGTGAGACTTGATACAATCTTATGGGATTCATGATGAAACATTGTGTGAACACTTGAAACTTTATGCTTGAACCTACTACTTGCGCATGAAACATGGTACATATATCTAATCATAGGCTACGTAATGGCTAAACTACTGGTAATCCAGAGCTTGTACCTATGGATTTAGATATATGTAAAACATAAACGTATCGAGACTAGGCTATTACCTATATAAGAGACATGTAATTGCTAAACTACTGGTAGTCCAGAGCTTTTGGTCTGCTTATATGAGGTATGTAATTGCTAAACATAAACATTACGATGCTAAGCTATTATCTATACAAGAGACATGTAATGGCTAAACTACTAGTAATCCAGAGCTTTTGTCTGCTTATATGAGATATGTAATTGCTGGAATTACTTGTGTATGCATGGCTTGTGTCTATGTATGAGATATGTAATTGCTAAACTACTGGTAAACCAGAGCTTTTATCTTGTACAGGAGACACGTAATTGCTAGACTAAGCTTAACTAATTTGTGAGCTACGTAATTGCTAAACGACTGCTAGTGCAGAGCTTGTACTCACACATGAGATTAGGGACAACTAAACTATGTGCGTGTGAAACTTGATGCTTGATAAACATACTTTGAAACTAACACATGTGAACCATATAGACTTGTAAACTTTGAAACAGTAAACAAAAGCTTTGATGAAGAATGAGTTGATTGGTAGTAAAATGCTTAATTATTATTAACAACAGTGTCATATCCGGATTAGTATGTGGTGGGATGTTGGCTAGGGCTTGTCCCTTACATATGCCCTATATATAAGCATACCGATTTGGATATTATATGTGGAGTTAATGAGGTTAAGGTTTTACCCAAGGAGGTTTGTTAAAACTATTTTAAACTTATAAACTTTATGAACTCACCAACCATTGTGTTGACCTTGTTTTCTTACATGCATTCTCAGGTAATGAACATGTATAAGCTAAGGCTTTTGGATTTGCATATTAGGCGGCCCAAATAGAGGACCTAGTAGACTTTTGAGAAGCACATCTTTTGTTGATGATACATAATACTTTTGATATCTTGTACATGTACAAGATATAAACATGTTATTCTTTTGATAGGTTTACTTAGTTAAATTGCAGAACATTGATAATGTAATTTAACTTTGTAATCCTAGTTATAATTGATTGTGCTTTAGTTATTCTTAAACATTGATGCTATGTAAACAATCTGATCATCTTGATTATCACCCACGATATCACACCCCGGGAACCTTCCGCCCGACGGGAACTCCGATCCAACCCCGCCGGCTCGGGGTGTGACAGTGTTGGTCTGGTTAGCATGTTAAAATATGGTTTTTTTATACAACATTACATAAAATTGTTTCACTTAAATCATGTCATTCAAGTATACTATGATAAGATTCAATCTACTTTTAAACATATATTACTATTCATCACAAAACTTGAATCTTTGATGTTATTTTTATCCTAACAAATAAAAGAATGCTAGATGTATGTAATAATCTGATGGCTTATAATTTTAATTTTTTTATCACTTTTATATTAAATAATAATAATTTATTTCTTTTATATTTTATTAAACAAGAATGATATTTAATTTTTTATTTTATTTGTTAGTATGTACTTTATAAATTTGTTAGTTATTTAATAATTTTTTATTTTATTTAGGGCAAAATGTGGTAATTTATTTAGTTTCCTTGCCGAGTCAAGAGAAGGGCAAACGATCGGAGGCTCTGCAGATCTGGTGAGGCATTCAGTGTTTCCTACAAAAATTAGGTTTTTTGATCGTCTTCTTTATTTAAAAGAGTATGCAATGCGGAAATCAATAATTTACGTACAACAAACCTTATACCTCACCTCATATGCTTAATTTTAATAAACCTGATGCTGATGCTGATGCTGATGCTGATGCCTGGGGAGGATTGAATCACCCAATTGATAATTCATGTCTTTACTTTGAGCTGCAGTTAAAATTTCAATTGTGTTTCAGATCTATGATATCTGCAACCCAACACCAAAATTGATGATTGCATTGTAGCTTGCTTTAAAGATGTCTTCAGCTCAAGATCCATTTTATATTGTAAAGGATGAGATTCAAGATTCTGTAAGTTCAATTTTTATTGTAAAACATGATCTCATTGTAAAGTGTTTTACAGCTGTATGATATTCATGCTTGTTTGTGTTACACTACGGATCCCTCTTATGTGATTTGCATGACAAAACCAATCTGTCTTTTCCTTTTCCTTGCACAAGATACTGATAAACACTGAATTCGAATAGAGGATTTGATTAACTAGCCTGATTCGAGATAGGCAAATCTCCACAACTTACAAAGTTGATTAATAAAAACAAAGACAAGACAAAGAAGAAATAAACTGGAAACATAAACTTAAACTAATACTGCTGCAGTTACTTCCATGATAATAGCTCCCCACTACCTCATGATGCTACTTGTCGCCTCTCTTGATGGGTGGAATGGGTCAAACCCAAATCCATAAAGTAGGTCCAGCTGCTCCAACGGGTGTAAATCAAATGACCCCTGATCCGGATGTTTCAAATACTTCCTCCGCTTGTAGACTTTTAAAGGTGGAGTCGTATCAGTACTTCCCTCCTGATAAAAAGACTTGTCCTCAAGTCGAAAGTGGGGAAATTGCGCAGCAAATAAATCATAATCTTCCCATGTAGCTTCTTCCTCCGGACGAGATTCCCATAAAATAAGCAATTCCAAGAGAGAGGACTGATGACCAGGACGCCAACGATGAGCCAATACTTTAGAGGGTTGAAGAGTTAATTCCCAATCCTGATTAAGAGGCAAAGAAGGTATGTCTGATGGAAGAGAAACCACACGAGCCGGCTTGAGAAGAGAAACATGAAAGACAGGATGGATCCGAGAGTCCGGTGGTAAAGCTAACTCATAAGCAACCTTGCCAATCTTCTTCACAACCAAATAGGGACCAAAGAAACGAGGAGAAAGCTTCTGGCAGAACTGTTTAGACAAACTCCGTTGCCGATAAGGCTGAATGCGAAGGAAAACAGCATCCCCAACCTCAAAAGAAAGTTCACGACGATTCTTATCCGCTTGAGACTTCATGCGATCCTGTGCTTTGTGGAGGTTGGCCCGAATAATGGTAATCATATTGTCATGAAGGAGGAGTTGCTGTTCCAAATCTGCATTGTTGGTATCCCCAATAGTATATGGTTGAAGAATAGGAGGATCACGACCATATACAACCTTGAAAGGAGTAGTGCGAAGAGAAGAATGATAACCGGTGTTGTAAGAATATTCTGCCCAAGCCAGAAAAAGACTCCATTTATGTGGTTGTTCCTGCGCAAAACAACGTAAGCAAGCTTCCAAACAACGGTTGACAACTTCCGTTTGGCCATCGGTTTGCGGATGGTAGCTCGTACTCATCTTGAGAGAAGTTTGTCCCAGCCTGAAAAGTTCCTGCCAAAAATTACTGAGAAAGATCGTATCACGGTCTGACACGATAGAACGAGGAAAACCATGCAGGCGTACAATTTCCTTACAAAAAGTAGCTGCTACTGTTTTAGCTGTGAATGGGTGGGACATAGGGATGAAATGAGAATACTTGCTCAACCTGTCAACAACAACGAAAATGGTATCAAATCGATTGGATTTGGGTAAACCGACAATAAAGTCGATAGAGATATCCTCCCACACTCTATTTGGAACCGGCAGTGGTTGTAATAGGCCCGCAGGAGACAGGGTCTCATACTTATGCTTTTGACACACCAAACAATTTTGCACATACACACGCACATCCCTCTTGAGATTAGGCCAGAAAAACTGAACGAGGATACGTTTATAAGTTTTAAGGAATCCCCCATGACCTGCTGCTGGAGTATCATGTGCATCATGTAGGACTTTTTGCCGAAGGACCTGATTAGAAGGGATGACAATCCTGCCTTTGAATAACAACAGCTGATCAACCAGTTTATAATGGGGAACTGATGCTGGATCTTGCTGTAACTTCTGCATAAGGGATTGGGTGACTGGATCAAGTTGCAAGGCAGAGATGATTTCTTCGGTTGCCAAACTCTTTGGAAGAACTAGTGCACATAACTGCACTGTAGAAGGGTGGCGAGAGAGAGCATCTGCTCCTCTATTTAACTTACCAGCGCGATGGATAATGGAGAAGTCATATGGCATGAGTTTGAGGAGAAGCCTTTGCTGCTCAAAAGTTGTAACCCGTTGCTCAAGCAGAAATTTTAAGGTGTAGTGGTCTGTTTTTATGAAAAAATGCCTTCCCATTAGATAATGATTCCACTTCTGAACGGCTAACACCAAAGCCAATAACTCCCGGTCATAGGCAGATTTAAGACGATTGAGAGGAGAGAAACCTTTGCTAAAATAAGCAATAGGATGATCCCCTTGAATCAGGATAGCTCCAACGCCATCTCCCGAAGCATCACATTCCACAACGAATGGTTGTGAAAAATCAGGCAACTTTAACACAGGGGCTGAAATCAAAGCCTTTTTAAGCTTGTCAATAGCTGCTGCAGCTTCTGCATTCCATTTAAATCCATCTTTTTTTGTTAAGGCTGTTAGTGGACGAGCAATAATGCCATAGTGCTTAACAAACCTTCGGTAATAACCTGTGAGCCCAAGGAATCCTCTGACTTCCTTAACATTGGAAGGTATTGGCCATGATGTGACTGCTTGTACCTTGTCCTGATCAACTTGTACCCCAGCAGCTGTCACCACATGCCCAAGGAATAAAACAGAATGTTGACCGAAGCAGCATTTTGATTCCTTGGCAAAAAAATGGTTGTTAAGTAAGAGCTCCAATACGGTTTTCAGATGGGACTCATGATCAGCCCTGTTCTGGCTGTAAATGAGGATGTCATCGAAGAACACCAGAACGAACCGCCGTAAATAAGGTCGAAATAAATCATTCATTGCGGCCTGAAAAGTGGAAGGGGCGTTTGTGAGCCCAAAGGGCATAACCTTGAATTCGTAATGGCCCGAGTGAGTCCGGAAGGCGGTTTTCTCAATGTCCCTAGGATTAACCCGGATCTGGTAGTACCCAGACCTCAAATCCACTTTGGAAAAAATTGTGGAACCGTATAACTCATCCAACAGTTCATCGATGTTGGGAATTGGGTATTTATCAGCCACGGTTATTTTGTTTAGGGACCTATAATCGATGCACATCCGCCATGTAGCATCCTTCTTCTTCACCAATAGAACAGGACTAGAAAAGGGGCTGGTGCTTGGCTGTATGAAATCATTGGCTAATAAAAGTTCCACTTGACGTTCAATCTCTGTTTTTTGAGCGTGGGGGTATCGGTATGGGCGGATATTTGGGGGGGATGCATTAGGTAAAAGGGGTATGGAGTGATAATGTGAGCGAAAAGGGGGCAGGGTAGTAGGCTCTTGGAAGACTTGGCTAAAGGCAGTGAGTAGTGGCTGAAGGTAAATGGGGGTTTGTGTTTGACTTTCGGATTCTATTGACAGATGCTGATAAGTGGCGGATTTTTGAGGACCTGAGGATACTCCGTGTAATTTATATTTCTTTCCATCTACTGTAAAAATGAGAAACATCTCATTCCAATTTGCTTGGACAGTGTTCAACGAAGAAAGCCATTGGATACCAAGGACAACATCAGCACCATCCTCAAATCGATTTCCGCTGGTTCCCGTTTTCTCTTTGTGCGCCATCTGTCGCTTCAGATTATTAAGATCTTCCTTCCATGACTCCATCGTATCCGATTTGCTCATGATTGCGGCCAACTGATTTGCGACTTGGCCAACCGTCGGTTCCGTCACAGAACCAATGCCTTCACTTCGGGTCGCTACCATCTTCACTTCGAGTTTCCCGGCAATGGAACCAAAATGATAAACACTGAATTCGAATAGAGGATTTGATTAACTAGCCTGATTCGAGATAGGCAAATCTTCACAACTTACAAAGTTGATTAATAAAAACAAAGACAAGACAAAGAAGAAATAAACTGGAAACATAAACTTAAACTAATACTGCTGCAGTTACTTCCATGATAATAGCTCCCCACTACCTCATGATGCTACTTGTCGCCTCTCTTGATGGGTGGAATGGGTCAAACCCAAATCCATAAAGTAGGTCCAGCTGCTCCAACGGGTGTAAATCAAATGATCCCTGATCCGGATGTTTCAAATACTTCCTCCACTTGTAGACTTTCAAAGGTGGAGTCGTATCAGATACTTTGCTGGAACTCAAGTTAACTTTGTGGTAGCATATGGATATAATCAAATTTTTCCTCTGGATACATATTTGTTTCCTTTTTCTGTAGTTCTGCGAGTATGTTAGTAAAGTTCGAAACTGAACTCGCATGCTTAGGATCGATGTAACTTGATCATTTCTAGCACAACTCGTTATAAAACATGTGTTGTGTTGACAGCCATTCTACTATATCAGTATCTTGTCCTAGATTTGTTGTTTAGATTCTTTAAGTGTGGGATGGGTCATCGTGGAGTTTATTGATGATCTGATTAAACACTTGTTACTATTTTTTTATTAGATTGATAAGCTACAGGCTACCTTTCATCAATGGGAACACATCCCTGTGGCAAGTGGGGAGCAATCTCGACTCACAAAAGAACTCCTATCCAATTGCGAGAGCATTGAATGGCAGGTATGCATCTGAATTGCAATTAACAAATCATGTGTGATGTTTCCTGAAAATCAATCAAGGTTTTCTAATCAATTAAGGATTTCTATCATGCTTGCCTGAAAATTTGTCATCATTTTATATGTTCATTATCAAATTAGAATGTTCTATTTTCACCTCTTTTTTCACTCAAGCTATCTTCTGTTCATTATCATTCACCTCCTTTGCACACAAGCTATATTCTGTTCATTATCATTCACCTCATTTGAACACAAGCTTTTTGGCAATGAACTGAAGTTAAACGGCCACTTCTTAAAAAAAAGTTTGTTATATTGGTGCCTTTTGAGGTTAATTAGTTGACACTGAAACTTTAGTATTTGCATTTATAATAATTTATACGATAGTCTTATAAGGAAATAAATAGCAAATACCATACTCAGTTAGCTCTGTACATAGGAGATCAGTATAGGATGATAGTTGGCATGCTTGATTTGATTATTGTTCTGAATATTGCATCGAGCTTCTTGGTTAGTAGGTATGTTTGTGTTTTTTATCAATAAATCATGTCAGCTGGATAAGAGGTGTTCTCAGGTTCTGAAAATCTGCATTCGTGATAGGGAAGGTGGATGAGCTGGAAAAGGCTATATCTGTTGCATCTAGAGACCCTTCTCTGTATGGCATCAATGAAGTGGAGCTTGAAAAGAGAAGAAAGTGGTCTAGTACTGCTCGGATTCAGGTTAGACACTTTTTTTCTCTCTTTCTTTCTTCAATGATTGCGCTTGTTTTATTTTTCATATTTAATTAGGTGGCCAATATTAAGAAAGCAGTCAGCACATCAAGCTTTGGTGGGATGCGTCAAGAACTAATGCGGATGCCAAAGACTCATCATCAGGATAGGAATGCACCGTACGTTGCTATAGATAACGATGATTTCATATCTTCTGAATCAGACAGACAAATGCTTCTCATCAAGTAAAGTTATCTTTCCCTGTTCTGTGCGTCCAATTGCCTAAAATCAAAAGAAACTGTCCAAATAGACCAGCCCTGAATAGATTCTTTACACATACAAGCTACACATCCATGTATGAAAGGTGGTAGTGAGGCAATCCAACTCATTTATCATTAAATCGATCCTGTCTCGGTTTTCTCTTAAAGTTTGCTAATTAGAAATGGCTCAATTGGGTTATTTGGTTTTAGTCACCAGGTTTACACACTTATAAATTGTTTTCCCCTCTGTAACATGCACAATCTGAACCTGTGCCTAAATGACAGGCAGTTTTTAAGTAAATGTGCTCATTCTTATCAGTTGACTGATTTCTCCTTGTAATTGACAACCCTCAGGCAACAAGATGAAGAGCTGGATGAGCTAAGTGCAAGCGTAGAAAGGATTGGATCTGTTGGGCTTACCATACATGATGAGCTCATTGCACAGGTAGTTAAGATCGTTTTCACCTATATCTTTTTATGCATAATTAAATGGCTCATCTAAGCTAAGCATGAAAATTAGAAATGTTAATACTATAGTAATGTTGCAGGAAAAAATTATAGAAGAGTTGGGTTCAGAGATGGATAGCACATCGAATCGCCTTGACTTTGTTCAGGTGGGCTTTCAATAACTTTTTTTTTTTGTTATTACGTCACATTTTAACAGTTGGTTTGCAATATTTGAATGTATACAGAAAAAAGTCGCTGTAGTTATGAAGAAGGTGAGTGCCAAGGGCCAGATGATGATGATCTTGTTCTTGATCGTCCTGTTCATCGTATTATTTGTTTTGGTTTTCTTCACCTAGGGTTATGAAAGGGTCCATATTTTGTATCAATTTCAAGAATAAAAGCATTATCTTAGAGAGTATGCAGACATCCCTTCTGAATCCTGTTGGTGTAAACTGAACAAAATCTGGTAATGTTTGTTGTACTTGGAATTGGAAGTGGTTTTTATGTTGTATGAACAGTTAATATCATACAGTCACACATTGGTTGCTCTTGTGGGGACAATTTAAGCGGATGATGACTTGTCAAAAAAGTAGCAATTACTTTTGAAACTAGTCGTGACTTTCTACATCCTGTTAATTAGCAACTTTTTAAGTTAATGTTTTTTTTTAAATACTTAGTATATAGTTTTTGGAGTTAATAATTATGGCTTATAAGATTTGGAAAGACTGACAGATTTTTTTGTTTCTATCGTTTGTTTTAGAGTTGCAAACTGAGAGTTTGTTGATGATGAGTATTGTACGCAAACATTCAGTGATAGTAATTTGCAACATATAGGCTAGGCTAGGCTAGGCTAGGCTAGGCTAGGCTAGGCTAGGCTAGGCTAGGCGAGGTGAGGTGAGTAATAGCAGCTTCTTACCCACCAGGCACTTTATGATGAAGGAATTTAATCTTCTCCCAACGCAACTACCAATATATCATGAGATGATGTAAAATACCAAATCATGACATGCTTTGCTTTCTATGCATTGTCCATAGTTTCGTTTTCAGGTGACTAATTGTTTGAAAATGCATTTTTACAGAGAATATATCTTTCGATCTTCTTGATCGATCGATCTATGTGAGACTTAGATGCATCATCATTTATTTGTATTTGTGGGTTTTAACGAGTAGTTATAGCATTATAAGTTGAAGAGGGGGAGATGCACAATAGCGGAGTATCATTTATTATGGGTTTTAAATATCTTTGTTAATTGACGAAAACACCAAACGGATAATTGGTTTTCTTTCAGTATCTCAAATCTAATCTCTCAGTCATTATTTTCCATTAACCATCGCTTCTTCGATTGTTTAAATTGGTGAATGATTCTTTGAAGTGTCTACTCCAGTAATAACAATAATATTTAAAAAAAAAAAAATACATTTTTAAATATTTTAATATATATTTAGATCTATGTATGTTATACACGACCTACTTTTGAATAAATGATGTCCATTGATCGACTCCGTTAGAGTACACCCTTCTATTTGCTATGGCACTACAGAAAGTGTCCTCAGGGCTTAGTTAAGTTTGAGTAGAAATCCTGATTACGTCGAGTGGAGAGGCCTTAGTGTTCAACATACCACGTCCATCCTTATGGAATCCATCTGGACATCCAGCTCCACCCAGCCTACAAAGCAAACGGAAATCACACACCGAATAACGGTGAGCAACAGCCATCAACCCATACAACTTTTAATACCAAAATTCGTTTGTTTCTTATTTTTGTTGAATTCCAACTGTTATTTTTCCACCACACTGTTTGCTGTCAACTATACATTATAACTAATAATTTATATCAACTAAAATGATGAAAATACAATAAAAATAACAGAACGTTCACGATTCGGTGCTTAATTCAGTAATTGCATACAAATGAACCTGCAATAAGGAGGGGACATTGTTTGATTTTTATCTGAATCCTTCAAGAATACAATCACTAGATGGAGCATAAGACTGAAGAAACAACATGCAAGGATCCAGTGACCACAACAAGACCTCGTCTATCAATGCCCTTTGATTTAAGTATTTTATCCCCAATCCTCATCGACTCCAACACAGAACAACTACTGAAAAGTAAAGTAGTCGTGTCATGTAATTGGTCAACAGATTTACATGATTGATTTTTGAGTAACTCGTTATATTCCTCGGCTTCATACTCAGACAATTTAATGCCCAGCTCATTAGAAGCTTCAATCCAACGGTCTCTTAACAAGGACAAAGAAGTCATCCTGTGCTCGTCTCCAGCAATGCCAACTTCTGTCAAGAATATAGCATCTGCTTGTTTCACTGCAGCAAAGCATCAAGGTTACATTAATATTTTTTACATTAAACAAGGATAACAAGTCATTATTTTAAATTTTATACACTAAATAAATTTAGGGACTTTCACATACTAAAACGGCATTCAGGTTTTTTTTCCTTGTACTTTTGACAAATTCAAAGGCCTTAATATACAAGAATGGGGTTAAGCACCTTTTTCATGCAAAATAAGAAAGTATTATGGCATCTACCCATGAATTAAATACAGCAAACACTGTTATAAAAATTGGTTAAAACTTTTAATAAAAGGTAGGTAACATGAAATGACCATATGTGCATAAAAATTCCTATTAAAGAACATTACCTGCAAGTAATTCACTTGCAAATGCTTGATGGTCTTTGTCACTTGCCATAGCAACCACAAAGACTAACCTTGCATCTGGATATGTTATATGAATCATATCAGCCAATGCCTTGGCAGATTCTTTTGTATGAGCTGCAATACAGTGAACAAAATAATAAAAAAAAATGAAGGGTTATCAGTCGATAACTAAGATCATCCGTGAGGGCGGGTCTTGAAACAACTGGTAAGGTTGTTGCTTTGTGCCTTGAGGTCATGGGTTCAAGCCATGAGAAATAGTCTTTTAAACTAATATATAGGTTAAGGATGTGTACATCAGATCGCGAAGTGATTCGGCCCTGCGCAAAGCAGGAGTTAAGTCAAGCACCAGGTTCACCCTCATGGACGAATCCATAGAAGCATAAATAATTTAAACCTCCGTCTAGAAGTATTGTAGCACCAGGTAGTCCTAATGCCTCAGCTTCGAATGATGTTAAAAATTGACTTCTCCCCAGCAGTTGTGTACTTTCTAGACCAGTACGAACTGATCGATCTGATATTTTCCATCCTGTTATATAACTATATAAGTAAAAATTTCAGCAAAAATAACCACAAAGGTATATAACTATAAAAAACAACTTTCACAAACATACTTAACACACTAAATATATATAATATTTCAAAGTGTACCAGTCAGCCAAACCTGACAGACCCCCTCCCCCTGGTAGTTAAAGGTTACTGGTTCTGACCCGAACGTGTTTAACCCATTACTCAACACACTAATTATCCAGCTCTTGTTTTAGATAAAAAAAGGCTGGACAGCCAGAAAAACAGGGAATCGGGTTGAAGAACCTTGATAACGAAGGCAGAGTGCTGCACATGTGGCGGTTGCAGCATTCTGAAGTTGGTGCAGTCCCAGCAAACGCAATTTTACATCATAGAGCTCAATAGACTACATTAGGTTACAAGACATCATGTCAGCATTTGAAAGGGTATGATTCAAGTAAAATAATGTAGTGCATACCAGTTGCAAGTCTTTCTCAATACCAAGTATGATATCAGATAGTTGGCACGGAATGCCAGAAACATTGCTAATGCCCTTAATGATGCTTCTATTTCCAAAACCAGATGCTGAAATTACTGGAGAACACATTGAAGATGCTTTGCTGCGAAGAATGAACTCAATGTGTGGAAGATAGGTCCCGCCTAGAACCACCTGATATTTTCAAACTTAGCATGGACATGCACATCACCAGTCAACTATAAAGTTCAATAATTTATGCCTAAATGGATATATAATCAATGTATGGGAACTGGGGAGAACCACCTAACTGGGCAACCATGTTTAATGATGCCTGACTTTGCAATTGCAATACTTTCCAAGGAGCCCCCTAGTGCAGCTAAATGTTCTTCACTAATAGTTGTTATTACAGAAGCTGCAAGATCTGAGCTAGAGATAATATTTGTTGCATCACGAGCACCGCCTAATCCAGTCTTTATACGGGAAAAAAAATTATTTTTGTGAAACTTAAGTGAGAAATTTTCATGAGAAATCAATATATAGAAATATGAAAGGGTGGATGGAGATTAGAAAAAAAGAATTCTACCTCGATAACTGCAATGTCAACATTCTCTTCAGCAAATAGTTTAAAAGCCACAGCAGTGAGTACCTATATCATGAGCTACAATGAGATAAACAATATATTGGCAGTAAGAAATTTGAGACTAATGGGCATATGACATAGGAAACAGCATGAATGGTGGACTAAATTTAGGAGCAGCGCTTGCAAGTTGGCCATTCTTATTAAAAGAAGAAAAAAAACCAAAAATTTTGATAACAAGTATTGATTAACCTCAAAATGAGTAAGATGCCCCTGTTCAAGTTGGACAGCTTGATCAAGAGTAGCTTTTATCCTTTGGAACAAGGAAGAAAGTGCCTTTGGTGAGACGGGATGACCTAGTTGTTGTTTTCCAAGTGTTATGCGTTCCCTTATGGTCTTAATATGTGGACTGTTAAGCAGATAAGATGAATCAGACGGTTGTGTAAGGATATATGTATTTACAAAAAACTAACTTTTTTTTTGAATGGCAAGATTTATTATTAATATTATTTCAAACGCACTCTAGCGAGATGCTTAGATCAACATTAAAAATAAACCAATGTTCCCATTCTAAATTTGTAAATTTCGCCCAGTTTTTTATCCATACATAGGATGTAGCCAAAATAGCTCCTGGTTTTTTGTTGTTTTTGTTAAAAACCCGATCATTCCTTTCCTTTCCATATACACCACCAAAAAACAAAACCTTGAGCATGCAAACATACATACCTGGTGTAGCAACCAACATAATATCCTTGAGCACGTAAAATATTAGAGACGAATGCAGCGGTAGAACCTTTTCCTTTGGTCCCAGCAATGTGAATGGTCTAGAAATAGATTAAAGGGTACCAGGTAGATTATTAGACTAATGGTGATAAATTTTTTTAAACAAAAAAAAAAAAAAAGAAAAGAAAAAAAAAACCCTAACCAAACCTAACCTTATATTTAGATTGAGGGTTTCCAAGTGATTGCATCAGCCGCTCCATCCTTCCAAGATCAAAACCATCATCAGAATCTGTTCCAGCACCTTTTGGAACACCAAATTTCTCGTGGTTCTTGAGATTATTCAAATAGTCGTTGAATTCCTTGAGTTGTGAAAAGTGACGCTTGATCCCTAAACCCTTAATAATGTATTTCCTGCTACCAACGGCAGAACCAATCAAAGACTTGGGGTTTCGGGAGAATATCATCCTCTTTTATCGACTTCACTTCACTTCACGTCTTCACTTGTTGTATGCAATACAAACAAATAATGATATTGATCACACATGAATCTACAATAATTAAACGATATTGATGATAAGATACAACCCTAATAATATGTATACCCTCAACCTTAACAACAACAACAATAATATGATAATAGTTCTATCAGATCGATGGAGCACCAGTTTTCCAATTGAATCCAAAAGCAGAAGAACATATAAGAAATGAGAGAATACCTGAAACTGTTTTTCAAAATAAATATCTACAGCAGCAGGCGTCCATTCCCATTTCCTTTGCAAAATTACTAACCTTTTATTATATTTTTTTTCAAGTCCAAAGTGGATACTTTTAAGCCGATCATTCAGGTAAACCTAGTAACAAAGATTGCTCGTCAGGGCCGGCTCAACGATTTTGGGGGCCTTAAGCGGAATAAAAATCCGGGGCCCTTTACTCCTTTTATCTAGGCTTGGGATCGGTAGTAATAAACTATAAAGTTATAAGTTTCAACTAATCTAAATAAACTAAACCAACTAACCAAAGTAAACAACTAAATTCTACAAAGTTTCAAGTTTTCAAGTTACAACTAAATCAAGTTCTATAAATAACAAGTTCTACAAAGTTTCAAAGCTTCAACTAACCTAAACCAACTGAACAACCAAACTAAAACAAAATTCTACAAAGTTCCAAGTTTCCAACTAAATCAGGTTATACAAAAAACAAGTTTCCATGTACTTGCTTGAGACCTAAAAATGGCCTGGAATGACACAGAATGTCAGAATATATTTACATAAAAAACTTGTTTCGATCATTAGGCACAAAACAGTTAACATCTTCATAAAACAACATAATGGAAGGAAAAATAATATATTTACGTACTGAAAAATTAAACATAAATTCGAGAGCATTAACATCACTATATTGTCATCCTTCAATCGAATAATTGAAGAACAACAACATGTTCATCAATCATCATCTTAATGATCTCTGTTCATAAAACATGAATAACACATAAAGTTTAACATTGAAAGATCAAAGTGAACAAGCATCAAACAAATACTCATATATTATTAACAAACCAGCAAGTTGATTGCAAAAAGTTAGTTTTAATTCACATCAACACATCATCATTCATCAAGTATTCAAGTTATAATAAACTAGAATTCATAGCAAAATCATGAGAATCGAGCATCTAACCTTTTCCAAAAGAGCAATGCAATCGCAGAACATTGATGCAAGAACCAATCAGATAAATTGCAGTGAGCCAGTGATTTGCAGAGAACATCTATAACATTAACTAGCAAAGATTGTGAAGCAAAAATTAGGGATTGAGGTTTTTATAAAACGCTATAATGGATTTCATCCGCCTTTTGCTCTTCGAATCCATCTGGCATTCCCTTTCCCCGTCCCTAACTACTATCTCTCGCTCGGCTACATGCTAGGTCTTGGCTTCTTGAATCCTCGAATCCCGTTCACTAGCCCATGGTCTTCCTTCAAACCCTCGTTTACAAATTACAAATACCTTTTATTTTTGAATTTGGGCTCCGCGAATAATTTCCTGCGGCCCTCCCCTCCCCTAGTTTCCCTAATTCCCTTTGCTCTCTAGAGCCCACAACGTGAAATAAAGCCCACATATTACAAAAAGCCCCATTACATTATTTTTTTTTTTAAAAAAATTGAAGGCCCTATATTTTTGGAGGTCTAAGCCCTGGCTTGGGTTGCTTGACCTATTGGGCCGGCCCTGTTGCTCGCAATGCCGCAAACATAGACCGGCGACCCGGCTCGCCCTGCATTCCAAAAACCTCATCCTAAGACTCCATGTGATAAAATCTCTAACTCATCTTGATAATATTACTTCAAATGAGACTCAAATTAATGACCTTCGTACTTAAAAACCATATGATTATCTCCTCTCAAATAAGAGATCAGCATATATGACACTCATTTGCAATTACAAACCTAACTAACTCGTTATATTTTGAGTTTTTTTTTTCCAAAACTATGTTGATAGAAAAATAATTTACCAAAATGGATGATTATATTTTTTTTACCAAAATGAGTGTTTTTTATTTATTTAATTGACTTATTATATACTTTTTTAAATTGATTAACATTTTATCATTTTTTTTCTATTTTTTTCAATCAACTCACTTTATTTTTCTATTTTTATAACTTATTATAATACTTTGAGTAAATTACACAAAACGTCATTTACGTCTGAATAAAATTGTAGGTTTCATCCTTTATGTTTAAAAAAACCTGATAAGATCCTTTATTTATATATTTTGTGGCAAATTTCGTCATTTATGCTAACTTTTGTTAATAACTTCGATTAAGTTTTTAAAATGACTATTTTACCCTTATTTAGGTCATTTGTAAATAAGGGTAAAATAGTTATTTAAAAAAACTTAAATGGATTTATTGACTGAAGTTTGTATAAAAGACGAAATTTGCAACAAAAAATCTTAACAATACTTTTTGCACATAAAAATGAAACCTACAATTTCATATAAACGTAAAAGACGTTTATGTAATTTACTTGTTATTTTACCTAGATAAAAGAAAATAGGCGAGAAAGAAAAGCTCTAAAAAGAATATATTTTATGGTTCACATTTGATACGAGCGAGTCTATGAGATCTAGATTGGGCTCGGTGAGCCTGGAGCCCGCGTGGTTCAAAATTTGGTGGTTGTCGTCGTCGTCATCTGTGAGCTGTCTTCACACACACAAAAGAGAAGGAAACCCTTAGCAAACCTCCTCTTCCCGCTTCGAATTTCTTGCTTTGTTGTTAAATTCTTTGCTTTACTCATGAAATGGGAGATGGAGATGGAGATCGAAGCCGTTCTCGAGAAGATTTGGGACTTACACGACAAGCTTAGCGATGCAATTCACTCCATTTCCAGATCTCACTTTCTTCATTCCGTCAAATCCCTTCGCAATTCCAGCAACAAAGTCCCCGATGGTTTCGTTTACGTCAAAGACTTCCCCATTGAACAAGACGATGACTCGGCTATACATGAGGCCAAGAGTTTGAATTCTATTCGCACCGCTCTCGAGAACCTAGAGGATCAGCTGGAGTTCTTTCATGTGAGTTTTACTTCAATTCGTGCACTTGTTTCAGAAAATACCCTAATTTCTTTGTTTGCTTTAGATTTTGCTCGAAAGAGCAGCAGGGACTTTGTGAGAATTTGACTTTTTAAACCGAAAATCAAACAATGAAGGAGATTTAGGTCACAAGCCATCTTAATTAGGCTCTGAACTGGTTTTAGTCTATATTTGCTAAAACCTACCTACAGGGTCACTTAGTGGCTTACTGTGTACACCCTGGGTCATGGCTTGCTTATATATGAGAGAATACATATACTGCCAGTTTGCTTGCTTAGGAATGCAACATCATGACTTGAAGCATACGAATTTACAATGACTAGTTTATTTATGGAATTTACCAGTTTCAACATAGGTGGAAATGTACAGTTTTACTATGACAATTGCTTGTTCACTGAAATATTAGAAGGAAGAGAAGCATTTCCCACAAGCGATCTTACTGTTTTGCGTGAAAAATTAAAATTTCATGCGGATAAATAAGCTTTCTAATTTCTAATAACATTGTGCATACTCTAGTTTGTGAGCTTCATTCTAAAGAAGTTGTTTGGTTTGCACTTGGTATTTGGGGAACACATCCATCAAAGAATGAGCTGATGTCCCTTTTTTGTGCATGTAAAGCAAATCTAATGTGACCACTCTTGGGTGCAATGCTTAAATATATGTTTGTTCCTTAGGCTTTTTATATTTTAAGAATAGTTACAGACCCATGCACACGCACGCGCACGCACACAAATATGTATATGTATATATAGACTGTACCCAGTGAAAACCCGATCTTAGAGAGAAAACACTTAAACCCTATATGGGCCGTGCATTTGGAATCTTGAAAATAAATATGTGGTCCGCATTAAACCCGATTCTTGATAGTTAATTAATCAAGAATACAGTGATTGATAATTTCATGGCCACGAACCAAGGAGGGAATAACAGTGGTAATAGAAACGATGCCTTTGTAGTTCTGGTTAGAGAAGGAGGATCAATCAATTACTAGTGTCTGCTACTATCTGTAACGAGTCATACATTGTGGGCTATCAAGATGGAATCATTCATGGATTCTTATGGAATTTGGGATGCCATAGAGCCACCCAATGGAGTTGTTGTGGATGTTAGGATCTGAAAAAAGGCAAGAGCCTTTATCTTTCAAAGTTTTAGGCGCCGCCTGAAAAGATTCTGTTGCAAGTAGCAGGGCATAGAGAAGCGAAGGATGTTTGGGATGCTCTTAAAGTACGTTACCTTGGGCAGACTGGGTGCAATAGGATCAAATTCAAGCCTTGAATCGTGAGTTTGAATTGTTGAGCATGAAAGAACACAATAGTATTTATGATTTTGAGGGCAAGATCGGGGAAGTTATGCCCAAGTTTTGAACCCTTAAAATCATGGTTGTAAAAATCGCTAGGCGCTAGTCGGGCGGTGAGGTACCGCCTAGGGATTAATCGGGATTAATCGGCGCTAGGCGGATTGGAATTTTTATATGTAATTTTACAAATATATATTATATACACACATCAATATCAATAATTTAATATAATATTTCAAATAATTTTAAAAAATATACTTAAATATACTAAAAAAAACACTTTAAAGTGCAAACTTAAACACTGAGTTCAAAGTTTAGAGATAAATTTCGATGTTAACTGCCTGGATTCGATGTTTTAGAGACATATTAAAGATTTTCGGTAGAGAAATGTCTAAATAATCATGAAATTGGTCCCTTTTTACCATAAAAAAGTCAAAAAAAGTCAAAAAAATGAAAAAAAAATAAAAATATGATCGGGCCGCCTAGGCCCCGCCTAGCACCTAGGCACCGCCTAGGCCAAAAATTAGACAGTAGATGGGCGCCTAGCGCCTAGGCGCCGCCTAGGCGGCCGCCTAGGCCGATTTTTACAACACTGCTTAAAATAACTATGGATGAGAAGACAAAGGTAAAGAAACCATTAGGTGCAACACCAGACATTTTTCTACCAATTGTTGCGGCGTTTGAACAATTTTTTGATTTACACATTATGATGTTTGAGGAACTTGTCGGACGACTCAAGGCTTATGAAGAAATGCCAAACCGGTCGTTTCAGTCACGAATCAGTATGGAAAATTGCTATTAACAAAGGAAGAATGGCAAGAAAAGCAAAAGACATAATTAAATCAAGGAGGTAGAGGCTCAGGATCTGGATAGAATCTATTCGATGGTCATGCACACAGAGGAGGTGGGTCTAGACTGTCTAGTACCCGTGCGAGAGGAGGTAGATGTTCCCTAAACATTGATTGATGGCCTAACCATAACTGGCAACAACAAACGCAACATAATAGGCAACAAGGTACAACTGAACGGAGTTTAATTGTGATAAAGTCTTATCTTTGCATCAGATTGATGGGCTCCTAAAAAACCCAATGTGGAAGCCAATTTAACAAAAGAAGATGTTGAACCCACATTGTTGATGGTAAAGGCTTCACAAGAACATGTGATGTTGAATGAGGAAAAGGTATTTCCCAACACTTGTGCAAACGACAAAAGTGATCGTGGAACTTGGCATTTGGATAATGGTGCAAGTAACCATATGACTGTGGAACGAATTTATTTCAACAAATTCAACGAGAAGATGGTAGGAAAAGTAAAGTTTGGAGATGGTTCGGATGCGAAAATCAAAGGCAAATGATCTATTCTTCTGCAATGCAAGAATGGTGATCAGAAACTTATCGCCAATGTGTATTACATTCCTGGATTATGTAATAACATATTTGAATTTAGGGCAGCTAAAATGCAAGATGAGTTTTTGTAGCTTTGTGATCAATTGGGAACGATGCTAATGAAAGTCAAGAAGTCTTGTTGTCAAAAGCCCAAAGGCGTGTGCCAACAAAAACGCATCTGGAAGGGCTAGGCGTAGATATGGGTTGGGATGGAGATGATGTGGGCGCAAGTTTTTTTGAAAAAAAAAATTCTTATCTTAACACATTGATTTTTTCCTTCACTTTTTTGGATCTGGGTTGGGATGGAGATGAAGGAAGATGGGAATATTGAAGAAAGAAATGGGAATGCTTGAAGATGAATGAGAAGACTGCAAAGATGCATCAGGGTAGAGGAAACGAGGAGGTTGAGAAAGGGGGAGAGGAAACAAGAAGGCTGGAGGCGGAGAAATGGACTGTAAGAAACCCTAATAGATCTTCTACTTATATTTTTCTGGAATGTGCTCAAGTTGTTAAATGAGTTCCAAACATAGATAACTTGTATTTTATTCACAAAATACTTTTACACATAAATAAAAGACTTATTTTGATGTTTACAAGCTAAAAATATTGAAATAGTTTTTTAGTATTATTTTAATAACAAACACAACGAGCACATGATGCGCTCGCGTCACGCATAACGCATTGCATCAGAGCACATCATTCAATTTAAATCCAGGATTGGCGGTTTATCTTAATTAATATTTATAGTTGGGATTTGTATGAAACTAGTATAAATAAGATCAGGAGAAATATATTATATCATGCTTGCTAATTTGTGGAGTTGGTTTGGTATTTTTGTTTGAATGCATCTAGAACACAGATTATTATCGTGTTGGATATCTTATACATAATATATTTCAATCTGATTTTTGGTCTGCTTTAATTTATTTATTTTTTTACCAGTGTCATATTAAATTCCTAATTGCAAGGATAAGGATTTATACAATGATTGTCAGTCTTGTAGATGGGATTGAGAAGCTAATCTCTCCTCAGTGTCTGTCATTACATTTCGTTGATCTTTACTGCAACTTAAATAGGTATTGTAATGTATAATACTTATAGAGGTATTGTAATGCATTAACAACGGTCTTGTGTGTTAATGGAAACAATGCACGTTCCCATCTTAATATTGAGGCAAACATGTTGCTACCTTGTATCTTCTTGTGAGAGTAGAGGTGCATAGTTCATAACAATAACTGGGTATAACTTGTAAAAAACTAAAGAGAGTTGTGAGCTAAATCAGCTTATTATATGAACTGGTAAAGTGACTTGTGGCCAAGTTTACTACAGAAATGACTTGGTTTTTTGTTCACTATTTAAGGATATATATATATATAGGGGATGGTTCTTTTGTTAACCCTTCCTTATTGCGATAACCGTATAACCCTAGCATTTTTTTGCGTTTTTTGCCCGAATCTTTTTTTTTTTTCTTTTTTTCATGGTCTTTATTATACATAAATAGGGGGGTTTCCTTCTTGTGTTTTTGTTAATTCATCACCGTTTAGAAGTTATTTACAACCGTAAGTAACTGTAACGACTTACAGTTACTTACATCACACTTCCATCATATACGTAATGTAAGTAACTGTAAGTCGTTACAGTTACTTACGGTTGTAAATAACTTCTAAACGGTGATGAATTAGCAAAAACACAAGAAGGAAACCCCCCTATTTATGTATAATAAAGACCATGAAAAAAAAAAAGATTCGGGCAAAAAACGCAAAAAATGCTAGGGTTATACGGTTATCGCAATAAGGAAGGGTTAACATTTGATCCTTCCCCTATATATATATATATATAGGGAGAGGATCAAATGTTAACCCATGTTTATTGCGTTAACCGAATAACTACATCTTGTTACTTTGAGAAATAGAAAAAACCTACACCTTTAGATTTATTTTAATGTGGGCCCCAAAGTAACAAAATGTAGTTATTCGGTTAACACAATAAGAAAGGGATATATGTATATATATTTGGCCAAGGAGTCAGTTAATCTACACGTAAGTTTCCTAACATCTTTTGGCAGTTGTATACTAGAATTGATCATCCGCATAGTGTAAGATAACTTGGTAGTGCTTTTAATGTAGTGTACTTATTAATTTGTTCAAATGTGACACAATATGTTGTTTTTTCCTTCTACAGACCGTGCAAACACAACAGCGAGCAGAACGGGATGCTGCAATTGCTCGGCTGGAACAAAGCCGGATTGTGCTTGCATTGAGATTGGCCGACCACCATGGTAACAAGTACAAAGTCATCGAAGAAGCACGAGCATTTGTTGGTGAAGTACAGAATCATGCTAAATTTGTCCATCCCGAGAATGGTGGTTATATGTCAGCAGAGTCTTATGATGTCGGAAAGAGGTCAAACATCCTAGTCAGAGTTGTCATCTCTAGCTTTAACTTTGCCAGAAAGTCCCTTAAAGTTGATCACCTGGGTGGTGTGTTAGGGAATGCTGCTTTATTTGCAGTGAGCATGCTGGCATTGTTGCATCTTCAACAGGTAAACGATAGAGAACAACGTTACATACCAGATCTCCAACAGAGACATGAAGCAGATAATAAACTTAAGAAGAATGTGACCAAGGTTTTTGTACCTGAAGGAGGTTCTTCTAACGGTCTGGATGTGTTATCTGCCAGGGGTTGATTTAAAACTAAAGATGGGTTGCCATCTATTCCCTCGTTTTACGCATGTGTGTGTGTCTCTCTCTCTAAGTCTAAGCTTTTATTGTTTGTTTCCTAAATTTGTATATTCTTGTGCTGTTTTTGTTTAAGTAGTGATTGGGTCTTTTATGATCAGGTAAGTGAGAATAACCACCTCCATGATTAAAACACCTTAGGTTGAATATCACATGCATACAGAGGGTAGTTAGGCTATATTTTATAAAAAAAAAAAAAAATAGCAGATAATATAGTACAGAGGTATAGGGTTACAAATACCTCTCAAACCCCAATCCCATCCTTTCTGTTTCAATCCCAATGCTATATTCTGACGAAAGGAGTTGTGAAGGTGAAACCATGGTCTTTGGTGAAGGAAGGAAGGAAGGTTTAGATTTGTTGTTAATATTACAAATCCAATGGTTTGAAATTCAGTGAAATCTGAATCAGGTGGATGTTTGTTGCACACGACCAAGGAAATGATTACAGACACCTGACCCAGCCCCCAAAAACATTTTCTTCACAAAACCAACTCTCACTTCAACTAACCCAGTGAAAATTAGCAAAGTGAAACTCATTCACAAATAAACAACCTACTATCATTAATCATACCAAAATCATAAGATAATAATAATTCCAATTAAAATTGTTGGAGTTGTTAATTAAAACTGTTTTTTTAATTTACTAATAATTAAATTGTTAACACAAAATATCATCGTTAAATAAAATATCACTTGTTTGAATAAATATTTTTAATTTGAAAAGATGTATATGTGTGTTAAAATTAAAAAATCAAATGTGTGAATAACCTAGGTCATGTGTAGAAGGTTTCCGGTTATCATACTACCATTTGGTAATATGCATGATACTAATATAATATTATATTTTTTATATCTGTAAGACTGTAATATGTAAACATAATACCACCATTTAGGTTATTATTTTTATTTTATTAGTAGCAGTTACACATTTTCGGAACATAATTTAAATCGTTGATCTCACTACATGGGCGGCTGGGAGGGGGTGCAAACCCGCCTCCCGCACAGGGCCCATCGTTTTAGGGGCACAATTTTATAAAAAAAATTTATATATACTATATATTTTTTATAAAAATTCAATTGTCCCATTATAACATTGGTATATTGGTACGTACTTTTAAGTTTGAAAACTATGATTTTGTTATGCTTACGTTAATTGTCACAACATTAGTCATTATATATAAAAAAATTTTTATCTAAAAGGGCCTTTTTTTCCCTTTTCGCACGGGGCACTCGAATTCTCGGAGACGCCCCTGTCTCACTATATGATATTCTTGTCTTCATTAATAATACCACCATTTACTATCGATTGGTAATTGATGTTTTCTTAATATATTATATTAAAAGTTTGATTTTACATATTTTTTTAAAAAATTGTTAAAGTTATTCTTTTTATAAAATATTCATATACACATGCGTATTACACAAGTTGAATAAAAAAAAAAGAAGTATTTACATATTTCCTCTTGCTAATATAATATATTTCATATTTACCTAACTAAAAAAGTAAATTACATATTTCTTCTTCCTAAAACATATTTCTCCTTACAAATATAAAATTCAAATACATATTTCCTCCTCCCATAGGAAAATATGTAATCAATTTGAAGGCTTGAGCAACTATATATAAATTTTCTTAGTAAGAGATATATGTAAATAATCCAAGAAAAAATATCAAATATTTAGTAATTAGATTTAAAAATTATAAAACAATATTATGAGATAAAATATGATTGAAAATATGTATAAATAAATCATTTAACTGATAAAATAATGAAATTATTATTTTTTTAACTTTGTGTTTTCAAAAGTGTGCTTTTGATATATTTCGTTTGAAAAACAACTCTTTTCGATAAATGTCAATTTTCAGAAATATTTCATTATTTAAAAACATTGGCTTTGAATTATTTTTAATTTTCTTTTTATAAATTGTTTTATAAAAAAAAATTTAACCAGACCAATTTTAATATATTTCATATTTTTAAAAAAGTTTAATGTTTTATGAAAAATTCATATTTTATTATAATTTGATTTTTAGAATTTGTTGTTTTTGATAAACATACTTTTTTAACATATTAAGATTTTTTTATTTTATAAAGGAATAAATAATATAACTAGTATTTATTATTATTATTTAGTAAAATAAATATGTTTTTGATAAGAGAGATGCAAAAAAATTAGTATTTAAATGGCCTAGATTAATGGCATGTATCTAATTTATTTGATTTATTAGTATAAAGAATTTAAAATAAGTTCATTAATAAAAGGAAAAACTTCTTTTTTCTCACTGTAGTTTGACAGTTTTAACCTTTTTGTTCCAAACTTTTCAAAATGGTCATTATGCTCCATTTGGTTTGACAGTTGCTCCAAACTTTTCCAATATGTCTCCATTATACTTCATTTTTTCCGAAACCATAGGGATCAAAAGAGTTATAACTGTGAAATCATATGGAGCAAAGGAGAAGTTTTTTCTGTTTAAAAAAAGTGACCGTACTTTAAAAATATAATAAATTCTTTTTATTAGAGTAGCATTTAGGGAAAAAAATATTTATTAAAGTAATAAATAAAAAACAAATCAAAATTATAGTTTTTTTTATATAGTTTTGCCATAAACACTGTTTTAGTAAAAAAAAAACTTATAAATCAAAACACCTATTGGCCCAGACATTAGAACAGTGGTTGGAATCGAAAAAAATGGCCGCTGGTGTTGTCTTGAATATAAGGCAAATTGGATTTTAATAATCTAAAGTTTTAGCAGTTGTTATATGCCGGTCCTAACTTTACATATATCCCCAATAACGATTCCTACTTTCGACCCACCGTTGACTTTTTTTCGAATTTCAAACGGATCTTTTATGGTTTTTCATCAGAATGAGAATACGAGTTGAATGATGTATAACTTTTCTCGAAACGTTACTCCAAATTTCCCGATTGATGGTTTCCTTGATCAATTGAAAATTTAAACAATCGATTGAATAATTGTTTCATCATTTGTAGCAACGTTTTAAGGTAAGTTATACATCATTCGACTCGTAATCTCATATTGATCAAAAGCCCTAAAAAATCTGTTTGAAATTCGAAAAAAAGGTTAACGGCGTTAAGTTTTTTTTTTAACGGAAATCCAGCAGAGGTAAAGAAGTTGAAAGTAGGAACCGTTATTAGTGATTTTATAGTTGGAACTGGAAGCGACCAACTGATAAAAACTTATATTTTTTAAATCCAATCTTGCCTGAATATAATCGTCAACTTTAATTTAAGGATTGATGCTGACGATGATGATGATGATGATGATGATGATGTAACGTGTAGCAATAATTAATATGCCGTCGTCGTTGCAGGTTCCAAAGTCTTGATCCCAATACGTAGCATAGTATCGAATTGAAACCCAACGTTTTAGTTAAGCTTTATGTGTTTTCAAGACTTGATCGATCGAGTCATTCTTGTGTGCACTTGTCATTCGCTATGTTTTAGTAACTCTTTCTTATTTTCGTCACTTGTCATTCAAGTAGTAGTATTTGTAAATCAACTCCACTCTTTCTTGTACTTGGCACTACTCAAATTGATGCGAGTGTTAGGCTTTAGGTTGAATTTTGATATTCATAATGTTGTATTATATGGAGTAGTCATATTAATATAGCCGTAAGATTCAAATTTTTTTTTGTAAAATTTAAATTGGGTAGTATCGATATAACGGTAAGACTCAACTGTTATGATGTGATTTATATCTTTGTTTTGATATATAGGATCGTGTTTGCGCTCTGATATTTGAAATCGTAACAGAATACTCGTCACAACTCGCATGAAACACGCTAGTTTAAAAACATAACGTGAGTAAATATATAAATAAAACACATGATTAATCTTCAATAAACATTATGAGTATGAAGTCATATGCCCAATTGGGCTTGAACTTCCAAAATGGTCCTAGCAGACACCCTAAGCTGTGTAGCCTCCTCCTCGGTCAGATTCACATTCGTCACACCCAACACGCCATTCCTCCCTAACTGTGCCGGCAGGCTAAGAAACGGCTCGCCACCATCAATCCCATGGAACCCTTTGGCTAGCACCGAAACCGGGTGGATGCTACGTTGGTCCCTTAGTATGGTTCGAGCCAAGCTAGCCACCGAGTACCCAATCGCCCAAGACGTGTAGCCCTTCAAACTTATGACCTCATACGCACTCTCCACCACTTTTTTGTGTATTTTCTCAAGCGTTTGCTTCTCGTACGCGATTTGCTGCCTCTCTAAGAAGCTAAGTATCGGCACGCCTCCGACGCTTATGCTTGACCATAAAGCCACCGATGAGTCCCCGTGTTCCCCCACAATGTAAGCCTAAAACAGATGATTCACATTCATCGTATCAAAACAAACAAACAAACAAACATACTCCGTTTAGTATGATTTTTTTTTTACTTTTATGATTTGAGTTACCTGTACATCCTGAGCATTAAGATCGAGATGATCAGCAATCAGGAACCTAAACCGGGATGAATCCAGATTGGTACCCGACCCCATAACCCGATTTGATGGAAACCCTGATAGTTTCCAAGCGACGTAAGTCAACACATCGACCGGATTCGATACGATTAAAAATATCGTATCCGGCGACTTTGCAGCCAAAGGCGGGATAACCTTAGAGAAGAGCGCCAAGTTTCTTTGTAACAAATTTAGCCTAGATTCTCCAGTAATCTGGCGGGCACCAGCGGTAACGATCACCAGATCAGAACCTGTGGTGTTGGAATAATCAATTGATGCCGAGATCTTAGTTCTAGGAAGAAAGGCTGCAGCGTGTTGCAGGTCGAGCATTTCTCCCCGGAGCTTGTCGACGTTAACGTCCACAAGCGCGATCTCGTCGGCGATGCCTTGGGTCAGGATGGTCTGGGCTATGGCCATGCCGACGTTCCCGACACCGACGACGGTGATTTTGGTGATCTGGCTGGTTGGTGATTGTGGGGATGCACCTTGAATGGGTTTGAAGAAGGATTGAGCTATGTCTAAACCTTCTGGACCCAAGGTTGAAGATGAAGCTGTTTTCTGCATTTTCTCTCTCTAGAAATTGTTTCTCTCTCTAAAACTGTGAGATTTGTCTATTGAAAGCTGGATTGGTGGATTAACCTACCGGAAAATTTCAAAATAACCATTTGATCACATACTTTTCCAAAATGTCCATTTAACCTTTTAATGTCAAAAAATGTTCATTGTCATCCAAATGGTTAATGTTTGGTATCTTATCTTTAACATCAAGGTTCAAATCTCATTAATGACATTTTAATGGATATCAGGTGGGGAGGAATGTTAAGCTTGATTTCGGGTTTTGAACCAATGTGGGGAGACGGTTTACCTATTACACAAGATTCCTGCACATCAGGGGATACGGTCTCACGGTCGGAGACCGATGAATCGATCTTAGTTACCAACTGCCAGATTAACTGAAAGTAACACGACAAGACCCTCTGCCGTTAAAAAATAAAAATAAAAATAAAATGTCCATTGTTTACACAAGCAACCAAAGGATTATATGTATTACAAATGTTTAAAATTTGAAACCATATGATTAATTTAAAAAACTTATAAATCAAGAATGAAATATTAACAAAATACATGACCATCTTGATAATTTACTCAAATTTTAATGATGTAGGAATAACCAAATAAAAAAAAGGAGAATATTACTTTACGTTAGTAAATTAAAAATAATTTTTTCAATACAGCAATCAATTTTTCTTTTGTTTTTAGACTTCTTTTAAGCCACTCTATTTATTTTGACCCGCAAATACTTAAACGTATATAGTAAAAGGGATCTGTTAGGGAGACGCCAGGTTGGTTCAACATACACCATTCATACGACTTGTATGGGCCTATACGGGTCGTATGAGTATTTTATTTCTGACAAAAACTGGCACATCAAATCAAGTTTCTGACACGCACTATACGGACCGTATGGCGCCATACGTCTCGTATGGATATTTATGTCTCGTATGGATATTTATTTTTGCCCACTCATTTCTATCGCTGTCAGGCCTTGATCTTTCTCTCTGTGTGTTGATCTTGTTTGTGTTTTTTTATTTTTCTTTTTTTAGTGTTTGATTCCTGTGTGTGGCAATGAAAAAGGCTGCAACTTGCAGAAGACTGGTCTCCACAAAAGGACAAGAACAATACTGTAGCCACCACTGTAGCAATGTAAAATGCTGCAATTTTTACTATTTATGTTCTCACGTCCTACATTTTTCCTTCTTTCTATTTCTTAAAATAAACATTTTATTTTTCGTAAGAAAAAAGTTTATAACTATACGGGTCGTATAGGGTCATACGGCCCGTATGTATTTTCAACCGTCAGACAAAATCTGACAAATTCTGACACTCATACGACCCGTATATCTCTATAGTATATAGCTAGGTGGTGTTAACTGATCCATAGGAGATGTCCAAATAACGCTCCCCATAGTAAAATCTTGCATTTCTTAACCCTATGCTATTTATACAATTTGTAGATTGAATATTATATTTTTAATAGTTTATAAAAAACAAAAGAGTTTAAGAATATATTAATTAGTTTTATTAACAATTACACCTGCCCACCTACCCGATATACGAGTACCGTATATGGTTGATGGTACAGACAATTACTCGACATGCCATATCACCATACCACCTTCACACATGCCAAACAAGAGTACGAAGGTTTTAGAATTTTATAATTTCTAAATTATCAAGATATCTAAGTGAAGAAAAATTACTTAACATCTTTTTTAAACATAAACATATGTTGATTATTTTTTATAAATGGATCATTAATCAATTCAATTAAATAAATATAAGCAAACATCAATCAATAACATATCCGTAAAAGGAATTCAGAACTTGTTTGAGATTGTGGTATCATGATTCTTGTTATGATGCCTCGAATTGATGGACAATTGATAGAGAATTAAGTGGTGTTCTTGGTGAAAAATTCTTGTGATTAATCTTGATGATTTTCACATAATAAACTTTTCTGTGGTTCCCTATATTTATAGTAGATCATCTAAACGTAAATCAGTAAATACCCCCTCAACTAATCAATCTTTACAATTACTTTCATCAAGTAATTCTTGAGAATAGTTATGTCATATCGGTAAAGTTAATCAAATGATCTGTAAGACCACACTAACGGGTTTTTACCAACATAAAACTAGTGGGTTCCCCCACGTGTTGCCGTGAGAACCCCGTCATGATTCCAAATATCAAAACGAACATATAGAAAAACATATTAGTTGTTACTACCATGTAAAACCTTAAAGTGGAGTCGTCGTAAACATGTGCATATTAGAGATGATAAGCAACATAAATTTTGATAGAAGGTATGTAAACTATAAAAGGAAAAAATAAACATATATTAAATAAACAAAATTTACAAACAAAGTAAAAAAAAACACGGAAATTCCGCCATGATTCCGATATCAGAATGTGGAAAAGATATAATAAATCAAAAACATGTTACAATGGTAGTTATTATGATGTAAAATCCTAAAATGTAACTATAATAAACATGTGTAAATTAGAGATAAACCATAGTAAATCTAATAAACAAGCTATATATTAAACATAATTTATAATTTACAGAGAGAAGAAAGAAAAAAAAAAAGAAAAGTGAGGCACCCATCGACTTTGCTAAATGCACTATAGGGTAATAATTGTATTAAATAAATAATATAATAAAATATGCGGGTGACTGATTACCTTCTAAAAATTTCCAATTTTTTAACCATAGTTCCTTAACCGGTTCCTTAACAAGTTCTTTAACGTGTTATTTATAGTGTTAACTGTTAACTTCCTTAACGAATCATTTCGTGTTTACGTGTTTTAAACGGGTTGTGTCATGTTCGTAGGTACCCATTTAATGTTTTGTGTCTTAGCGTGTCATTTATAATGTTAATTGTTAACAGGTTCCTTAACGGGTCATTTCGTGTTTTAAACGGGTCATGTCATGTTCATAGCTACCCATTTCATTTTGTGTCTTAACGTGTTTTTGACATGTTATGACAGCCATGTCACCACGTTGATTTTTAATACACACACACACAATTTGTTAGTACCCCGTGTATTACACAGAATAAATAAAAATTTAATAAATATTTATTAATAAAAATTTAAACGAATATAAGATGCTTTTTAAATATAAAATATGACGAAAAATTCATATAACTTAATACATTAAATAATAAAATAATTATATTATTTTTTAAACATTATTTTTTTCAAAGTTTGTTTTTTTATGGAACCTATATTTTATAATAATTTTATTTTTTTAAAAAATTGTGTTTTTTTATTAAAAAATATATAAAAAATATATATTTAATATTTAATATGTGTTGTATTTAATAGGAGAGAGATGAAGGAAAACAAAATTGAGGTGCTCTAAGAGCAAGACATGTGTCATTAATAACTTTTATTTATTAGAATATATGTATATATAATGGGCTATTACCCTGTATGAACACATGTATTAAATATAAAATAGTAAATAGTAAATGATGAAAATTTTAACTATATTAATGATATTTTTATATAAATTGATTAAATTATGTATTAATACTTTAAATAATAAAAAAATAATTAAAATTTTTAATAATAATAGCAATATCATTTAGCCCTTTTGATTTGTAATAATGGAGATCTTCTTGATTTGTAATAATGGAGATCACCAAACTAACTAAAGTTAAAAATTTAATTAGCTAATTTTATGTCAAAAACTAACTATTTTAGATTAAGGGGTCGTTTGTTTGGGTCCGAATCATTAAGTGTTGAATGGTTAAGGTGTCTGAATGGTTAAGAGAGTCACAACTATTAAGTGTTGAACCGATTAAAACTGTTTGGTTGCAAATATGAATGAAAATAAAAAAAAATCATTTTTTTTGATAAAAACCCTAGCCGTCGAGGTTCAACCCCTGCTAGTCGCCGTCCATCACCACTCCGTCGCCGCCTGTCTCCCCCCTCTTCATCAAGAATCGTGAACCATCGTCCCAGCCCCTTCATTGTCTTCGAACCGTGAACTATCACCCGTCGCCATCCCTTGTTCGTATTCATTCGTTTAACTTTTAACCTGTTCATGTACGGTTCACGAACGCTAATCGAACAGAAATTCTTATTCGTGTTCATTAATTAAGTAATTTAGCTTGTTCACGAATGCTAACAAACACATGCATGTTATTTAAACAATAAAAATTAGCATTCTTAATCTCAAGCATTGTAGATAATCGTTTATATATATATATAGGGGTTGGATCCACTAAGAAGGGATTTTTGCCTAAGAAGAGTAAGAAGCAATAGAAATTTGACACGTGTCATCATAAAACAGTAATACAGTACAAAAAACGAAATACAGTACAAAAAGAAACAAATCCAGTACAAAAAATCAAAATCCAGTACAAAAATCAAAAATCTAGTACAAAAAAATCCAGTACAAAAAAAATAAAATATAGTACAAAAAAAAAATCTAATACAAAAAACCACAAAAATCGAGTATAAAAAAATATAGAACAAATCTAGTACAAAAAAATAAAAATGTAGTATAAAAAATACGATTTTATACCTAAATTATGTGACACGTGTCAAATTCTTATTAGTTCTCACTCTTCTTACACAAAAAGCTCTTCTTATTTGATCCTTCCCCTATATATATATATATATATATAAATTAAAATATTATAGTATTAAATTAAAAATAACTTAAATATTATGATATTTAACTAAAAATTAAAATATACAACATATTTAATGAATAAATATAATAAATGAACTTAACCGAACATTAACGAACATATTACCGAACGTTCACGAACACAAATGAACGAACACGAACTCTGTTCATGTTCGTTCATTTAACTAAACGAACAAAATTTCTTGTTCGTGTTCGTTCATTTAATAAAAGAACGAACATAAATGAACTTCCAGCCGAACGGTTCACGAACTGTTCGCTGAGCGTTCGGTTTGTTTACAGACCTAACGACGGTTGATCATTGGGGGAGCGGCGGTGGTAGTTGATCGATGGTGGTGCTGCTGTGTCCCCCATTCAGACGGTGGTTGCCCTCTTTTCTCTCATTCAGACCCCCATTTAGACTTTCTACCTCGTTCAGACCTTCTACCTCATTCAGATGCGTTTTTTGCACTAAACAAACGGTCTGAATCTTAACCATTCAGATTCAGATCCATTCAGATGCTACCAAACAACCCTAAGATGATAAGGCAATATTTTTGTAATTATCGAAGTTAAATAACCTAATTTAAAATTACCATTAAACGTACAAGATAAAAAAAGTAACTTTTATCATTATTTTTATAATTTGTTGTTTATATTTCATTTTCTTTATAAAACTTTTATTTCTAAAAGCAACAAATAGAAATATTTCTTATTTTCTAAAAAAATTGATATTTAGGAAAAATTATATTTTATAAATTTTTAAAATATGTTTTATAATAAAATGATTTGATTTTGAATATATAAAAACTATTTTCAAATTTGTAAAAGACAAATAATATCATTAGTTATTAATATTATAATTATTTAATAGGATAGATAATATAATTTATTTAATATGAGAGATAATATAATTTTTATTTAACAAGAGAGAATTAAATGATTGCATAAAAATTTGACAAGTGCCATTATGATCTTAGAATGTGACAAGTGTCAAATAAAGATTTTTGTTTATTACAATAAAATAAGATATATATATCTAACTAATCTAATAAAAAAGTATTTTTAAGAGACACGTGTCGCTTTCTGTTTAATGTAAAAAAAATTTTTTCGCCTCTCTCTCTTAGTAGATATTAATATTTTTTTAGTAATTATATTATATAATTAAATATTAAAAAAAATAAATTTTCTTATTCTAATATTTTTCTAATTTATTAAAATTTAATAAGTTATAAGAACATTTCAATTGTATCTTATCTTAAAATATAAATTTATAATTTTTAAATATTTACTATTAATTTATATTAATAATTTTTTTTAATTATTCTATCTGTGAAATACACAGGTTTTTAGGCTAGTGTGTGTCTATATATATATATATATCTTATTATCTTAATAAACAAAAATATTGTTTGCCACTTGTCACAATTTTAGGTTAATAAGGTCACTTGGCAACTTTTTATCATTTCATTAAATTATCACTCTTATTAAATAAGTATATTAACTCTTATATTCAATAATTATAATATTAATGATATTATTGATTACTAAAAAGTTTAATAATCAATTAAAAATTCTAAGATAAGAATTTTTTCTAAAAATCAATATTTTTTAGAAATAAATAAATTTTAAACCGGTATTTATAAAAAAAGTTTTTTTTTTCCTAAAAATAATGTATTCTAAAAAAATTAAAAAAATAAAATAGACTATAATACATAGATTTTAAAGAATATTTTTTTATAAACAAATGACATTTTTTAGTATTAAATTTTTAAAAATTAATCTCTTTTAAAAATAAAGTTTTTGATCATTGTTTTATTGGTTAAAGTACTTATTAAAACGTATTTTAAACATTTTATATTAAAATGTTATTTTATAATTTATAAATTATTATTATTAACTATTTAATATTTTATATTAAATCCGTGTAACATACGGGGTATAGAATAGTATATATATAGGGAACTAATAAAATGAAACACCTATTTTAGTTTGAATACATGCAAAAATCATGTAAAAAAACGTATTTTTTAAAATTATTTTGTACATGTTTCTAAGATTATTTGACACATTTTTATAGAAAAAAGTTAAAAAAGCGTCAAGTGGATTTTTTTTTTAAATTATTTTGTAAACCCATGTAAAACATACATAACGTGGCATCAGAACTAACGAAATTTTTTTACCTTTTCTTCGTAAGTTTAGGTTTAAGGTATTGATTTAGAGTGTGGTTTTATAGGTTAGCTTTATAGTTTAGGGTTTATATTATAGCTTAGGTTTAGTGTATAGTTTTAAGATTTAGTGTAAAGTTTATGGTTTAGGTTTAATTACAAGAGTAATAATACTCCCCAACGCCTAAACATTGGCGCACAACATAAGAACTCTCTTTTAAGCACTATGGTTACTGGATTTGTATATTTAAAAGAAAAATCAAGTTTTATCAGTCAAAAAGGAAAAAAAAAAAAAAAGGGTCTCTTGCCCTCGTATACCGATGCGTTTTTATAACTTCATGCTCCTTTCAACAGAAACCATGAAAATTATGTTGCTGTTAGATTCCCTCCCATAAATATCTCAGCTGTGTACGTATCCAACCAACCAGGGTTATGCACCTGCGCATATACCTCCTGCAACACAACTAGCAGCAAGTTAATTGTAAAATATCAGAAAAAAATGCATGTGAGAGAGAGAGACCTGTTGACCAAGATGAACAACAGAACTTTTTGTCATCAATATGTTTGACATCAAGACCAATGAACCAGGAACCAGTACTGACATCATCAAAAGCGTATGTGCGAAGAATAGATCTGCCAGAATAAATACACAATCAGACAACTTGTTAACAAAATGTAAAGCATGATGTAGGCAGCCATGTGAAACCTGTTTATCGACACAAATCTTGCCAAAGCCTTGGATATAACAAACATTTCACCAGATGCATGGCGGAAATAGCTGTCCATCACAAAAGGCACACCTTGATGATTTAGGCAATATATAAACAACAACACTCCTCTACTATTGTTCTTCTAAAACATGAATAAAATGTTTATTGACTTCAGCAATTTGTTATACTTATTTAATTATTAAAAAAGAAAAAGTCAAATATCACCAGCTTCTTACGTCTTTCCATCCCCAAATTTCCACCAATCGGGTTCATACCATTTCTGACCCCTGCCAAAATCCACAACCATGAAACAGAAACAAAATCAAGTGCCTTCAGATATATTACAACACCAACCGGTTGCATGAGTTTTGGATCACACTTACTGTTCAGAGAAAACTTCGCCTGATTTCATACACCCAATATATACACGGGGATTATCTAGATGAGCTGCAAGTGTACTTCCCAAGGCATCTGTGAAATAAATCCAGTTTCATCATCCTTACTTCCATTTAATATATAATTACTGTCAAGTCGGTATAATATTGTTTGTTTTCATAGTATAGAATGGACCCCTTTTACATAAATAATAAACAACATGATCAAGTTTTAGCACACTGGTTGTGAAACTTAAAATTCAACATACGTATATGACTAAATGAGGTATACTTCATGCAGGGAAGCAAGTTAAAGTTCCAAATATGTATATCTATCATCAAGTAATTAAATGCATTTATGCATCATGGCATTGTGCTTACCAATATTTACATAAACATCATCGTTGACTTTTGCATAGTATTCAGCTTCCCATCTTTCTGCAGCATGGGCAAAGAAAAGTTTGGTCTTCTTTGGAAGTTCCTCTGTGGCCTCCACATGGCTATCCTGTAAAAATGCATAAATTTATATCACTTTCCAGATATTGTGATTAAAAATAACAAAAAACAACTGTTATAAAAGCACAGTAATTTTTCAGTCAGTAGAAACTAAATAGCTTCCCTCCTTTTGTTTTCTTCAATCTAATATCTCCATCAAATTGACAAATATATATATATATATATATATATATATATATATATATATTTCCTCTCAACTGAGATTAGGGGTGTTCGAGGAATCAAATTTCATATAACTCAAATTAATAAAATCAAATTATTTTGATTTTGATTTTTTTAACCTGAATTCGAATTCTGAATAAGTTCTAACAATTCGATTTTGAATTTGAGTTTTGAATTTGCCTCATTCAAAACTGGATTCGATTCAGAATTATTTAAAAAAAATTATTTTAATTTTACTTTCAAAACTACGAAAAACTTGAATCATTTATAAAAACAATTCAAATCTGTAAAACCAATAAGCCATCAAAATGTAAAATAACCAAAACCACAATTGTAGTATTCAAAATACAAATTTAAATTATTCAAACTAAAAATGTTCAAAAAGTATTTAGAATCAAATAAAATGGAATACAAGTAATCCTAAGTTCAATATCAAACTTCGAATCAAATCAAATTCAAGTTTGAAAATTCAAGTCGAATTTCGAATTAGTAACATTTTATTCCAATCCAATCGAATTTCAAGTTTTTTAAGCCCAAATCGAATACTAAACTTTCCTAATTGACATCCTGTCATCACACTTTCTCTCTTTGTAAAAATAACCTACTCAAACATTTAGCTTTATCAATGCATATGTTTAGCATTAGTTAATAATGTAAAAATAACTTGTATGTATGAAAACATGACAACCTCCATTGTCATATATAATAATACCATAAACTTTATAAACTTTACAGTAGATGTGTTAAGAAGTATGAATTATATAGAGCGTGTACATAATATATCAACCAGTGATGACCCCTATTAGTAAATAAACAAGTACAAGAAACCAACAAAATTAAGATGATGCTTTCCACACATCAGTGAGCCTTTATACTTACTAGGATAAAGAAATCATTGTAGTTCCTATTTTCAATATCTACGCCCCTATCCAAACTATCTCCACGATTAGCACTGCAATTATAAATTGTCATGTGGCCATAAACATAAGTATAAGAAAAATCATCATGGAAATAAAAGAAGGTTTCAGAGAAAACAAAAGTGAAAAGAGTGTACCTTCTTCCAATAACAAATCGAGCAATTACACCTTTTTGATCCTCCATCTTTCTCAAAGCTTCACCTGCAGCAATAACGCTAATATTTTACTGATACCAAGCATATGAGCAAAAATAAATAATACAACATGCATACATTCTAAAATAAAGCATTGCTCTCAATTATCATCATTGACATAAGTTAAGTTGAATAAAACTGTGACACTCTTAATAGCATTTCATGAAAAGTGCAAGGGGCAATATGTCTAACAAAAGATTTTACTCATGTGACTTGTTCCTGACTATTTACAATCAAATGTAGGTATAGTTATATAAAGAATAACACTCCCTCATAATAGTGAAGCATTAATAATCACAAGGTATAATATAAGAAACAAACAAACTTACCCAGTATATTCTCACTTTTCAGTAGGGTCTGAGGGAAAGGATGGACACAAACCTTACCCTTATCCCAATTGGGATAGAGAGGCTGCTCCGAAGGAGTCCCTAGCTCAAAGTTATCGTTTGAAGTTGATCATCCCAACACTTTTAACGTTAAATAACGTTAAAATTAGTGCAATTTTACTTTTGCCTAAGGGCCCACACATATATACATTATATGTGTGCGCCGCAAATGGGGCGTTATCACAAGGTATAATATATCTATCTAAAACAAAGTAAAATAAGATAATAAAATGCTAACAGCGCATTTACCAGTTGTCATCCATGCCTTGCGTATCACTTCCCTATTGTTCTTGCGACCAAATCCTGTAAGGACTCCAATGACCACTAATGGTTGATTCTTGGAAGTAGTTTTTGTGGTTGACAAGTGATTTGAGACAAAGCCTTCTTGACGGGCTGCAGCCAGTTCCATTTCAAGAGCTGTTAGTTTCTTCTGTTGTTCCCTAACAAGCATATAATTGTCAATCAAACTTACAAACTAAATTATGCGCTAGAGGCAAATAGAGTCGAAAAATGGACTCACACAACTGCATTACCTGCATCCTATAATTTTCAACGTATCATCCACGGATATAGAAGATTTTCCCTGATAATAAATAGGAATTATTAAGCCAACTCCAAAGACAACCAGGAAATAGTTAAGGAATTCACGCATGTAAACACAAGAATAAGAAGTTTTCGATAATATGGGTGTTTTTGGTGTTATCTTTACCAACAAATCATTCTAGTGATTTAGAGTAGCATATATGTGTGTTAATGATCCCCCAACCCTCTCCTACCCTAATAAGAATGAGAAACCAGACCCTATGCTAATCATGAGTTGGCCTTATTTCTTACCTGCCCTGTTATTCTGTCAAGCTCTTTACCCAGATAAACCCTGTTCTCAGCATCTTGCCATAAACTTCAAAAGAAAACAAAAACAAAACGGATTCAGACTCAATACATGAAACGATTTAACGAGATAAGTATAATTGTATAAACAGTAGATGACAAACAAAAGAACGATGCCCTAGTACGATTCTAGCGTCTAATTATACAGCATATGTGATATGCAATTAATTCAGTATAAAACTCCAACGATTTACGCTAAATTACTTGAACGTAAATAATATGAATTCAAATTAGTTTAAATCAGACTTCACTGCAGGCAACTCATATACAGTAATAACGCAGTGGACTAGTATCACTTCATCCTATGAAATCTTGTGGAGAAGCAAACTCTTACCGACCGGCGACATAGAAGGATGCCATGGCGGCGATGGTGCAGAGCATCAAGGCTGAAATCGAGGATCGAAAAAGCAATCCTGGCTTAGCATTCCGATGGTAATTCGAACCCTTGCTTTGCATCTTCCCTGGAAGATCTTCTGCTTTTCTTTCACAAACGATTCAACAGTGATTGAGTTGTAACGAAGGTGTTGATCGATCTGAACAATGCATTTGTCAAAAGTCCGTTACGAGATCCGACGGCCTGGATTTGGTGATCGCCAGCGCAGCTCCGACTCCGAAGCTGAGCTTCTATGGGCTTAGTTTGAAAATGGGCTATGGGCTCCATCTTTAGTAAACTAAATAACGACCCTCAAAATGCTCTTTCCTATGCTAAATATAAAAAACGCTTGCTATTCTCTTAAATGTTTCAAAGAACCTAACATATGATATCAAGTAAGCGATCTTTTGCTGGTTTCGATGTCTCTTCAAGGAACCATTGGTTCGATTGAGTCCTACAAAGAGGGAACCATGAAAATTTACGATATATTTTGATTTATGTAAAATGTTGAGCGCTATGTACATGACTTGTTGCAAGTTGTGTTGTGAATTATTTGCAACAAACGCAACCATGACTTAGAAAAATCACATTAACATAAAATATGACAACGCTTTGAAAGGTAATTCAACTCGAGGTCAAAAATCAGTGGCAAATTAAGGAAATTTATGAGCTTATAACATTGTTGCGGTTTTGGAGGAAATGATGAGTTTCGTGTCGAGCGTTTGACTTGGCTTATTCAATGAGCTTTCCAACCATGCTACATCAAACAAGGCTAAAAATGAATTAATTTTAGGATTTAAAACTTTTTTTAAACCGGTATCAAACTTGTGATGTTTTACCCCTCAATTGATAGAACCCCAACATATGATAAATGACGAAATGCACAATTGTGTTTAAAGTGTTTGCATATCCTCACACCAACCAACACTGATTTTATATTTTAGACATGGTAATAAAATTACATAAGATAGAAAACAAATTTTCACCCCTCTTTTGATGACGCCTAGAATAATGAAGTCAGAGGAACCCAACTTAAATAAAATATAACTTGATTTTCGATGGTCCCTATATACACACACCCACACGCGCGCACACATATACATAGGCGAAGCTTATATAGGGTCGGGGGCCGACCACCCCCCTCTTTTTTCTGTCTGTAGTTTTAATTTTTTTGATCGAAATGTTATTTTTAGTTAAAAATAGTGGTTTCGCCCTATCTTCAAAAATTAACATGTATTATGGGTCTCATAAATTTTCGTCCCCTTCCAAAACGCTCAAACTCTGTCACTGCATATATACACACACACACACATATTCATAATTGATGTGTTACGCTCGTCTTGACAAATTGAAGGCATAAAGGAGGCTCTTAGACAAATGGAAATCTTTAGTACAAGCCAAAAGATATACAAGATATATAAAATATTAAAAGGACATGAGTATTGAATTTTTAGATTCAAATTGAGACATACTTAAGTTTGGCATGTAACATGTTTGACATAGCTATTAACAAAAACAAAGTTTGGAAACATGTCTTGATCTTCTTGCAAGTTACAATAGAATAACTCCTTTTCATGTCAAGTTGTTATATGTTAGAGAAAAATAAAAATAAAAATGAGGATTTCATATAAAATTGAAAATGAGTATTTTCCTAACTTTATACAAAAATATAAATATATTTGACTGAGCTTAATATTTTTATTATCTTTTGAGTATGTATTCTACCACGTGAAAGCTTCACAACAAATCAAAACTCATACAAAACATAGTACAAATGAATGGGATATTGATACTTGAAGTTGTTTGTTTAAAACTATAAAGCTGCCAAGCTCGTACGAATGAATAAGAAAAGCAAGTATGGATGAACAATATGTTAGTACATTTGAGCATTTGTTGCTACTTGCTACATATTAACAAATGGTAGTACGAATGAACAGGGCCGGCCCCGAGAATCAAAAAAAATTCCGGGGCCCAGGGCGGGAAAAAAAATGGGCCTCTGTTTAAAAAAATTAACTTAGTAATTTATATATAAAAAGGTAATAATATGAATATATTTGTTAAAAAAATTAACAAAACCAAAGTATTGTAGCAAAATAATATATTTTAAATATATAAGCAAACCGTGATGCTATCTGAACATATTTTGAAGCTAAAGTTTCGATCATTTATTCGGTATCCATATTGTCTAAGATGACGTTCTCAATAGAAGTCATTGTCAATCCGTTAAGACGGTCTTATGGCATTGACGATCGCAAATAAGACTTCAACAACTTCAACTTAGAATGGTTTCTTTCTGTCAATGTCATTTTAACCGGATAGTCAACAAAACTCTATATGCAATTAAGTCATTCGGAAAAACCCAAGCTGGTTCAACTTGTTTATAACATCAAAAGGTGATAATTTTATTACATACAAACGTTTCAAACAACTTCAACTCTAAATAAAGTTAATCTGCATCAACATCTCATTGTTCATCATACTTCAATGTGTGGCTCATTAAAGACTGCAATCGAGGTTGTGCTCGATGGCTTTTGGCCGTGCAATTGAAGCAATGAAAGCTACAGGGGATCCGCTTTGTTGAATTTGGAAGGTGAGACTGGAGGGCTGGAGGGTGGAGTTGGACGTTGGTCGTATGCTGGAGCATGTTTAGGAATTGGAAGAGTGGAAAGTAAAACCAATTTGGGGGAAATTTAATAGAAACTTAATATATTTTTAAATATGTGAGGCTTTTTTTAGGAGTAACCCATACAAGTTAAACTATTTTCATTCTATCAGAACTTGTTAGACCCTAAGTTTTATAATTTTTTTTATAATATATAATTTTTTTTTAAATTTCGGGCCCCTAAAAACGCCGGGCCCGGGGCGGTCGCCCACCTCGCCCTTGCCCAAGGCCGGCCTTGCGAATGAACAAAGTTCCTGCTAATCAGTTTTAGCTAATTTGAACAAAAACATAAACATTTAAGTGTCATTCAAGACTCAACCAAGTACGCTAAATTGTAGTGAAAAGCTTCAATAAGGTTTATGTTTTGTTTGAATTCCGTATAAGGTGTTTTAACATTTTTTTGGTAAGGTGAGCCTTAGTAACGAAACACACTCGAATCATAAGCAATTTATAAACACATTCCTCTAATTTATCGTTTCAAAGGTAATTTTGGACATCAGTGTCTTTTCAAGTACTAACATTCCTCTAATTTATCCCATTTTTATTTATAAAAATCTAAAATATAATTATAAAAGAGATTTATCAAATATGTTGGATATTTATTTATCAATTAAAAAATATACAACATCAATAATACAAGAGGCAATGATAAATGTGGCTTATGGTTGGAGGTATAATAATGCAAATTTTTTTAATTGGTTTGAAGCTTCATTAACTAAGTTTGAAAATTTAATTATGGTTTCTTGATGGAGATTAAGGAAAGCAAGGTTAATTTTTGATTGAAGGAAAGGTCATTTATGTACTTCACATCAGAAATGATACAAAATGTACGTGCATTTGGTTCACACAAAGACAAGACAAAATTATCATTTGTAGGTCATGAAAAGCTTATAAATATGAGGACGAGGTAGGAGTAGGAAACACGACAACACTCACTAGTACGTTACTACTGAAAATGAAGCCGCTTACATACATAATTTAGGAGCCCGTGTTCTATTGATGATTATCAAATGTAACCCCAAGATTAAAACACACAAAAAAAAATAAAAATTGGTGAACGTCACCAATAGGCGCCCCTAATCGACCGGTCTCACAGTCAACATAAGAGAGGTAAATCGCGTGACCCATGGAAAATTGGGTGGTGCCGAGCTTTATACCTAGACATCCATTATAGACTCGCACCCCCTTACCACTAGGCCACCATCGCGAGGACAAAAAAAAATAAACAACAATAATACTTTCAAGGTATGACAAAGAATTGAGGTTAGAGATGATATGTGTTTGTTGTTTACTATATTTTGTTAGAGCTAGACGCCTAGAAGGTGTAACCAAGGTGGTTAGAACTAACATAACATGTTAGACATGACATAAGAAAATAAGACGTGAATGCCAACATGGTTAAATACAAACACGACACGATAATAGTTGTGTTATGTTTTCCAAAACACAAACATGAAACTAAAAATTGGTTACATGGTAAAAATCACATAAATATTTAAGATAAAAAAACATATAAACAAGTTTAAACAAGTCATTAACATGTTAATATGTATTTAGCATGTTTAGATATAACTTTTGTCATAAACAAACTGTCGCGTTTAAGACACGAATTGATTATTTTATTACATAATTTGAATGTTTTAATTTTGAACTCAAAATATGTTGCAACATGACGAAATTATGTGCAAGAGGAAATCTAGTTGGAGTTATTTTCGACTAACAAATATAGTGATTATAAATAGTAAATTCACTTCTTAGACTGAGATTCTTAATTGCGAGAAATTAAATAAACGAGAATATTTTATATGATCTTCGATTATTGGGATAAATGCTTATAAAAGACGCAACTTTTAGATTAGAACATTTTTACTAACCAATCACTATCAGTGTAGAAAACATCATGCAATCACAAGTGAGTTGGTATGTCTCTGTGTGTTTGTATATATATACAGGGGTTGGATCTAGTAAGAAGAGATTTTTGCCTAAAAAGAGTAAGTAACAATAGAAATTTGACACGTGGCACAATCAAGCCAGTACATAAAAAATAAAAAATCCAGTACAAAAAAAATAAAAATGTATTACAAAAAACACAAAAATCTAGTACAAGAAAAATAAAGAACAAAAAAATAATCTAATACAAAAAAAATAAAAATATAATATAAAAAATAAAAATTTAGTACAAAAAATATGAAGTAATACGTAAATTATCATGCCAAATTTCATATTATTATTAGTATTAATCTTCTTAGGCAAAAAACTCTTCTTATTTGATCTTTCCTCTCTCTCTCTCTCTCTATATATATATATATATATTATGTGAATAATTACAATGAAAACCAACTTTAGTAGTGAAAACTATTTAAAAAACCTTGTAAAAAAGTTTCTTTTTTGGATTTTCTTTTACAGATTTGTAATATTATTTGATTCATTTTTATAAAATAAAAAATAAAAAAGTGTCAAGAGGTTTTTAAAAAATATATATTTTGTAACACTATTCAACACATATGTAATGTTACGCTAGTTGTTATGGAATATATTTACATGAAGTTACATACGTTTTACAAGGTTTTATAATATATTTTTTCTAAAAAAACCTCTTGATGCTTTTTTTTTTATCTTTTTTCTTATAAAAATAGCCAAATAATGTTACAAACTTGTAAAAAAAATTCAAGATTATTTTTTTACATAATCATAGTTTTCACAACTAAAGGTGGTTTTCAAATTAGCTTTTCACTATATATGTATGTATGTATGCATGTTTGCATAAATTGTATCATGTGAAAACTATCTTGCCTCTCTTAAAACGATAACCAATAATAACCCATCAATATACATATATGTGTAAATTCATGCCTTGTATGATTTAACACATATGTAGTTTGTTACGCCTCGTTAGGTTCAGGCGCCCTTAAACAAGGTTTGGGAGCGGGTGCTTGTGTTCTTGTTAGGTTGGGTGCCCATGAACGAGATTTGGGTGTCAGTAAATGAGGTTTGGGCGCTTGTGTTCTTGTTAGGTTGGGTGCCCATGAATGAGATTTGGGTGTCCGTAAATGAGGTTTGGGCGCCTGTGTTATTGTTAGCTTGGGGTTCCGCCTCTGATAGACCTGTCAGAGAGATGCCTATGTGTAACACATGCTATTTATTTTATAAAATATATTGTTAAAATTATAATAAAAAAAATATAGTTATTATATACAAATATGTGACACTTACATACTAGTAAGTAACGAGTAAAATGATTATTAAAATTTTTTTTTTGACATACTTATTCGGATAGTTAATATTATAGGAGACCGCTCAAAATTAATAAAATATATTATAATTAAACTTTCTCCGTTTTTAACGAAACTTTGATCGAAATGTAGATAAAAAATGAGCAGGTCCTAGCAGTATTTTTAGAATTTTATAAAACATTATATTTTAAAAGTTATAAGAGAAAAACAAAATTTAAGCTAAATTAATTATAATAATAAAATAATATAAATTTAACAATTCAATTCAATTTGAAAGAATTGGTGAAATCCTTACGTGTGACATTTTTGTGAGTCAAATTTAACTTCCGATGATTCATTCGATTAAATAAAAAACACGTATACAATCTATTCTTGGAGATCAAGCATGGACTGCCTATAAATATGCACCAAATTCCCAAACTTGTAATCACATAAAAAAAACAAACAAATATATACACACATACGTTTGACTGTTTTAAAAAGCTCTGGATGCTAAAAGGTGCTGATCAGTATAAAGGGTCAAGATTAAGGAGTCGGTTCGTTTAGGTATGTTATTTAATTTTAGTTAAACTCATAAATTTAAAGCTTAATTAAAATATTAACTTATAGGGTTAGGGTTAAGATCCGACCCTATGTATATATTAAAAATTTTAGTTTACTTATAAATAAATAACAATAACAATAATAATTGTAATAATAATAATAGTCGTCGTCGTAATAATAATAATAATAGATAAATAAATAAATCTTTCTTGCAGAATAAATATAAGAAACGTTGCCCAAATTTATATCAAGAAACTTAAGCTGTCACTCAGACAACCAAAATTTCAGGTGAATACATCTAACTTGTTTTTAAATATAAATGATTTTTTATGAGCATTGTATGTTAAACTTTGACGCATAAAGGGATACTATTAGACCAGCATTTAGGCCATTAGTATACGTACGATTTGCAAATTGTATCCGCTATGGGTGAAATTCCCATACGTGGCTGGTAACGTGAGCTGGAAGGTTATACGTAAGACGCACTCCGCAGGCAACCTAACCAGTGACGGGCTGTGGGCTGGAGGGAACAATTGTAAGACGCACTCCGCTGTTGTTCCTAACCAGTGACAGTACAAGCCAGGGTATGCAGTGGTTGTATCGATCAGTGAAATAACCTGCTAAATGTGTAGTATTGCCACTAATAATTATGCTTAAAGTACCGAATATGCTATGCTTACATATCGAGTCTGTTATTTGTATTCACCAACATTATGTTGACGTTTTATTTTTAAAAAAATTTTCAGGTGATAATGAATGACAAATCAGAAGCAAGATGAGAGGTTTAGGGCCTATGATGCCTTAAATAAATATCTTGTGGCAAAACCGAGGAGCGATTGGAGTTATACCTCCAAGTCCAGTATAAACCGGGATATGTAAATATATGTTTGTAAAAACTTGGTTTAAAATAAAATAAAATGAGATGTTCATATCTATGCATATGAAATTTTATTAAATCCTGAAAAGTTATTTATAAACGATGAAAATGTGGTTTTTTCATACCTATGCGTATGAATTATTTGTAAATTATGAAAACGGAATTCACATCCATGCATGTGAATTAATTATAAAATTATGAATTTATGAAACAATGCTTCCACTGAAACATATTAAAATAGATAATAACTCTGACCGAGACTGTATAATCTATGAAACCAATTCGGGTCGCAGCGCCCAGGCCGCCAAGAGCCCGGGGTGTGACAGGTTGGTATCAGAGCTCCTGGTTTTAGCGAAATAGGTACTATTGAATGTATCTAAGCTTTAACCGAACTAAGATAAGTGTCTATCAAGAGAATAGGTATGATAGTATTCTATAAATACTAAGAACGATTGAAATAACATGGTAAATATTGATGATAGCCTATGAGCTAAATTACGATGAATTATTTTTATGACTATGTCATATATCAAATTTTGTAGACAATGTCTCGAAACCAAAATTCTGGCGGACTGTCTGCAAACACTCGTGGGAAAAAGAGAACGCACACGGATGCTAATGAACCTGTGATTCAAAAGGCTGAACTTAAGGAAATAATAGTAAAGGAAATTAAGGACGCAATACCTACGATTATTGCGGCTATGAAAAATAATGAAAATTCGAATCCAGAGAATACTGTGACAAAAGCAAAAGAGGTGTCTGGTTCGAACAATGAGAATATCGAAGCTTCTAGTGCAAAACGATTTAGAACTGAAGGATGTTCATACAAAACATTCCAATCTTGTAAACCTCCTGAGTTCGCAGGAACGGAAGGAGCTGTAGTAGCACTACGTTGGCTTGAAAAGATCGAGGCGGTGCTTGCAATCAGCAAATGTGCTGAAGAAGATATGGTTCTGTATGCTTCAAATTCCTTTAAAGACGGAGCATTGGAGTGGTGGAACTCCATTATTCAAACCAAAGGCAGAACCAATGCGTATGCTATGACTTGGGAAAGTTTTCGGGATCTCGTAACTCGAAAGTTTTGTCCAATGAATGAGAAGGAACAAATCGAGAGAAAATTTCTGACTCATCGCATGGTCGGTGCTGGGCATCGTGAGTACACTTCCAAGTACTTTGAGTATGCTCGATTGGTGCCACACCTTGTGACACCGGAATCAAACCTTATCAGTCGTTATATCTGGGGACTGGTAAGCGAAATACGTGACATGGTTAAGGCTGCTATGCCTCAGACCATTGATTCAGCTGTTAAACTGGCAGGGTTGCTTACAAATGGAATGGTAAGAACCCAAGAGGAAAAGAAAAGCCAAGAGGCAATCCAAAAGGGTGATCAAAGTTCGAAAAGGCCTGCAGGAAAATTTGTGAAAAAAGAAGGAGGCAGTGGTACGTTCCCACACTATAAAACATGTGGCAAAAAGCATCTGGGAAAGTGTAATAGGGCAAAGTATTGTAGCCACTGTAAAATGATGGGTCATTCTTTGGAAGAATGCAGAAGGAAAGTGATGGTGACGTGTTTTAACTGCAACGAACCAGGACACTACCGAAATGAGTGTCCTAAATTGAATAAAGTAAGCAGGACTAGCGGGGCTGGTGGTTCAGGAGCCAAAGCTGATACAAATGCAAAGAGGACGACTCGAGCTTTTGTTCTTAATGCCATGGAAGCTGCAGACATGCCGGATGTTATTACCGGTACGTTTCTTATCAATAATGTTTATGCTAAGGTTTTGTTTGATTCGGGAGCAAATCAAAGCTTTATTGATTATGAATTTTGTAAGCTTCTAAATGAACCACTAGTGAAACTAGATAAGCCTTATCTGGTAGAAACCGCTAATGGTGATGTAGTCAAAATAAACGAAGCATTAGTAAATGGTAAGATCACACTCTTTAAGCACAACATACCTGTGAAATTCTTACCAATGAAGTTGGCCGGTTTTGATGTGGTAATCGAGATGGATTGGTTAGCTACAAACCAAGCTTGTATCCTATGCGACGTCAAATCCATTGAAGTTCGTGTTCCAACGGGAGGAAAATTGATCATCAATGGCGATAAGCCAACAAACCATGTTGGAATTATTTCTATGATCAAAGCTACTAAGTATCTAAACAAAGGCTATTTAGCTTATCTAGTCTCAGTCACAATTGAAGATCAAGAAAAGAAGAAACTGAAAGACGTACCTGTTGTAGCTAATTTTCCCGAAGTGTTTCCAGATGAATTGCCTGGTTTACCACCAGAACGTGAAGTAGAATTTAATATCAATCTGGTACCAGATACGCTCCAATTGCTAAATCTCCTTATAGATTGGCACCAACTGAGATGAAAGAACTTAAGAAACAATTAGACGAGCTATTGGAAAAAGGTTTTATTTGTCCTAGCTCATCACCTTGGGGAGCTCCAATCTTATTCGTAAAGAAGAAGGATGGGTCAATGCGGATGTGTATTGACTATAGGGAGCTAAATAAGGTGACTGTTAAGAACAAGTATCCACTTCCACGAATTGACGAACAGTGTTTGTATTATCAGAAACGTACATTTGAAATTGTTGTACGTGTACTATAAACAGTAACTATGTGTACATATACGATTATGAACAGTGTTTGTATTATCAGAAATCTAAATACAAGAAATTGTTGTACGTATTTTCGTGTAAACTTAAATACAGTAAGTGCAACGTACATTTGAAACATTAGTTGTGTGTATTTAAGTGAAAACTTAAGTACAGTTAACACAACAAATCACGAGAAACAACGATGTTCAAGTGATTAACAGAAACACATCGGTTGCGATCTGATATCCATAGATGACAGGAATCAGATGGCCGACAATTCAATGTGAAAACAATGTGATAACAAGATGTTTAGTTGAGTCCGATAGTGAGGAAACACAATTCAAACTAAATTACAGTGTCATTTCCGAATAATGAACTGACAGTGTGTTTGCGTGGGTGACGATTCACACAAACATATCTGTGAGTTTAACGTTCTAAAATGATAACTGAAAAGTAGAAAACAAAAGTCGGAAAGCAAAACCATCATCGTGTTCGTTCGAATGACGATTCGAACGAATACGCGCGATGGTGACGCGATTCGACGAAACGAAAACGAAACACGACACGAACGATAATAAATTTAATAAAATAAAATAAATAACGTTTTACAATTTTGAAACTCATCATTATAATTTAAATGACATTCTTTTATTTATCACAATTAAATTACGTGTAATTTTCCGGATACGTGACGAAATTACGAACCGAGCAACCGAAATGAACCTGAACACCACACGGAGTATAAAAACTCTAAAATGAGAGTTTTCTCTCATTTCTATCACCCACATCTCTTTCTCTCTCTCAATTTCCGGCTAACACCAAAAACCACCATTTTTCACCTTCAATCTCTCATAACTTCCTCATTCCTTAACCAATTTGAGTGATTCTTGAACCCACGTGAAGCCCTTGACGAGCTCTACATGAAAGTACAACGGATCTGAAAGTTTACTCACTGAAAAACGAGGTATGATGCTTCAAAGAAATCGAAAAATAGGGTTTTCTTGTCTTGATGTTCAGCCCACACACCAAGCAGGTTTAAAACTCACTTCCACGACCACAATACTCTTGAAACTGACCTAATGTGAAGCCTCCACATGCAAACGATTCCAAAGGATGGCTAGATCGATGTAGATGATGATGGGAAGGTGCGACAGGTCGGTGGATTCCTGGGTCAAGTTGGCCGAACCAGTGGGTCACGAACCTTCTTGTTAAGCTGAACCATCATCAGTTAGACGAACCCATGTGATCAGCAAAGCCATAGACGAACCTAGCCTTCCACTGCCGAACCCTTGAGCCACTGAACATAGCCGAACCATTCTAGTCAAACCTATGGCAGGTGGCGAACCCATGGCTGACGAACTCTAATACCCGAACCCTTCGAGCAGTACACGAACCTATGCTTCTCAATGATGCGGCCGAACCTTCCATGACAACCCTAATAGCCGAACCCATCAGGACCGACGAACCTTCGACTGTAGCCACGAACCCCGGTTGTTCAAGCCACTTAGCCGAACCTTCATGCTTAGCACCGAACCATCTGAAAACACCGAACCTTAGGCATGCAAACCATCGGGCTGTTGCAGATTTGGCAATCTTGTGCCGTTCATCCAATTCACTAGGCCCATTATACTGCTTCGGCCCATCAACTATTTGATTTAAACAATTATTCGGCCCAATATAGATCCATTAACTTGGAGCCCAACAGATCGGCCCAACATAGAGGCCTGTCCAACATTCGCAGCCCATACGCTAGACCATCCAATCTGGCCCAACCTTTGTACACTAGGCCCAATATTGCCATCAAGACCCAATAACAAATTTCATTAGCCCATGTTAAGCCCACATGCATAGTATTCGGCCCATACAATCTAACCGGCCCATAACATTTGATCCGCCCGACCTTGTGGCCCAGAACACAACCAATCGGCCCATAAGAGTTTATTGGGCCCGTAACTAACCTAAGTGACACACACACAATTACGGCCCCAATGATTAGCCGACTCGCTTACATACACTTAACCTCAACACGAGAACCATAAGGTTTAAATCTCAACTAACTCAAAGAACCAAGTGATCAGGTATGATGTACAAGATGTGATAATACCTGAAAAGATCAATAATCAATTTCTTTAGCTCAATCTAATGGTATATGTCACACACCCGCTAAAGCGGAAACACGAGGGCGAGACGAAATTGGATTACAAATACATTGTTTATAAAGAAACTTACTAAATTGCATTCATAATCCAAATAGACATACATAAGAGAATTACATAAATTCAAATGACATATCAATAAGAGTTTTACAAAATGATATGATCAAAACAATACAACAATGGAAGATTTCTCTATATAGTCTAATCTAAATTAAACAATATCTTCAAAATCTTCTTGTTGTGACAAAATCCATGAAGCTAATTTCCTGAAATACATGCTCAAGTGTCAACTAAAAATAGTTGGTGAGTCCATAGGTTTATGACTTGATAAAGCATGGTTAGAAAAGAGTTTATATTGATATTCATCCATTAATGTTTAACAATAAAGCATGCATTTTATGATTATGAGTTTAAACGATGTCAAACGTATACTTCACTCAAAATATTGCTAATGTACATCATGAATATTAAAGAAGTTTAAACGATAGTAACACGTATACTCAAGTAATCACTAAAATGCCTATTTCAATTAAACACATATGGATGTAAAGATTTTAGCATCTAGCATGTATTCCACCCCAAAACATTAAAGTAAAAGAGGGGCTATGAAACTCACTAGTAGTAAGATGCTAGAAGGTAGATGATATTAAGATCTTGTTTCTCGTCACGAACTTCAAACTCCTAAAATAAGGAAAGTATACATTTGTTGAGTTTTTCGATGGATTTAATATTTAGTATTTTTATAAGAGATGCGTTAACCCGATTAATAGATTGGGGTTATTGCAAAGTAATGACTTTCATTAAGTCATATAAGAGATGATAATACGTTACTCGAACTTGTCATCTTCCAACTTAATAATGATATTAAGCCATAACACAGTTCGCTTTTTAATTTGGCATTTTAATCGACTCGTTATTTTGAGTCGTACCAAATTACGAATGAAACCACGGATGGTTTAATAATAATAGGACCACAGATGGTCTAATAATAAATAATGAAACCAAAGATGGTTTAAAATGATTAAGTTTGTAATGCGTATAATCAAGTTTAGGAATAAGGTTTATGAATTTATTACTTTCAAGTAATATTGATTTAAAGTCAAACCTTAAATGGGTTAATCACATTTAAGTAATATGTTTGAATAATTACAAGTATATATTTGTGAATGTATTAAAATGCTAAAAATATAAAAGCATGGTAAACGTTGAAAGTATGTTTTGTATAGTTGTTGATCTTTGATTAAAGACCCCTAATTATACAAAACCTTTGTGTTATCAACATTCAAAATAATAAGGCAAATATTGAAGGTATGTTTGGATGTTTGGTAGAGAACAAACACACAAACCTTTTTGTTATCAATATTGCAAGAATCCATAACTTGAAAATATGTTTGTGTATAGATTGATCATAGGTTACTTGTCATAAGACAAGTTATTAGGAAACCTCACAACACACAAACCTTTGTGTTATCAAGCATGGTAACAACTTAGAATTAGAGGGTTAGAAGAAGAAGAAGAAGAAGTATGAAGACATAATGTGAATAATGTAAGAACATTTAGTTTAAGTGAGTATTACCTTGAAAACCTTAGAAAGATTTCAAGAGAAGTGATTTAGGAAGATAGAATTAGAAATCCAAAGAAAGAATGGATTTGGTGCAAAGGATTTGTGAAGGATGGAAGGTGGTATTTATAGTTGAAATTGGAGAGGGAGGAGGGTCTTGGGGAGACAAAAATGTTGGAAGGGGACAAGGATGTGGGGGTGTAGATTAGTAGGTTAAAAAGTTAAATGATTATGTTTAATTAGGATTTTTGATTAAAATTTAATTAAGGAAAGAGTTCTTTCAATTTTTATAAATAAAAATGTGTAAAAATAATTATAAAAAAAAAGTTTATTAATTCATATTTATTTAAAAGAACATTTTATAATTATTTAAATATTTATTTAAATATTAAAATAGTTATAAATTTATATTTATTGATATACTCAAAAATTTTATAAAATTTATTTTAATATTTGGGATATTTATAAATGGTTTATATTATAATTCACTTTATTAAATATTTCCAAAATCTCGTATTTATTCCTTGATTATTTTTATACGCATTACGATATTTGAAACCCGTGACAGATCATGGTTTCTTAGTTTTGTCTAAATACCATCAACTCAACATACGTAATACTTGGTTTTTGTTCGTAAATGACTGGATAGCTAAGATTTTAATATGGTTATTACCTGGGATTTTCACGGATGTCACAGTCTCCCCCGGTTAAAAGAATTTCGTCCCGAAATTCAGTCTTTATTTACCAAGGTAGAGTCGTTCGTGAATAACTGAGGATACTTTTTCTTCATATGATCCTCCCTTTCCCATGTGAATTCAGGTCCTCGTTTAGAGTTCCATCTAACTTTAACTATCGGAATGCGGCTTCGCTTCAATGTCTTCACATCTCGATCCATAACCTCAATTGGTTCTTCGATAAAATGGAGTTTGTCGTCGAGTCGAACCTCATCCAATGGTATTATCAATGTTTCATCCGATAGGCATTTCTTTAGATTGGACACATGGAACGTATCATGCACTCCACCGAGTTCTTGTGGTAATTGAAGTTTGTAGGCCACGGGACCAATTCTATCGAGAATTTCAAAAGGTCCGACGTACCTCGGAGCTAGCTTGCCCTTCTTCCCGAATCGCACAACACCTTTCCATGGAGACACTTTTAACATTACCTTATCGCCAATTGCAAATTCCAATGGTTTCCTTCGATTGTCGGCGTAGCTTTTCTGACGATCCCTGGCGGATTTGATTCGGTCTTTGATTTGTGCAATTTTATCTGTTGTTTCTTGAATGATTTCGGGACCGGTTATTTGACTTTCCCCGATTTCTGCCCAACACACGGGAGATCGACATTTTCGTCCGTATAAGGCTTCGAACGGTGCGCACTTGATGCTCGTGTGGTAACTGTTATTATACGAGAATTCAATTAATGGAAGATGGTTATCCCAACTTCCACCAAAGTCTACCACACAACACCTAAGCATATCTTCCAAGGTTTGGATTGTTCTTTCAGTTTGGCCGTCGGTTTGTGGATGATAGGCGGTGCTAAGGTCAAGACGAGTTCCGAGTGCCTTTTGCATGGATTGCCAAAATCGGGAGGTAAATCGGCTATCTCGGTCAGAGATGATGGACATGGGCACCCCGTGCCTTGTGATGATTTCAGTGATGTATAATTTTGCAAGCTTCTCCATCTTAAAATCCTCTCTAATGGGCAAGAAGTGAGCGGACTTCGTCAATCGATCGACGATGACCCATATAGAGTCATAACCACCAGAGGTACGTGGTAGTTTGGTGATGAAATCCATGGAAATTTGCTCCCATTTCCATTGCGGGATTTCGGGTTGTTGTAGCATACCCGATGGTTTTTGATGTTCGGCTTTCACCTTAGAACAGGTTAGGCATTTTCCGACATACAAGGCGATGTCTTTCTTCATTCCGGGCCACCAATAGTATTCCTTGAGATCTTTGTACATTTTGTCGGCGCCTGGATGAATAGAGTATTTGGATTTGTGGGCTTCATGAAAAATGAGCTCTCGGATGTTGTTCAGTTCGGGAACCCACATTCTTTCTTGGAAATACAACACATCGTCTTCCTTTGGTTTGAGTTTCTTCTCCGCCCCGCATAGTAGTTCTTCTTTGAGTTCCTTTGCCTTTAGAGCTTCCTTTTGTGCTTCAAGAATTTGGGTTTTGAGAGAGGTTTGGATTGTCATACCTAAGGCGCGTACGCGAACGGGTTTGACCCTCTCTTTCCTACTTAGTGCATCAGCCACCACATTTGCTTTACCGGGATGGTAGCGTATGTCACAGTCGTAATCGTTGAGTAACTCAACCCATCTTCTTTGACGCATATTCAGCATTTTCTGATCAAGGATGTGTTGGAGGCTTTTGTGATCGGTGTATATAAGACACTTGGTACCGTAAAGGTAGTGTCTCCAGATTTTCAAGGCAAAGATGACGGCTCCCAACTCTAAGTCGTGAGTGGTGTAATTCTTCTCATGCACTTTGAGTTGTCGAGATGCATATGCAATAACTTTGTCTTTTTGCATCAACACGCAACCGAGACCTTGGTGCGATGCATCACAGTATACGACAAAATTATCGATACCGTCGGGGAGTGATAGGATCGGAGCATGGCACAACTTATGTTTCAACAATTGAAAGGCTTCTTCTTGTTCACTTCCCCATTTGTACTTTTGCTCCTTTTGAGTGAGCATGGTTAAGGGCTTGGCTATTTTAGAGAAGTTCTCGATGAATCTCCGATAGTATCCAGCCAACCCTAGGAACTGTCGAATTTCCGTCGGGGTTGTTGGTGCTTCCCATTTCTTCACGGCCTCAATCTTGCTTGGGTCGACTTGAATACCCCTATCATTAACCACATGACCAAGGAAGTGAACCTCCTTTAACCAGAACTCGCATTTGGAAAACTTAGCATATAGTTTCTCTTTTGCCAAGAGTTGGAGCACTAGCTTCAGGTGTTGCTTATGATCTTCCTCGTTTTGTGAGTATATAAGAATATCATCGATGAATACGATCACAAATTTATCGAGGTAAGGTTTGCACACACGATTCATTAAATCCATAAATACCGCAGGAGCATTGGTGAGTCCGAAAGGCATTACTAGGAATTCGTAGTGCCCGTATCTTGTTCGGAATGCGGTTTTTGGGATGTCATCTTCATGAATCCTTAGTTGATGATAACCCGACCGAAGGTCTATTTTTGAGAAGTGTCTAGATCCTTGTAGTTGGTCGAACAAATCATCAATCCGAGGAAGAGGATAGCGGTTCTTAATGGTTACTTTGTTGAGCTCTCTATAGTCGATGCACATTCGAAACGATCCATCCTTCTTTTTGACAAACAGGATGGGTGCTCCCCATGGCGAGAAGCTTGGTCGAATGAATCCTCGATCCAAGAGTTCTTGTAATTGGCTTGATAACTCTTGCATCTCGGATGGTGCAAGACGGTAGGGTGTCTTTGCTATTGGTGCTGCTCCCGGAACCAGATCGATACGGAATTCTACTTGTCGCACGGGTGGTAATCCAGGTAGCTCGTTGGGGAATACGTCGGGAAAGTCTCGGACTATCGGTATGTCTTCGATTTTCTTTTCTTCTTGGTCCTTGACTTTGACGTGGGCAAGGAAGGCTTGACATTCCTTCTTCAGATACTTGTGTGCCTTCATGGCGGAAATGAGGTGTAGTTTCCTACTTGCTATCTCTCCTTGAATTTCTAGTGCTTCACCGTTCGGTAATGGGACTCGCACAATTTTGAGGTGACATTGGATTTCGGCTTGATGCTTGGACAACCAGTCCATTCCAACGACTACATCGAAACTTCCAAGTTGGATGGGTATGAGGTCTAGGTAGAACGAGTGACCGTCATAGTTAAGGACGCAACCTTTGAGGATCTTTCGTGCAGTTAATATTTTTCCGTTGGCTAGTTCTATGGTGTATATTTCAGTTAACGGGGTAGATTTTTGATTCACAACATGCTCAAACTTAGTTGATATAAAACTTTTATCAGCACCAGTATCAAATAAAATAGAAGCAGGATGATTATTTACAAGGAACGTACCAGTGACAACGTTGTTGTCTTCCCGAGCTTCTTTAGCTCCCATGACGAAAGCTCTTCCCCGTGGTGGATTGTTAGAAGATCCCGATCCTTGCGCCTTTTTGGGGCAAGTGTTGAGCATGTGGTCGGGGCTTCCACATCCGTAGCAAGCCCGTGGAGTGGGGTTGCTTCGACAATTATTGGCTTGATGCCCCGGCTTCCCACACTTGGTGCAGACGAGACACGTTCCAAAGTGGAAGAAGTTGCATTTTGCACACTTAGGTGCATGTTGATTCTTCCTTTCTTGGTTAACTGCCCCATAGTTACGGACAGTTGCAGGCTTCTTGTTATTGTTGGGTTTCTTGAAGTGATTGGAGTGATTGGTTTGGTTGGTGTGGTTGGAATGGTTGGATGTGTTGGGGTTATCAAGTTTTCTCTTCTCTCCCGAGTTCTTGTTCTCGAAAGCATTAGTTCGGACCAGATGGTCCCGAAGTTGGCCGGCCAAGAGGATGGCACTTTTAAGTGTGGTCGGCCTAGAAGCGGTGACCATGCTTCCAATTTGGGGTGCAAGTCCCCAAATATAACGCTCGATTTTCCGAGCTTCCGAGTTTACCATGTGTGGTAGTAAACTCGAGAGTTCGTGGAATCGATCATTATAAGCCATCAAATCAGCACCCTTCATGGTTAGGTGCCAAAACTCGTTCTCTAGTTTTTGGAGTTCGTTAATAGGGCAGTATTCTTCCAGTAGTAGAGCTTTGAACTCTTCCCATTCCATCGACTCAGCTTCATCAATACCCCTAGCTTGTATCTGGTTGTTCCACCAGTTTAAGGCCTTTCCCTGAAAGGAATTGGCTGCGTATCTAACCTTGTGGGTTTCCAAGCAATCAGAAATGCGGAGTACGGCTTGGATTTTGTCCAACCACCTTAGTAACCCTATGGCCCCATCGTTGCCATAAAAGTCCTTTGGTTTGCAAGACATAAAGTGCTTGTAGGTACAACCCCTTCTCGTATTGTTGGTTTCGGGGTCAGTCCCGTTAGTGTTGCTGTTATTGGTATTATGATTATTGTTGTTTCCCGAATTAGCTTGAGCCAGTATGCCGGGTATGGCCGCGGCTATTCTTTCTTCCACAAGTTTCTCGATGTCGGCCGGAGTCATTAGGATGGCCTCATCGGTGTTATCAGTTGGTCCCTTTTTTTTAATGGTCGTCCTCTTTTCGTTGGCGCCATTAGCTATGAAGTTTAAAAATGAAATGGTTTAGTATCTCATCGTAATGATTTATTTATTATATACTTGATTAAATTCTTTGTGCGTGCAAGAGTATGGATCATCCTTTTGTCAAAAAGTTTATCTTGTTGGTTATGACCAATGTTTTGAAAATCTTGCGATTAGGAACCCATATTAGTAGTGAACTTAGAATAGGAATTGCCAAAATTCTCATGCATTTCAAATGGCGATTACGCGTGCACTCGTAATGGTGGTTTGACTTGCATGATCACTTTGGTTCTTGCTATTTTAGGTTGACATATCAATGTGAGTATAGAATAATCATTTTGGAGTTTATCTAAATCAATGAGGTTGGCTTCAAAGTGAAGCGGAATGGCAACCCAAAGGAATTGCCGTTGACTTATTAGAGCCGTATAGTTCGTACAACGTTTGGTATAACATGCTTTGGCCTATAGGTTAGAATGTTCTCATCGGGAGTCCCCAGGAAAGCTAGACTGGTCCCGCAGTATGTCGGGGATTTATACGAATCGCTTTCCTAGACAGGAGTCCCAACTACCGGCATTCGCCCTTCCAGTTAATACATGTCCGTTTATACAAAACTTAGCTCTAACGAGAATAGAATAAAAATATTTTTGAGTGTAAGAGTGTTAAACATATTTTTGTCATACATACATATTATGTGTTTTAAATTTTTATATAATAGGGAAAAGTAAAAGTTGTAGGATTTAACTAAGGCTTTTACAATCTAAGGCATCCTTAATGGAATACTTAAATTCTAATGAATCTTATTTCTAACAAACAAGCAAGTAAGAATGTATAGTGGTAACAAGTAGTTCAAATAAGGTAGCATGTAGAGTTCATGTAAGTCCTAGGATGAGCTATAAGTTATAGTCTAGGTTTCATGCAACCTAATTCTCTATAACCAATGGCTCTGATACCAATCTGTCACACCCCCGCTAAAGCGGAAACACGAGGGCGAGACGAAATTGGATTACAAATACATTGTTTATAAAGAAACTTACTAAATTGCATTCATAATCCAAATAGACATACATAAGAGAATTACATAAATTCAAATGACATATCAATAAGAGTTTTACAAAATGATATGATCAAAACAATACAACAATGGAAGATTTCTCTATATAGTCTAATCTAAATTAAACAATATCTTCAAAATCTTCTTGTTGTGACAAAATCCATGAAGCTAATTTCCTGAAATACATGCTCAAGTGTCAACTAAAAATAGTTGGTGAGTCCATAGGTTTATGACTTGATAAAGCATGGTTAGAAAAGAGTTTATATTGATATTCATCCATTAATGTTTAACAATAAAGCATGCATTTTATGATTATGAGTTTAAACGATGTCAAACGTATACTTCACTCAAAATATTGCTAATGTACATCATGAATATTAAAGAAGTTTAAACGATAGTAACACGTATACTCAAGTAATCACTAAAATGCCTATTTCAATTAAACACATATGGATGTAAAGATTTTAGCATCTAGCATGTATTCCACCCCAAAACATTAAAGTAAAAGAGGGGCTATGAAACTCACTAGTAGTAAGATGCTAGAAGGTAGATGATATTAAGATCTTGTTTCTCGTCACGAACTTCAAACTCCTAAAATAAGGAAAGTATACATTTGTTGAGTTTTTCGATGGATTTAATATTTAGTATTTTTATAAGAGATGCGTTAACCCGATTAATAGATTGGGGTTATTGCAAAGTAATGACTTTCATTAAGTCATATAAGAGATGATAATACGTTACTCGAACTTGTCATCTTCCAACTTAATAATGATATTAAGCCATAACACAGTTCGCTTTTTAATTTGGCATTTTAATCGACTCGTTATTTTGAGTCGTACCAAATTACGAATGAAACCACGGATGGTTTAATAATAATAGGACCACAGATGGTCTAATAATAAATAATGAAACCAAAGATGGTTTAAAATGATTAAGTTTGTAATGCGTATAATCAAGTTTAGGAATAAGGTTTATGAATTTATTACTTTCAAGTAATATTGATTTAAAGTCAAACCTTAAATGGGTTAATCACATTTAAGTAATATGTTTGAATAATTACAAGTATATATTTGTGAATGTATTAAAATGCTAAAAATATAAAAGCATGGTAAACGTTGAAAGTATGTTTTGTATAGTTGTTGATCTTTGATTAAAGACCCCTAATTATACAAAACCTTTGTGTTATCAACATTCAAAATAATAAGGCAAATATTGAAGGTATGTTTGGATGTTTGGTAGAGAACAAACACACAAACCTTTTTGTTATCAATATTGCAAGAATCCATAACTTGAAAATATGTTTGTGTATAGATTGATCATAGGTTACTTGTCATAAGACAAGTTATTAGGAAACCTCACAACACACAAACCTTTGTGTTATCAAGCATGGTAACAACTTAGAATTAGAGGGTTAGAAGAAGAAGAAGAAGAAGTATGAAGACATAATGTGAATAATGTAAGAACATTTAGTTTAAGTGAGTATTACCTTGAAAACCTTAGAAAGATTTCAAGAGAAGTGATTTAGGAAGATAGAATTAGAAATCCAAAGAAAGAATGGATTTGGTGCAAAGGATTTGTGAAGGATGGAAGGTGGTATTTATAGTTGAAATTGGAGAGGGGAGGGTCTTGGGGAGACAAAAATGTTGGAAGGGGACAAGGATGTGGGGGTGTAGATTAGTAGGTTAAAAAGTTAAATGATTATGTTTAATTAGGATTTTTGATTAAATTTAATTAAGGAAAGAGTTCTTTCAATTTTTATAAATAAAAATGTGTAAAAATAATTATAAAAAAAAAAAAGTTTATTAATTCATATTTATTTAAAAGAACATTTTATAATTATTTAAATATTTATTTAAATATTAAAATAGTTATAAATTTATATTTATTGATATACTCAAAAATTTTATAAAATTTATTTTAATATTTGGGATATTTATAAATGGTTTATATTATAATTCACTTTATTAAATATTTCCAAAATCTCGTATTTATTCCTTGATTATTTTTATACGCATTACGATATTTGAAACCCGTGACAGATCATGGTTTCTTAGTTTTGTCTAAATACCATCAACTCAACATACGTAATACTTGGTTTTTGTTCGTAAATGACTGGATAGCTAAGATTTTAATATGGTTATTACCTGGGATTTTCACGGATGTCACAGTCTCCCCCGGTTAAAAGAATTTCGTCCCGAAATTCAGTCTTTATTTACCAAGGTAGAGTCGTTCGTGAATAACTGAGGATACTTTTTCTTCATATGATCCTCCCTTTCCCATGTGAATTCAGGTCCTCGTTTAGAGTTCCATCTAACTTTAACTATCGGAATGCGGCTTCGCTTCAATGTCTTCACATCTCGATCCATAACCTCAATTGGTTCTTCGATAAAATGGAGTTTGTCGTCGAGTCGAACCTCATCCAATGGTATTATCAATGTTTCATCCGATAGGCATTTCTTTAGATTGGACACATGGAACGTATCATGCACTCCACCGAGTTCTTGTGGTAATTGAAGTTTGTAGGCCACGGGACCAATTCTATCGAGAATTTCAAAAGGTCCGACGTACCTCGGAGCTAGCTTGCCCTTCTTCCCGAATCGCACAACACCTTTCCATGGAGACACTTTTAACATTACCTTATCGCCAATTGCAAATTCCAATGGTTTCCTTCGATTGTCGGCGTAGCTTTTCTGACGATCCCTGGCGGATTTGATTCGGTCTTTGATTTGTGCAATTTTATCTGTTGTTTCTTGAATGATTTCGGGACCGGTTATTTGACTTTCCCCGATTTCTGCCCAACACACGGGAGATCGACATTTTCGTCCGTATAAGGCTTCGAACGGTGCGCACTTGATGCTCGTGTGGTAACTGTTATTATACGAGAATTCAATTAATGGAAGATGGTTATCCCAACTTCCACCAAAGTCTACCACACAACACCTAAGCATATCTTCCAAGGTTTGGATTGTTCTTTCAGTTTGGCCGTCGGTTTGTGGATGATAGGCGGTGCTAAGGTCAAGACGAGTTCCGAGTGCCTTTTGCATGGATTGCCAAAATCGGGAGGTAAATCGGCTATCTCGGTCAGAGATGATGGACATGGGCACCCCGTGCCTTGTGATGATTTCAGTGATGTATAATTTTGCAAGCTTCTCCATCTTAAAATCCTCTCTAATGGGCAAGAAGTGAGCGGACTTCGTCAATCGATCGACGATGACCCATATAGAGTCATAACCACCAGAGGTACGTGGTAGTTTGGTGATGAAATCCATGGAAATTTGCTCCCATTTCCATTGCGGGATTTCGGGTTGTTGTAGCATACCCGATGGTTTTTGATGTTCGGCTTTCACCTTAGAACAGGTTAGGCATTTTCCGACATACAAGGCGATGTCTTTCTTCATTCCGGGCCACCAATAGTATTCCTTGAGATCTTTGTACATTTTGTCGGCGCCTGGATGAATAGAGTATTTGGATTTGTGGGCTTCATGAAAAATGAGCTCTCGGATGTTGTTCAGTTCGGGAACCCACATTCTTTCTTGGAAATACAACACATCGTCTTCCTTTGGTTTGAGTTTCTTCTCCGCCCCGCATAGTAGTTCTTCTTTGAGTTCCTTTGCCTTTAGAGCTTCCTTTTGTGCTTCAAGAATTTGGGTTTTGAGAGAGGTTTGGATTGTCATACCTAAGGCGCGTACGCGAACGGGTTTGACCCTCTCTTTCCTACTTAGTGCATCAGCCACCACATTTGCTTTACCGGGATGGTAGCGTATGTCACAGTCGTAATCGTTGAGTAACTCAACCCATCTTCTTTGACGCATATTCAGCATTTTCTGATCAAGGATGTGTTGGAGGCTTTTGTGATCGGTGTATATAAGACACTTGGTACCGTAAAGGTAGTGTCTCCAGATTTTCAAGGCAAAGATGACGGCTCCCAACTCTAAGTCGTGAGTGGTGTAATTCTTCTCATGCACTTTGAGTTGTCGAGATGCATATGCAATAACTTTGTCTTTTTGCATCAACACGCAACCGAGACCTTGGTGCGATGCATCACAGTATACGACAAAATTATCGATACCGTCGGGGAGTGATAGGATCGGAGCATGGCACAACTTATGTTTCAACAATTGAAAGGCTTCTTCTTGTTCACTTCCCCATTTGTACTTTTGCTCCTTTTGAGTGAGCATGGTTAAGGGCTTGGCTATTTTAGAGAAGTTCTCGATGAATCTCCGATAGTATCCAGCCAACCCTAGGAACTGTCGAATTTCCGTCGGGGTTGTTGGTGCTTCCCATTTCTTCACGGCCTCAATCTTGCTTGGGTCGACTTGAATACCCCTATCATTAACCACATGACCAAGGAAGTGAACCTCCTTTAACCAGAACTCGCATTTGGAAAACTTAGCATATAGTTTCTCTTTTGCCAAGAGTTGGAGCACTAGCTTCAGGTGTTGCTTATGATCTTCCTCGTTTTGTGAGTATATAAGAATATCATCGATGAATACGATCACAAATTTATCGAGGTAAGGTTTGCACACACGATTCATTAAATCCATAAATACCGCAGGAGCATTGGTGAGTCCGAAAGGCATTACTAGGAATTCGTAGTGCCCGTATCTTGTTCGGAATGCGGTTTTTGGGATGTCATCTTCATGAATCCTTAGTTGATGATAACCCGACCGAAGGTCTATTTTTGAGAAGTGTCTAGATCCTTGTAGTTGGTCGAACAAATCATCAATCCGAGGAAGAGGATAGCGGTTCTTAATGGTTACTTTGTTGAGCTCTCTATAGTCGATGCACATTCGAAACGATCCATCCTTCTTTTTGACAAACAGGATGGGTGCTCCCCATGGCGAGAAGCTTGGTCGAATGAATCCTCGATCCAAGAGTTCTTGTAATTGGCTTGATAACTCTTGCATCTCGGATGGTGCAAGACGGTAGGGTGTCTTTGCTATTGGTGCTGCTCCCGGAACCAGATCGATACGGAATTCTACTTGTCGCACGGGTGGTAATCCAGGTAGCTCGTTGGGGAATACGTCGGGAAAGTCTCGGACTATCGGTATGTCTTCGATTTTCTTTTCTTCTTGGTCCTTGACTTTGACGTGGGCAAGGAAGGCTTGACATTCCTTCTTCAGATACTTGTGTGCCTTCATGGCGGAAATGAGGTGTAGTTTCCTACTTGCTATCTCTCCTTGAATTTCTAGTGCTTCACCGTTCGGTAATGGGACTCGCACAATTTTGAGGTGACATTGGATTTCGGCTTGATGCTTGGACAACCAGTCCATTCCAACGACTACATCGAAACTTCCAAGTTGGATGGGTATGAGGTCTAGGTAGAACGAGTGACCGTCATAGTTAAGGACGCAACCTTTGAGGATCTTTCGTGCAGTTAATATTTTTCCGTTGGCTAGTTCTATGGTGTATATTTCAGTTAACGGGGTAGATTTTTGATTCACAACATGCTCAAACTTAGTTGATATAAAACTTTTATCAGCACCAGTATCAAATAAAATAGAAGCAGGATGATTATTTACAAGGAACGTACCAGTGACAACGTTGTTGTCTTCCCGAGCTTCTTTAGCTCCCATGACGAAAGCTCTTCCCCGTGGTGGATTGTTAGAAGATCCCGATCCTTGCGCCTTTTTGGGGCAAGTGTTGAGCATGTGGTCGGGGCTTCCACATCCGTAGCAAGCCCGTGGAGTGGGGTTGCTTCGACAATTATTGGCTTGATGCCCCGGCTTCCCACACTTGGTGCAGACGAGACACGTTCCAAAGTGGAAGAAGTTGCATTTTGCACACTTAGGTGCATGTTGATTCTTCCTTTCTTGGTTAACTGCCCCATAGTTACGGACAGTTGCAGGCTTCTTGTTATTGTTGGGTTTCTTGAAGTGATTGGAGTGATTGGTTTGGTTGGTGTGGTTGGAATGGTTGGATGTGTTGGGGTTATCAAGTTTTCTCTTCTCTCCCGAGTTCTTGTTCTCGAAAGCATTAGTTCGGACCAGATGGTCCCGAAGTTGGCCGGCCAAGAGGATGGCACTTTTAAGTGTGGTCGGCCTAGAAGCGGTGACCATGCTTCCAATTTGGGGTGCAAGTCCCCAAATATAACGCTCGATTTTCCGAGCTTCCGAGTTTACCATGTGTGGTAGTAAACTCGAGAGTTCGTGGAATCGATCATTATAAGCCATCAAATCAGCACCCTTCATGGTTAGGTGCCAAAACTCGTTCTCTAGTTTTTGGAGTTCGTTAATAGGGCAGTATTCTTCCAGTAGTAGAGCTTTGAACTCTTCCCATTCCATCGACTCAGCTTCATCAATACCCCTAGCTTGTATCTGGTTGTTCCACCAGTTTAAGGCCTTTCCCTGAAAGGAATTGGCTGCGTATCTAACCTTGTGGGTTTCCAAGCAATCAGAAATGCGGAGTACGGCTTGGATTTTGTCCAACCACCTTAGTAACCCTATGGCCCCATCGTTGCCATAAAAGTCCTTTGGTTTGCAAGACATAAAGTGCTTGTAGGTACAACCCCTTCTCGTATTGTTGGTTTCGGGGTCAGTCCCGTTAGTGTTGCTGTTATTGGTATTATGATTATTGTTGTTTCCCGAATTAGCTTGAGCCAGTATGCCGGGTATGGCCGCGGCTATTCTTTCTTCCACAAGTTTCTCGATGTCGGCCGGAGTCATTAGGATGGCCTCATCGGTGTTATCAGTTGGTCCCTTTTTTTTAATGGTCGTCCTCTTTTCGTTGGCGCCATTAGCTATGAAGTTTAAAAATGAAATGGTTTAGTATCTCATCGTAATGATTTATTTATTATATACTTGATTAAATTCTTTGTGCGTGCAAGAGTATGGATCATCCTTTTGTCAAAAAGTTTATCTTGTTGGTTATGACCAATGTTTTGAAAATCTTGCGATTAGGAACCCATATTAGTAGTGAACTTAGAATAGGAATTGCCAAAATTCTCATGCATTTCAAATGGCGATTACGCGTGCACTCGTAATGGTGGTTTGACTTGCATGATCACTTTGGTTCTTGCTATTTTAGGTTGACATATCAATGTGAGTATAGAATAATCATTTTGGAGTTTATCTAAATCAATGAGGTTGGCTTCAAAGTGAAGCGGAATGGCAACCCAAAGGAATTGCCGTTGACTTATTAGAGCCGTATAGTTCGTACAACGTTTGGTATAACATGCTTTGGCCTATAGGTTAGAATGTTCTCATCGGGAGTCCCCAGGAAAGCTAGACTGGTCCCGCAGTATGTCGGGGATTTATACGAATCGCTTTCCTAGACAGGAGTCCCAACTACCGGCATTCGCCCTTCCAGTTAATACATGTCCGTTTATACAAAACTTAGCTCTAACGAGAATAGAATAAAAATATTTTTGAGTGTAAGAGTGTTAAACATATTTTTGTCATACATACATATTATGTGTTTTAAATTTTTATATAATAGGGAAAAGTAAAAGTTGTAGGATTTAACTAAGGCTTTTACAATCTAAGGCATCCTTAATGGAATACTTAAATTCTAATGAATCTTATTTCTAACAAACAAGCAAGTAAGAATGTATAGTGGTAACAAGTAGTTCAAATAAGGTAGCATGTAGAGTTCATGTAAGTCCTAGGATGAGCTATAAGTTATAGTCTAGGTTTCATGCAACCTAATTCTCTATAACCAATGGCTCTGATACCAATCTGTCACACCCCCGCTAAAGCGGAAACACGAGGGCGAGACGAAATTGGATTACAAATACATTGTTTATAAAGAAACTTACTAAATTGCATTCATAATCCAAATAGACATACATAAGAGAATTACATAAATTCAAATGACATATCAATAAGAGTTTTACAAAATGATATGATCAAAACAATACAACAATGGAAGATTTCTCTATATAGTCTAATCTAAATTAAACAATATCTTCAAAATCTTCTTGTTGTGACAAAATCCATGAAGCTAATTTCCTGAAATACATGCTCAAGTGTCAACTAAAAATAGTTGGTGAGTCCATAGGTTTATGACTTGATAAAGCATGGTTAGAAAAGAGTTTATATTGATATTCATCCATTAATGTTTAACAATAAAGCATGCATTTTATGATTATGAGTTTAAACGATGTCAAACGTATACTTCACTCAAAATATTGCTAATGTACATCATGAATATTAAAGAAGTTTAAACGATAGTAACACGTATACTCAAGTAATCACTAAAATGCCTATTTCAATTAAACACATATGGATGTAAAGATTTTAGCATCTAGCATGTATTCCACCCCAAAACATTAAAGTAAAAGAGGGGCTATGAAACTCACTAGTAGTAAGATGCTAGAAGGTAGATGATATTAAGATCTTGTTTCTCGTCACGAACTTCAAACTCCTAAAATAAGGAAAGTATACATTTGTTGAGTTTTTCGATGGATTTAATATTTAGTATTTTTATAAGAGATGCGTTAACCCGATTAATAGATTGGGGTTATTGCAAAGTAATGACTTTCATTAAGTCATATAAGAGATGATAATACGTTACTCGAACTTGTCATCTTCCAACTTAATAATGATATTAAGCCATAACACAGTTCGCTTTTTAATTTGGCATTTTAATCGACTCGTTATTTTGAGTCGTACCAAATTACGAATGAAACCACGGATGGTTTAATAATAATAGGACCACAGATGGTCTAATAATAAATAATGAAACCAAAGATGGTTTAAAATGATTAAGTTTGTAATGCGTATAATCAAGTTTAGGAATAAGGTTTATGAATTTATTACTTTCAAGTAATATTGATTTAAAGTCAAACCTTAAATGGGTTAATCACATTTAAGTAATATGTTTGAATAATTACAAGTATATATTTGTGAATGTATTAAAATGCTAAAAATATAAAAGCATGGTAAACGTTGAAAGTATGTTTTGTATAGTTGTTGATCTTTGATTAAAGACCCCTAATTATACAAAACCTTTGTGTTATCAACATTCAAAATAATAAGGCAAATATTGAAGGTATGTTTGGATGTTTGGTAGAGAACAAACACACAAACCTTTTTGTTATCAATATTGCAAGAATCCATAACTTGAAAATATGTTTGTGTATAGATTGATCATAGGTTACTTGTCATAAGACAAGTTATTAGGAAACCTCACAACACACAAACCTTTGTGTTATCAAGCATGGTAACAACTTAGAATTAGAGGGTTAGAAGAAGAAGAAGAAGAAGTATGAAGACATAATGTGAAATGTAAGAACATTTAGTTTAAGTGAGTATTACCTTGAAAACCTTAGAAAGATTTCAAGAGAAGTGATTTAGGAAGATAGAATTAGAAATCCAAGAAAGAATGGATTTGGTGCAAAGGATTTGTGAAGGATGGAAGGTGGTATTTATAGTTGAAATTGGAGAGGGGAGGGTCTTGGGGAGACAAAAATGTTGAAGGGGACAAGGATGTGGGGGTGTAGATTAGTAGGTTAAAAAGTTAAATGATTATTTTAATTAGGATTTTTGATTAAATTTAATTAAGGAAAGAGTTCTTTCAATTTTTATAAATAAAAATGTGTAAAAATAATTATAAAAAAAAAAAAAAAGTTTATTAATTCATATTTATTTAAAAGAACATTTTATAATTATTTAAATATTTATTTAAATATTAAATAGTTATAAATTTATATTTATTGATATACTCAAAAATTTTATAAAATTTATTTTAATATTTGGGATATTTATAAATGGTTTATATTATATTCACTTTATTAAATATTTCCAAAATCTCTCGTATTTATTCCTTGATTATTTTTATACGCATTACGATATTTGAAACCCGTGACAGATCATGGTTTCTTAGTTTTGTCTAAATACCATCAACTCAACATACGTAATACTTGGTTTTTGTTCGTAAATGACTGGATAGCTAAGATTTTAATATGGTTATTACCTGGGATTTTCACGGATGTCACAGTATAAGTGTT